>CADEHL010000370.1:5146422-5228442 GCA_902827135.1 Harpagifer antarcticus
TCTCCGAGTCATTGTCAACACCAGTCACTCTGAGGCGAATTCAGAAGTAGAAAAGCCTGTGGGTAACAAAGGCCTGGGCGTCTTTGTGCGGGATCTATTCAAAACCAGGTCTGGCTTTTCTGCCATTTCATCCATGTTTGGATTGAGATCCCTCCGCCCCCCTCATTTATAGTGTACTGTTGTCCTGTTAATGTCCAGTCAGCGATCAAATAACTGTAGCCTTACCGTCTAACTACCAACCCATGACCTCACCCTTTCACTCTCTTAACATGACGCTTTTCCCAGAAGAGGGAACAAGGTCGGATACATCTATTCAAGTGAAGCACAGGAACGTACTTGGCCACATGATGGTACACTTATTGATTTTTTTGTTTGGCCCTGAAGAGTTTAAAAGGTAAAGTCACTTATTTGAAGAGGACATATTATACTCATTTCCAGGTTCATATATGTATTTAGTTCCTAGAGTCTACTGGGACATGTCTCCATGTTTTAATGCTCTTTCTTTGTCTCATACTGCCTGTGCTGCAGCACCTCTTTTCACCCTCTGTCTGAAACCAGAGCCCAGACTGCTCTGATTGGTTAGCTGGTCGGCTCTGTTGTGATTGGTCAACCACTTATGGCGCGTTTTCACTGCAGGCCTCGCTCAGCCTCGCTCGGTTTGGTTAGGCCTTATTAGGCCCGGCTCACTTTAATGCTGCGCTTCCATTACAGTTTAAGAACTGGGGTAGTTACTATAGTAACGCAGTGTAGGCGGAGCCGTGACGTCATCTTCAATGAGCGCCCCAAAAAACAACACAGCCGTTAGCTCTTAGCACTCAGAGCTCACAGCTCCTCATATCTGTTCAGAAACTAGACAAAAGTTAAACAAGTACAAACCACAGACTGCCTGTGTCATGGCGAATACAGTCGCTGGTTTATTTATGTCTGTATAGGCCGTTGTTGTGAGTGTGGACGGTCGGAGCATATATAACGTTAGCTTAGCCAAGCTCCATTTAGAAAACAAGCATTTTAAAGGGTTTTTCTCCTGCCGTCTTTCTGCAGACTTGTCAAAGCATTAATTCATGGTTTTTACTAACCGGTATCAGTATGTTGTTACTTCGGCATCATTTTGAAACGTGTGTTACAATTAAATCACGGTCAAATATGTTCATCTTGTTGTAGTTGTAGCCCCCTTCCCAGCGATTCTCTCTCTAGTTTAGCATACTCAGCCCGACTCAGCCTGGTTGTTCCTGGTCCTAGAACCACGATTTAGTCGGGCCAGAAAAAAGGTGAAAAAGTAGCCCCGGGCCAAAACTAGGCCAAGTGGAAAAGCAAACAAAAACGGGCCCCGCACGGCTCGGCACGCTTAAAGCGAGCTACCCGCTGCAGTGGAAACGCGCCATTAGAGTCCGTCTAAAGCACAGACACATGTACTTGGCCATATGAGGGTACATTTATTTGATCTAAAAAGGGAGCGCACAGACACTTCAGTCTGCGGTTGAATGAGGAGAGTGAGAGTGAAGGTAGGAGACTGATATTAAAGTGGAATCTGATTAGCTAAGAGAGGTGGTATTGCAGCGTGAAATAGGCTGCTAACAAAATGATTAACTGATATTCCTGTATGACATTATTCTTAAACCTTGGTGTGAAGAAGGAAAGGGTGTTTCATGTTTGAATCAAATGGAAATCAAAGTTTAGTCTCTCACAAAGCACTGCTACTTCTGACAAGGACAGAACAGTGTCTTTGTCAGGTTTCATTTAACCTGGAGATGTAGCAGAGATGTCAAATGGGAAACAGCTGAGTGCCATCAAAGCATATACTGTAGTAGTTTTGCGGTGTGTCAAATGTTGACCAGTATTTAAAAATGGTGGTTGCTCCTGGTATTTTTCTTTCATTCTACCCATTTACACTTAAGACTGTTTACGTAAGTATGTCATTCTTTCTAGCACTTTTAATAGCAGCTCCAGCACAGGGTTATTTATGTCAACTAAAAGTAAATTATCATTTTGGTAAACAAAAACTCATAAAACTAAACTAAACTGAAACCTTATTGCCTGGTAAAAAAAACGAATAATATACATTACATAAACGTACTCAAAAAATACATTTATTACTTTTTGGGTTTTGCTACGATGTCTCACTACCGGAAAAAGTAGACCGCAAAGAATGTCTGTATACATTTGTGAAATGAAAACACAGAAACTTGACATTGGAGATGGCGTTATGTTGGAATTTCTTCACACAGATGCTAAATGACCATTTCTACACAGTTCTCCAACCATGTGTTTTGTATGTTAATGTAGCTGAATAGGTCCAAGGAAATATATCCTACCCGAAAAAACAACTTGAATATGTAAATCTTTCCCAAATCCTAAACATTTTTAAAACTAGCAAAAGCGCTAAAGTGAGATCTTTGATTGTTGTCTTAAAAAATCTAATACAAATATTTCTGAGGAACAAACTAGCAAAAACTAACTTAAACTAAATCAAAATCAAAAAGTCAGAATTAATACAAATATGTTATCTGCTATAACCTTGCTCCAGATATCATATTTTATTACAATAAGCAGTCCCCTGTATAGTATTACATTTAACATTCTGTTTTATCTTGTTTTATTTAACATTTAAATCGTTTATAGCTCCTGGATTTTATTTGCATGATTGTGTCCCTGGCACTATTTTCTGTCTTTGTGCAATTCATGTTGCATTGTTGGAGGAGCTTGGGACTTCAGATTTCCTTAGCAACAACTACGCTGTAGGTCTTATTTGACCAGAAAACCTTTGAATCTGGTATTAGGAAAATCTCTGAAGGACATTTGTGCTGATTCCTCCTATCCTGAAGCATTAAAGCAAAACTCACCTGTATCCATCCTCCTCTCTCCCCTCCAGAACGAGCCATTGCCAGACACGAGGTGCGTGAGATCGAGCACCGGCACACGCAGGACAGCGTGCGGGAGCGGGACTCGGTGGCCTCTTCGCCGTCGGAGGGCGAAGACGACCTCGTCATCATCTACAACCGCGTGCCCAAGACGGCCAGCACATCCTTCACCAACATCGCCTACGACCTGTGTGGGAAGAACCACTACCACGTCCTGCACATCAACACCACCAAGAACAACCCCGTCATGTCCATACAGGACCAGGTCAGAGACACGCTCCGCTGTGGACGGATCATTTACGCTGGGGACATTACCTTACCTCTTGTTAAAACAAAATGGCACACATATAAACGTGGGGAAAAACATGAACCAGGCATACGTCTAACATATAACTTATTATTCCCCATACTTTGAATAACAACCAGTTTGCTGAATAATTGATCTGCCGTACCTGTGCCTCGTTATTGTTCCATGACTTGGAATTTGGTATATTGTTGGCTTTAAATCTTTTAATTGATAAGTCAGACTAGTTTTAGTGGCTAGGCAAACTTCATCCATGTAAGACAAGAGATACTTCACATTATACAATCCATTATCTATGTTGTCAAAGGTCACGTCATGACTTGGCTCCTCCCACCTCTGGTCAGTGGAAAAGCAAACTGGTTCTTTAGTGGTTTGCAAGTTGGACCACCTGTGAACCAAACTAGCTGCAGCACAGAATTAGAACGGAACTCAAAATATATTTGATCCACTGCAATGACAATTTGTATTTGTTCCAGATGCGGTTTGTAAAGAATGTGACTGAGTGGAGAGAAATGAAGCCGGCCTTCTACCACGGACACGTCTCCTTCCTGGACTTCACAAAGTAAATACTTTGTCTTGAAATATAACGACAACAGTTAAAAACAGTGAATCAACCCTGCTGTGGTTTTGTGTGGGGTCTCCCCCTTGTGGTCATTCACGTCTTTTATGGCTTTTTTTGTTCGTAAGGAATTTGAATTTACAAATCAGTCTACGATTGACAAAAAAAACTAAAATTACAACCAATAAAAAGGAAATGTAATCTGTTGACGGCATAACAGAGCTGAAAGAATGCGAGAATACAACTGGTGCTTTTTTACCTGAAACCCATTCTTTGGGTTGATAAACTCAATTCATGCTTTCCAACATCTATTTAAAATGTATGACTTAAGTCTCCTCAACATTTAAAATGTCTCCATTAAGAAAAGGTTATGCCTCACATAGAACCAGTGTGCTAATGTCCTTGACTCCACCATTTTTGGAAATGGCTTTTACTGGAGACCAGCGTTTTTCAACAAAAATATGCTTTGATATTTCCTACCCGGTGTGACGACCCCTCCCCCCTTCTGCCTGTCTGTGCTCCCTGCCTTGCTGTCCTCTGGTACAAGAACTGTACATGAGTGACTCGCCCCATGTTAGCTTGAATTCTGGGGGGAAATGTTGTCTTTTGCGTTCCCTTTACATACAACAGAAGATCTTTAACATCAAAACATTGTTTACAACCTCTCACACAACCCATGCAGTATAAACCACGTCTAATTTATTCGTATGTCATATGCTAACTAGTTCCAATAACAAATTAATTTTGACTAAAACGGCACTATTTAAAACACTTAATAAAAGAGTCTCACACTGGCGCAGATGGCTACCGGTCTGGACGATTCCAAAGTGTACTCAGTAATGAACCCATCACTTGATAAATGACACTTGGATAATAGTTCACAAGTTTGATACACTGCTGCTGTTAAATCCAACCCAATGTTACTTTAATTTATCAAATACGTCTCAGCTTTTTGACCCTTAACTCAGGGTTTTACTTTTAAAGGGGCCCCATTGTGCCTTTTGGGGTTTTGCCTCACCTGTAGTGTGTTATATTGTTTTGTTTGCATGTAAACGGTCAGAAAAGGCTAAAATCCCAAAGTTCCCCCCCCGCCTGAAACACCTCCATTGGACTCCTTTGTTAACATCCTTAACATAGTGACATCACTACGTAACATTGGCTTTTATTAGCTTGCACTCCAACTCTGGTTTCAGACAGAGGGTGAAAAATAAAGAGCTTTTTGAACATTAAAGCATGGAGACATGTCACAGTAGAGACACTAAATACAAATATGAACCTGAAAATGAAAACAATAGGGCCCCTTTAAGAATGTACCATAACACAGGGTGAGCAATGTACATAATCATTTCAACTTTTTCTATCTCTGATAGTTTCTGAATAGTGGCTAACCACAAAACATTCCCGGAGAACATGGGATAGATTTTCCTCTCAGTCTCACAGCCTCTCTAACATGCTGTCTGCTTCAGTTGGGCTAATTCACACTTTCACAGTTATATCAGAATGTACAGTAGCACTGATCCTCCGACCTCAGCAAAAATGGTGTTGAACTCTTAAATCTGCAAACTCTGGATCTTTACAAGTTAGCTTTATAGTTGGATTAGTCCTGTTGCATGTGTGCAATTCCTAATGTAAATGATTTCAGGTTTGGAGTGAAGAGGAAGCCTATCTACATAAACGTGATCCGGGACCCCATAGAGAGGCTGGTGTCGTATTACTACTTCCTGCGTTTTGGGGATGACTACAGGCCCGGCTTGAGGCGCAGGAAACAAGGAGACAAGAAGGTAAACATCCATCCATACTCTTATTGTTTTGTTTCAAAAGATAGATTTACAACTTTCAATCATTAATACTGACAAATTAAAATATCACGTTTCAATTTTGTGTGTGTTTTCTCTTGGTTTGTGCTTCAGACCTTTGATGAATGTGTGTCAGCCGGCGGCTCAGACTGTGCCCCTGAGAAGCTCTGGCTGCAGATTCCCTTTTTCTGTGGTCACTACTCTGAATGCTGGTGAGTGTTCAAACATCAGCCTGAGTATAGTCTTGTTTTTAAATGCTTGGTTTTGCTTCTCTTTAGTTGTTTTCTGTTTGTCTGTCTGCTTATTTTTCATAAGGCTGGAGATAAACCCATTTGTTCTGATTGCAAGCTAAACCTTATTTCTATAGCACCTTTCTAACCAGGTTTCAGCATCGTGTGCTGAACAACCTGTGAGAAACCACGTTAGTTGAGTCCAAAATATTTAATAAAATAAAAACAGTTGTAATATAATATACGGCATGTGAGTCAAACCAATAAAAGAAGCATGTGTAAAATAAAATAATAGTTTTATGTTCGATCAAATCCGATGATTCATGTTTCAACTTTTCTTCTCACTAGTGCACATCTTAAGTGTATAAATCCATGGCTGAAAATAGTCCCTAACATAGCATTCTGTACAAATGAAACTTTATTCTTGGTGTTTTGAAATTCCCTAAGTTTGAAGGACTGGCCAAGCAGTCATGTGCCACAGATAAGCAGCTACGTGCCTTTACTCGCACAACAATATAAATATTCTTACTGTTGCTTTCACACAGAACAAATAATACGCTAAGACAATGGTCATTTCAGCGAGTGGTAAAATGCTGACAAATTCCCGGGTTTAGGGACTCCACTTCATAATAAAACTTACAGTAGCTTAGGATATACAACAGTTGACCTTTACTTACTTAGTTTTACCTAGAATTGAAAAGTCAAAATTTGCATCGCTGCCGGTTAAAATGGTTTTGATGAGAAATATTTGCAGGCAATGTTCACCTGAGGCAGATCAGAGGCTGTATTAGTTTCATTATGCAGCACATTAAACCTCATCGTCCTTCTCTATCACTTCTGCTCCCCTCATCCTCTCAAGGTCTCTGTAGCACTCTTAGCCTCCATCCTTCTCTCTCCATGATGATCTGTATCAATCTCTCTCTGCCCTCACTGATCCCTCTTAGCCTCTCTCATCTCTCCTTCACTCTGCCCTCTTACCTTTTACCATCCACACTCATGACGCAGAGTACCAACTGAAGGTCTTAAGAGTGTTTTGTCAGTATATTCGATATGACTAGGTTAGCTACGTTAGCTAGCTTATAAACTATAATAAAACGTTTTTATTAAGGCATATTTTTAGGTAAAGTTTTAGGTAAGTATCCAGTGACAGTGATTGTTGGCCGACTTTGTAATGCCTGAACTTCACCAAGCGTTTCGGTCCCAGCTGTGTGCGTCACTTTGAAGTTTCCCCGCTTCCGTTGTGTTTGGAGCTTCTTGCAGTGTTTTGTATTTGCAGCGTTTGGTTTATGCAGCTTAGTAAACGCTGCACATGATTCATCAAGTTGGTGAAGATGTTTCTTCATTTGCGTTTTGGCACATTTGTGTTTTTATATATGCATCGTTTCTGAAGGTGGAGCACGGTTTTTCTAACGGAAGTGTTTTGGGCAATTGTAGCGCGTTTGCACCTTGGAAACATGAAATAAACACTAAAGATCAAAATGTCCTGTCATGCTGTGTTTAACTAGGCTCTGCCAAACAGTCACTTTATAGGTTTAAACAATCCTTCCCTATCATTTCATTTCCTGACCAGGACAACACCTGCCGCAGATTCATTTCCACTCCACTCCTTCCCGTCTTTCTCCTCTCACTTCATTCTTTTTCCTCTCACTGTGTTTTTCACTAGAGCTGCACTGAATATTTGGAAACGTTGAAGCTTTATTCATAACTTTGACGATCAAATTCTTAATCAACATTCAAAATGGTTTTCAGTTCTTTTATTTTGCATCTCTATTTATTTTACACCAAGGCAAATTCCTTGTGTGGGTAAACCTACTTGGCAATAAACCTGATTCTGATAGTGTTGTAAGCTGGTATTTCTGCATAGACAGGATATGACTACATTCATATTACAAGTATTATACTGTTTGTAGAATAAGATGCAGTGCTGACTAAGATTTGTGTATAACCCTAACCCAAATGTAAATACAAATAATTCTTCAACCCATATATATTGCCGTTTTTAGCCTTTCAAAAACAACATTTTCACAGCAGTCCAAAAAGCTGTTTGCTCTCCTGCTTCCCGGACAAAAGGAACGACACACTGATTCATATTTTTCATTATATTCATACAAGACATTTGATTTTAATAAAAAAGAAAAGGCCAACCCGTTTATTATAATATATCATTATCTTAAAATGATGTAATTTAAAAAATGTATTCTAAGCTGTTGATGTCACAAAATATCACAGACATTCAAAGCTTGATTTGAAATCCTCAATAGAAGCTTTGAATGTGAAGAAAAGCATTCACTTGTTCCTCCCACACTCTCTGTCCTTTACAAACCTTGTAATCATTTCAGCAGAATACAAAGCATCTAACCACATACAAACAACATGATGTGTTCAGGAACGTGGGCAGCCAGTGGGCTCTGGAGCAGGCCAAGTACAACCTGGTGAACGAGTACCTGCTGGTGGGAGTCACAGAGGAGCTGGAGGACTTTGTGATGATGCTGGAGGCTGCGCTGCCACGCTTCTTCAAAGGAGCCACGGAGCTCTACAAAACAGGTGCCATGTCTGATAAAGACCTCAAAACATTCGCTATCATAAGCATGTTTTTGTTTCCCTCCCCCAATATTCTAATACTCTTAAGAGCTTACTCACATTGCAGTCCTACGGTGTGCTGTGGTTGCATTTGTGCAGTCTGAATTGGCCCTCTGAGAATTGAATCGTGATCAATATGCACTCATGCCTCTCGCTGATGTGGTTACAGATTAGTTAGAGCGAGTGCAGCCAGAATGAATAATGGCGAGCACAGAGGAATTAAATGTGACAGTGACATAGAGGTGCTATGAAGTATGATGTTCGTCTTTTTTAGATACACTAAAGTACTCAAGTTAATCAGGGATTTATTATTTTCTAAATCTGTTGTTATGAAGTCATGCAGTCCTGTTTCCTAACCACAAACAAAAAAAAACGATCTTTGTATTCTGAATTGAGCTTTTCTGAGGTATAACTTGTATGACTGAGTTAAAGGGGCCCTCGTGTAGGAGAGAAAGGAACACAGGGATTTTAGCCTTTGCAGACCATTTACATGCGCTAAAACCTATAGAACACACTACAGGAAAGGGAAACCCCAAAAAGCAAGAAAGAGCCCCATTAAAGATAGGCCTTAAAAAAGATATAGAACAGATTGGACAGGTTTGAAAGATCTGCCCATGGATTGAGTTATTTTGTAACTTCACCTGCACCGAGCCATGAGTTTGAATTTAAGTGTAAATGCAAGATATAACTTGTCACTCAAAGTATCCTGTACCAATTCTGTTTCAGCCCAATTTTAATATGAGCAGTTATGAGCAAAAACACGATGCTATGTCAGACGCCTGTTTTCTGTGGGTTAACAAAGACACTCCTTGGTTGTAGATACCTTTGACACCTGTAAATAGAGCCAATGATTTTTTGAAAGCTTTTTCAAAATCCTTTATTTGTCCTTGATCGGGGAACTCTACGGCTCTACAGCAGAAAGTACAGTGAGTTGAAAGGCAAAAGAAAAAAGAGTAGACTTGCATATCAAATAAAAAGAAAAGCACACGTTAGTAAGAATATAAACGAATAGCTAAAAAAACGAATGAGTACTACACGGTAAAAAATAAGTAGCAGAATTCAGAAAAAGTAAGGAAACATATACAAGTACTGACTGAGCCTGTAACACTAACACATTGTAAATACATTGTAAAAGTAACAAGGTATAAATTGCAGGCAAGTGTTTTTTGCACATGAGCAGTGAAAGGGAAAAACTACTGCAAAATAAAAATAATGCTGAATCAGAGGTTGCGCTAGACTTTTTCGCTGCCCGTCATTTTGACGGACAGGATCGTAAAACTTCTGTCACTGACATTTCAATGATTTGTACGGCACAGTTAGGTTTGGAAACGGTATGATTTACTTTTTGGAGGGCATCCATAACACGGCATAACACCGGAGCCTCGCTGCGGGGAAACTTTGGCACTGTTCTGAGTTTGTTCTAATCTGTCAAAATGACAGACTGCTTTCAGATTTGTACCTGCACCACTTTAATCCTCCTCTCCTCTGTAATCCTCACAGGGAAGAAATCCCACCTGAGGAAGACGAGCGAGAAGAAGCCGCCCACGAAGGAGTCCATCGCCAAGCTGCAGCAGTCGGCCATCTGGAAGATGGAGAACGATTTCTACGAATTTGCACTGGAGCAGTTCCAGTTTGTCCGGGCACATGCTGTCAGGGAAAAGGACGGGGAGCTCTACCTGCTGGCACAGAACTTCTTCTACGAGAAGATCTACCCCAAAAACTGAAGAGTAGACGGACACATGGCAGATGTGCGGCCTGAGATGAAAAAGGACACATAAAGACTACATGTGGCTGTCTGTAGAACATTGTATTGAGAGCTCTGACACGCCTGTGCCAGCCAACTGGACTCGTGTTTCATCAGCAGGTTTTTTTTCCCAGCAGCCTCCACTCCCCCTCATGTCCAAGGTGGTCTGACGCGTCGGGAGACGGCCTGTCCAGCTCCGAAACATTGTCATCGGCTCTGTAATGTTTGGTTGTGTTTGGTTGTGATTTAACTCTTTGCTAAAGTTGTCTTTTGTATGTAAAGACGGTGACATTCTCCATGCCTCACCACTACTACTAACTTAAAGAGATTTGAAGTGTACGACTACTGTGCTGTATTATTGGACTTGAATGAGAACGTTTGAGGTTTTTATGAAATAAAAATCCTGTGACCATGGACTATTTACTGGGACACATACGTATGTTTTATACTGTACTTGATGCTGGATGTAAATGTTCAGAGGCCTTTCCTCCGTAATGAAGAATATTAATATCGAGTGTACAAAAACACCTAGGTGAAGATGCTGCTGCTGTAAATACTTACCACTTTTCTCAGTCCTATTCATCTACTGACAGTTTTTCCATGGTATGAAATCAAAACTGTTAACCATATTAAAATTACAGTTTGTACATTTCTTTCAAATTCTAAATTCAAGACTGCATTTTCTTTTGTCATTGTAGAACCAGTTAAACATCTGCGTCCACTTTGGCTGTAACTTCTTTCATTATTTTTTAATCTGCTGATTATTTTCATAATTTATCAATTCAATGTTTGTTCTCTCCCATTTTTTGTAAGTCCAAAGTGATGTCTCTAAATGTTTTGTTGGTCTTAAAGCCAAAGATATTCACTTTAATATGAAGCTGACCACAACATTTTGCATGAAAAATTACTTTAGGGATTCATTTTAATTATGAAGATAGATGCCCATAATTCTTCTGCCAGTAGACTTAGCAATCAGTCGACTGGTGTGTTGTGATTGCTCCATTAGTGTCCACCTGTATGTTAGTCTGACTCTTTAATATGCTGACATTTTGGGAAATGTGTTTTTTTGTTTTGTTATTAAATGTGTGAGGCTACAGGCTTTATGCTAAGCTAACCCTGCTACAGCATCAATACTCTCATCTTACTTCATAAATAGATGCAAGTTTCCACATATAATATGGTGGAACGGTTGGTACTTTATTTATTTCTTCCCTGAAAGTTGGATTTATTGCTGTTTTACTGAAAAAGATTAGGGCCACCTCTGAAGAAAAAACACATGGCTGTTTTCATCTTTTAATTGCCGTCCTAACAATATATACTAACACTGCCAGAGATGCAGGTGTTTTTTTTATGAAATATGTAGCATTTTCACAGCAGTAGAGGTAACATTTCAGACTAGATCTGACAAATAAAGTAATATCGTATCGTAAAGACAAATAAAGCTGCTGTGGAAATGGAAGCTGGATTGTTTCAGCGCTGGTATCCTGCAGAGGGAGATAAAGAGCTGCACCGGCTTCCAGCTGTGTGTGTGTGTGTGTGTGTGTGTGTGTGTGTGTGTGTGTGTGTGTGTGTGTGTGTGTGTGTGTGTGTGTGTGTGTGTGTGTGTGTGTGTGTGTGTGTGTGTGTGTGTGTGTGTGTGTGTGTGTGTGTGTGCGCTTCACCATTTTCATTAGTCTTTTTCATTTCTGATATGGTGATTAAAATAAGTTAAATGTGGAGGCATACTTAATTACATTTCAAAGAAGGATGCCAACCTGAGTGTATACATCCCACATGGTTTTATTATGGAAGTCACTACAGAGTACTTGTTTCAGTACTTTGGAGCCTCAGAGTGTAGTAGCTGTCCAGAAGAAGAAGTTAAATGTGGAGTCATACTTACAGGAACAACAGTTTGGTTATACATTAAAAAGCTTATTTCTGGACATGTAATTATGAATACATATATTCAGTAAAAAAACTAATAATAATCCAAATAATTTAAAATAAATATAGATATGAACAGAATTTAAATAAATGACTAAGGTCATGACTAGTTGGCTTTTACAGCCTCATTGTATATTATAATAATGTAAGTATCATAAACGTGTGTTTGCCACAGATTATATTTTTTTGCAATATTCCAAAATCCATTGGCTTTTCGTCAAGGGAGCCATTGCAATCCGGGACCGGGCTACACGAATACAGCCTCGCTAAATCTTAATGTCACAGGATTTAGTGTTAAATGGGACTTAAAACAGAACTCCAAATTGTTTGGGTCTCATAGCCCCCCTAGTGCATTAGGATTCCTCTAATTCTAACAACCTCGTGGGATAATACGTCCCTGCCCAATACAACTCAGTAATCACCTCATTCATCGCAGCAATAATCACTAGGTTTATTACAGGTCATAACACTCCCACAGATCAATATAGTGTTCATTCAACTAACAGCCGGAGAAATACAGAATACACATACATGTGTCTTTCTGATGAAGGCCACAGGTTAACCAACCAGATAGAGCAGCATTACACCGTCCACATCATATCTGTTTTTTACCCCCACACCACTGCAACCATAACTCTAGGTTGTGTATACTGCTGATAGTCCATATTGATCCAATCATGAAAGACAAAAGCATCACACCTCTGGGGAGTGTCACTGTGTGGGGATTTTAACAGGAGAACATCATTCATAAGTCTGCCCAACAAGGCCATTTTTATGATGTGGACAATGCTGAGTTTATGAGTGAGGTACCTCGTTGTCCCTCGCCAATACATATTTGAGACATGAGCCCAGAGAGAGCCCAGTCTCTGAGAAGTATGGCTTGTGATGACTGTGTCCCTGAAGGTTATGTAATGCAGCAGTAAGTCTTTTCACTGGGCTGTGACATGTCTGACCGGCCCCACTGAGGAGGCTTCAGTGTTTGTCCTGTGGTTTCTTCACAGCAGCTCCTTCTCATCTATCTGGCTCAGCAACTCAAAGTAAACTGTGACTTGTTAAGTATTTAATAAAGCTGCTGTGGTTTGCATTGCACCTCAGGATGTCAGCAATTTGTGACAGCATCTGCATTATCCTTTGGATTTAAATATTATTTGTTGATCAATATTAAATAGATGACTGTCTGAAGTTCTTTATGGAATCAAAGGAGTGCCATCAAAAGAAAACATCTTTAAAACAATAATTAAAAAATGTGGAAATATAAAGAAAAAACAAATATGAATAAAATAATAAAAATCATTTAAATAATAAAATAACAACATGTTGGAATATAGAAAGAAAAAGCCACATGTTTTTTCCAGATTACTTTAGTTTAGTTTTTATAAGGATAAGGAAAAAGAAAGGAATTAAATTAAGTGTATGAAAAACAATAATACATTTCATAAATATAGAATACAATAACTATTCAAAAGTTAATTATTTATCACTTATGATTGAGCACTTTTTTTATACATGTATCATCACTTTTCTACTCTACTTTTTTATTAAATTAAGGGATGTAAATACTTATTCTCCTTTCACCTCTAATGAAATGCACAAAACTAAGCACTTATTTTACATCTGCAATGCGTTTGTGCGTTTTTTAATTAATTTTGTTTACATTTCAACTCCAAAATGAATCACTCTGACCAAGTATCCCTGTTTTTCCATGTGTGTGTTTACCCCGGGATGAGTCTGTGAGCATGAGTTAAGGCCAGCCTGTAAGCAGTGTGGATCACGTGTGTAGCTGTCCGGGCTGGAGCAGCAGCAGCGGCACAGCAGTTCCTCTGGGCGGACTCTCCTCTCTAACCACCGCCTCTTTCTCCAACTGCACTGGGACAGATTTATGCCTCAGCTTTTTTTATTTATGAACACCAGTCCACCCTCCGCCTTCATGACGGTGTGACCGCGTCAATGAAGTGTGAAGACGACATGGGAAGGACCGTGTACCCGAGATGACCGAGGATTTGGTCCGAATAATCTTTTTGTCGCCAGAGAGGGAAACTTAAAACAAGGCTTGTTTTTGGACTTCCACCTCCCCTCCTCTCTCCCCGTAGGATTTGATTCAAAGGCGAAAACCAAGATGGCCGCCGACTCCGTGCAGGTAGGAAAAGTTGACAACTGTTGCGAAAAGTGCGCAAACTTGCTCCAGAGGTTAAACTAAAAGCTAGATAACTGTTTTATTTATCTAAAGTTGAGTCGCTGTGGGGCGGGAAAGTTGTGTTAAAGTGTAGGACCTGTGCTAGCCCCTAAGGGGTGTCTGGGAATTATCCATGGATTGAGGCCTGGGAAACAACTATCCAAAGTTACTTTTCCTGAAATATTAAAGTTGTTAAACCGGTGCTTTTGTGCGGAAGCGGCTGTGTTAATTAACGCTATGGCAATTGTTGTAAACCGTGTTAATGTTGCCTGACGTTAGGTTAACCTGCGTTACTTTAAGATAAAACAGTTTCCTCCGTGTATTAACAAAGTGTCAGGACCACCGGTAAAGATATATTTTCAATTTTTAATAAGATGCAGCGTAGTACAGTTAAAATGTTCCAGCTTTTCCAAAGACAAAGTCTTCACTGTTTTCTTGACGTAACGTTTTTCAAACACGTTACAGACTATGCATTTACTAATAAGCTTAGGCTACAGTGTAAAATAAGTCTGAACATCTCTATTTTAAAATGTAAATGTATTAAAACTGCATATTAGAATAACAGTCATGCCTCATATTCTATGACTCACTTTTTAATGTGGTTTCACTTGAGTGACGTCAGATTTGAAATACAAACATAGTCCAAAGCAACTGACATGATAACTCCTCCACAACTTCAGCTTGTCAAGTTTGGACTGCTGTCAAGCTTTAGCAACAACCTCTAGTTACTGAATGCATATCAAAGCTAGAACCCGGCTTATTGCTCACACATTATTATTCATATTTACAGGGAGTATCGGAGGGAAAGTAGTTACAGCAGATATCTAACACAGCAAGCTAACACTTTTAAGAAGTATTAGTTGAAATCTAACTTATTATTTGTATTCTCTAGTAGTAATTACCTGTTGCCATATCAGTGAAGCCTTTACTAGGCCAGATTAATCATAATGCTTATCATTCGAACTGGGTGTTTGCTCTATTCAAACCACTTATTAGTAATAATAACCTGCCCGGAAAGCTTAAAACGACATTTGGCACATAAGCTAACTCGTATTTACATTGAGGTAGAAGCTCAAATGTTGTTTAATGTTCACTTTCCCTGCTAAATGAATAAATGCTTTATTGGTGATATACATAGGTAAACCACCCTGATTGACAATATGTTCTGCTTTGGGTTGATACAATTTAATTAATCACAGTAGACCATATAAAACTGTCTGATAACGGTAAGCTAATGGCAAAACAGATGTAGGCTAGTCCAGTGGTTCACAAACTTTTTCGTGTCAAGGAACATTAAACTGACACAAATGTAACCACTGACCCCCACTTGATTTTGATTACAGAAAGTGTATGATACCTGTGACCTTTTTATAGTATAAACTCTATCATTGTGCTAAAGAGAAAATAAGTTATTCCCCTTTTTGCTGGGGCACACGTTGAAAACCACTGGGCTAGACCGCCTGTTTCATTACAGGTAACGAAGGACACAAATGGAGAAAAGTGTCTTTTTATTTGGGATCTTATCACATTATTGTTGAGGCTTAAAATAAAACAATGAGGGCTGGTTGATGATGGTTGGCAAAACTCTTTCACTGTTCGGATTATGTATGTTACCAATGACTAGGATGCATAACAATAACAGAAGGCCAGCCCTATGTTGTATTCCTAAACCAGGTACACTGTAGTGCATTCATTTAGGCGATTAAGACCACGTGTAAGTCAGGCGTTCTAAAAGATATATCTATGTTTAGCAGAGGTGTGCCGAGCCTTGCAAATATATCACCACGGTGGTTTATATGGAGTGGAACCAGATCTACTCGGCAGAGCAACAGGTGCTTCAGCGCATTTTATCGCTTGTTCTCCTTTGTGACATTGAAGCGTGGACACACAATAAATCTACTTGCTGTCCAGCTCCGAAATTACCAATAACATTGACCAGAAGTGCAAGACATTACCTACAGTTTGTCTTGACATGGGATATGTGTCAGGAGGATTGTGTGAAGGCTGCATTTGTAGGATTTGTGTTTATTAGCCTGTGTTGCTTTTTCTGATTGCACCAGGCTGTTGCCAGTGCTCTGCAGCCAGCTGTGGGGTAAGTCTGCCGGGTGTCGGGTTGTAGGTCGAGATAGGCCTCATGGAGAAAATGGCAATGGCTTGGCTTTTAAAGCGAAAGTCTGGATAGTGGCTTCAACTTTTCCATTGTCCTATTGTTTGAATGAAAGCTCATGTTGTTGGACTTGGAGCTTTCAGTCTTAAGGAGCAAGTTAACCTGCTTACACTTGAGGCGCAGACCTAATATTTGCTTTTACCTCACAGTTTCCTTTCATGTCTTGGGCACTAAAAGAGCTCTTTAACAAGTTCAACATGTGTGACTATCAGTTGCCCTACCTTTTGTACAGACAGTTTTTTTTAATTCGGTTTCTAAGTATAGCTTTATACTTTGTTTTTATTTTGTGTGGATTAACAGTCCATATTCTATCGTTCTAAAAAAAAAATCAAACCCATTTCATTATCCTAATATTGATCAACACATTACATGTCTTTTGTTAGTCGCTTTTATCCAAAGCGACTTACATACATTCAGTACTGTGGACAATCCCCACAGGAGCAATTTGGGGTGAAGTGTCTTGCCCAGGGACACAACAACATGCTGGCTGCAGTGGGACTCAAACTTGCTACCCCCTGATTCGAAATCCAGCACACCATACACTGAGCCACAACCTCAAACATGTAGCTCAAATATTTAGTCTCTTCATCTGTTGTGAGCAAGCCTTGAACATTTCACAGAGCCGCTAGCAGAGCCACACTGACAGGAACAAGTGCCCTCCATCCATCACAAACTGTATGCATTGTGCTCTGAGTGGAAACATTTGCTTACAATTCCTGCTTCACTCGTCTTTGAACCTAATAAGTCTTGAGTTCTCCGTTTGGCGTCATTTCCTTGACAAGGCAAGCGTTTGAGCAGCGAGAAATGATAAGGGACTTACAGGTAAAATAACTACTTGAGGAAGTATTGCAGTTAGAGAAACAAGAGGTGAAACCAATTGTGAAAATTAGCTCCTGCTGGGATATGGTTCCTTCTTTTTGATCTCGTATAAAAACGCAGACCTTGTGGGTGTACTAGCTGATTTATTTCCATCTTATCTGATTGACCTTTCATGGGTTTCCTTGCATTGTTGCACAGTAAAATAGGCCCTTTAGAGTGTCCTCATGTTGTCCTCATACAAACAGGGCTACAGTGCAAACAAGTACTTGCAGAGCATCATTTGAAGTAGAGAGCTGCTTTTCCCTACACACACACGTTATTCTTCCACGTCCAGGAGTTGTGACCTCCATTTGACCTATGAGTCATCCAGGAGCCTCAGGACCGGAATATGTGCAAACTATAGTTCCCTCTGAAGTGAGCACCTATAGATGAAGGTGGGTGAGTTCACATAAGAGTATGACTCTGTCCATGGAAATCTTTTTAACCAATTCTTCCCTAAATCTATCAGTCAGATGTAGGATTTACTCCAGGTTACTGTTCAGCTGAGTCATCCTGACGCAGATTGTCTTCTTCTAATTCTTGATGATCAGTTGAGTTAAAAGATGATGACCTAAGTGATAGCAACATAAAACGAAACTTGGCCTCTACTCTAGATGAAGTGAATGTAATCTATTTTTTAGATAGATCTGCCACGAAAAGTCGATTAATCGATTAGCCAATTGTACGGCTGGGCAATATATCAATATATATATCAATATTGTGAGACTAGACATTATCCTTTGGGTGATCTGGCATTGCCGTCGTCTTTTCATGGTTTTAAAGGCTGCATTTCAGTAAAGTGATGTTATTTGTTGGATTAAGAATCAGAGATGTTTTGTTTGTCCCTCATCAGGGGGAGTGTTACACTGTTACATTAAAGAGACAGTGCAGATAAAAGGCACAAATAAAATGAGTAGACATACATATTTAATAAAGAGGCAAGCACAAGTTAATAAAATAATAAATCAAATAAGTACACATTTGTGAGCAACAGCCGCATCATAATAAAAAAGTAAATAATAAAGTAAATATATAAAAGTAGCCAAGTAGCAGCCAGTTATAACATTAATACATTTGCCTTACACACGGCATCTATTGCACGTCTGTCCGTCCTGGGAGAGTGATCCCTCCTCTGTTGCTCTCCCTGAGGTTTCTCCCATGTTCCCCTTTAAACTGTGGGTTTTCTCTGAAGGGTTTTCCTTGTACGATGTGAGGGTCTAAGGACAGAGGGTCTAAGGACAGAGGGTGTCGTATTGTCATACTGATATTCTGTACAAACTGTGAAGTCCACTGAGACAAATGTAACATTTGTGATATTGGGCTATATAAATAAACATTGATTGATTGTGTATATTGCACAAAGCAGTGTTATCTTGTAGACATTATATCCAAATTATTTATTATATTATCAAAATATCTCATTGTGTAAATATTTTATAAAAGCACCACTAGTCAACCCTACAACATCATTGCTACTAGGGATGCTCCGATCTGCAATTTTGGGGCCGGAATCAGTATCGGCCGATACCGATCGCCGATCCGATCGAGTGGGCGGGGCCTATGGGGATCTTTCATTTCAAGTGATGTTTAAAACTCAGTTAATGGGGCTCATTCACTGGAGCCTCCACAAACAACAACCAACATAATTATTACATTCAAATGAAGTACATTATTCAAGTTTACATTAACTTTGGATAAGAACACGGGAGAAATGAGCAGAAGCGCTCTCTTTTCCTCTCTCCCTTTCTCTCCCTCTTCTGACAGCCCGTCAGTATCGTCTCATGCAGCTCTCTGATCCAGTAATGAGTGACCCGACAGTGAAGAATAAACATATTTATAACTAGTTTAGCTTGTTCCAGAGGTAGATAAAATAGCTAAGTGTGTTAGGTCTAACTCTTGAGAGGTTTCTCAATACTCTAATTTCGACTCCTCGGTCCTCCGGTAGTGACCCGGAAATGGATTTCAGCGCGCCATTTTGAAGGACATCTCATTTCTCTAAATGCACATCGAGGATCGAGCGTCGAGGAGGCTCTCTGGAGGAGCTCTAACCGAGGAGACACTGATGGGTCCTCCACGGCTCCTCCGCGGACACATTTCCGGGAACGGTGGAGGCGTGACGCACGGCCGGACTTATCTCAGCCAATGACAGCTCTGCATGCATCCTCTGGATATTATTTTATTAACTGCTCTCATTGCAATGTGATGTTTACAGAGAGAACAGCTGTGAGGTCCGTGCAGAAAGCAGAGCAGTGTGTATAATATATATCACTCAGTATAACAGGCCTACTCTCTGTATTTGCTGTAGTTTAGTAGATATCTACAAACAAAGAGTCCATATTTTTCTAAGACCATTTAGTGCTTCACATAATAAAGATCAGAGAGGGGGGGGGGGGATATATCCAGTCTCTGATTGTGTTACGTTATTATTAGGGCTGTCAAGTTAACGCGTTAATAATGCAAAAACAAATTAACGCCACAAATTATTTTAACGCGATTAACGCATGTGTATTTTTTGTCCTCGCCGCCCCGTAGTTTCAGAGCGCATCGAGTTTAAAATACCATCTATTCTAAAGGTGATGCTGACAGCCCCGCTCCTGCTGCCCGCTTGCGGCAGACCACACTTCCATGCTCACCGGCAGACACCGACTGGACATCGGGAGGACCAGGAGGGTGTGTGTATGTGTGGCCCGAGCGAGCGAGAGAGAACGGGCACACCTTACGTGTATTGTTGTTGTTGTTGTTGTTAGCATCTGGTGCTAGCTAGCTGCGCTAACGGATATAAGGAGCTGTTTCAATGAAAACAGAGGAGCGACGTTTCGCCGAGCACTTGACTTTATGCAGGCAGCCAGACAGCGGGACATTGTACGAAAAGTCAGCACACTCAGCACGGATAGTGTGCGCAACATGATTGCAGCGTCCAGGCAGCTCCCGTTCGAGCATATGCCTTGAGTTGCACATAGCTCCAACGATCCATCACTCTCTCTCTCCACACACACACACACACACACACACACACACACACACACACACACTGTATTGTATTATTGAATGAGAGAGTTTGTTCAGAGGTTGTTATGTTTAATATTCATGAGATTATTTGTCATTGTTCAAATGATAATAAACAATATTTGCATAAAGCATATTTGTCCACTCATATGTTGATAAGAGTATTAAAAGGACTGTCTTAGGGAAGAAAGCTTTTAGTTGTGCAGCTCCACTAACTTGGAACAGTCTGCAAACATGTTTAAAACTGAGCACTTTGGTTCCCCTGCATCATTTTAAAACTCGGCCGGGTGACATGCTGTTTGATCCTCATGGTACCTGTCATTGTAAATAGAGTTTGTAAACTGTACCCTGTACATTATGTTGTATGTCATCCTTATTGTTGTTCTGTTGTTTTTATGTTACATGTGTAACTAGTGTCCTGCAGGTCACCCTTGAAAAAGAGATCTTTTAATCTCAAGGGGCTTTCACCTGGTTAAATAAAGGCTACAAACAAACACATGAAAAATATCCTTCTAAGGAACATTTAGAACAGATAAAAAATGTGCGATTAACTATGGACAATCATTAAATATTTTAATCGACTGACAGCCCTAGTTATTATGAGAGTGCTCCGTTTGATTCTGAAATTGTATATATTTATATACAAATATGTGTGTATTATGTCCGCATCTGTAGCCTGTTATTGTCTCATTATCCGCACTGTGAATGAATCAAAGTAAATATATAAGTGGTCATGAACACATCTGTCCATCAGACAGAGGGCTGCTGTGCCTCCTGTCATCATTAATGGACGTCTCTTTAAAATGACTGCTCAGAGGAGAGGAGTTCTCATTTCTCTAACTGCCTGCTGCTTCCCCTCCTCTCTCCTCGGCTCCCCTCCTCGGTCCTCCGCTCGCATCTCCTGTGGGCGGGACTAAGTCTCGAGGAGGGGAAATTAGAGTATTGAGAAACCTCTTTAGTGTGTGTGTGTGTGTTGCTCCGCTCACAGGTCCGTCACAGCCGGTGGAGATGCTGGATTTCTGCTTCACACGTTTGCATACCGCTATTTTATTGTCTTTTTCGGACACTTAAAATACTGCCAGACCAGTGAAGCCATTTTGGCGAGCTTGTTTTTCCGCGCACAAAGAAAAGTGTCATGTATTTTACGTCCCAATTTTTACATCATGCGATCGGCTCTCGCGTTCGGCATTTTTAGAGAGCACCGATCGATCGGCAGAGTGAGTATCCGCCGATATCGATCGAAGCATCCCTAATTGCTATATCAATAACCAGGTATTTAGGCAAAAATAGTGTGATGTGACACCATATCGCACAGCCCTTGTCGATAGAAGAAAAATAATAACCCATTATTTGAAACATCACTTAATTGTTAAAGTTATGTTTCGTACAAGAATGACAAAAAATGATGTATCTCGAATAGGGACATTTTATGCATTTCTTTGATAGTTTCATATCATATTGAGGTAAATATATCTTTGGACTTGGACTGACCAATAAAGACAATTGAATACATCACCTTGGAATTAGAATAATTGTGATGGCCTTTTTTCAATATTCTCTGATATTTACTGATTAAAACAAATTAAACATTGTGGATCATTTTGGTGGGAAAAAGCCAACGTTAGGCTATAAACAAACTACATCATGTCACCACCGCTAAGCTAAAGGTAGCTAATGTTTGGTAGTCTCATTTAGTCACTTGTTAGCAACCACTGTTTTTACATTGAGTAAAAGCTTCAGACATTTACGAGTGGGGTATTAACTGACGTATTTAATGTTGTTGAACACAATGTGAAAATGTTGTAAGCTAATGTTAACCACGGACCTTATTTCAGGCATCTAACCAAAAACCCAGAATAGCTCAAATGCTGACTCATTTGTGTTTAGGACCCTTTCCTGTACCACTTTATAGATTTAAAGGCACCATGAGACTACATCATCCACCCTTGAACACCAGTCCTTACAGTTTATGAACCTTCCTACAGTTGTGGGGGGTGTTCTTTCATAGCTTCTCCTCCTCTCCTTCACCACACAAGTTGCTTCCATGGGGCAGGCCACAATGGACAGCCAGTGTTGTGTTTTTAACTTGGGTTAATTTTAGACTTCTCCCTGGAGTGAGATTACTTGGGTCTCATTCTGGGCTGCTCTGACCTCACAGAGTTAGGAGCTAAGAGGGATTTGGCTGCCGCTGCTCAGACGGTTTATCTTGCCTGTTGATGTTGACGGTCTGTGTGAGAAAGGGAGAGCACAATGGGAGAGCTGTAGAAAATTGGATACCAGCGGAGTGAATGAGTGCCGCTTTGCACTGAGCCTCTGCCAGCTATCGTATAGAGTGACATTTATGGCGGAGGATATTATTTCTCCTAAGAGAACTTCAGTGGACTTCATATAATGATAGTTAGTGCTGGTCAGCAGAGCATGGGAGGACGGGTTGGTTCAATTGATCTAGAGATGGACTTGGTTGAAAGCGATGAAGTTCAGGTAAGGCAAAAGATGAGCTAATACTTTGTTCTTTCCCATCGTCTCTGCAGGGAGTTGTACTTTTAACGGTAGCCTGATAAACTGAAGGTAATTGCATTGAGCCTTAATGTTATTGCATGTTAAGTTTGACTGCTTACTTTAATAAGGAACTAGACTGCGATATTGTGGTAGCCACATTTTTCAGGATTTGTTCTCTTGTTTTATTAATGATGTAGGTTATTGTACTACACACTTAAACTGCAGGGCGGCTTTAGAGGCTTTCAACAAGTTCACCTTCATATTTTGTGTGTTGAGCTAGTAATGTTATCTGGAGTAACATTTGATTTGAGTGATAGCACTTTACACTGGAGACTTTTCCATAAGGTCATACTAATAAATATTAAATAATAATGCATATTCAAATCTGAGTAAGCAATTATCCTTTCTATTTTTCTTTGTTTTAGCCTGTTGGAGCTATGATGATTGATAGGTTGAATTGTTGCGGTTGTATAGTTTGTAATTTAACGTAATAGGAAGTAGATTGATGAGCTGTGTAATGGCCTGGAATAAAGTGATTATCCACGGCCCGCTCAGATAATCCCTGATGTGTTCTATAATCAACAAGTTGAACGTAACTAGCGCACCACTGTATTCACCATGGACTCTAATGCTGAAGCTATTCAGGAAGTGACTGCTAATCCCTATTTGGTTAAGGTGAATGGTGTAAAGATGCAAGTAAATGCTGACTGACGGCAGCAGTGAAAACACTGCGATACAGGTTAACTGAAGTTCAAAACACACCAGGATGCCGGGCTTACCTTTACAATACTCTGGCTGATAGTGTTGTGTCTCTACTGTTGGTCAGAAGATAAGGAGTGGTGCAGTGATGACGTAATGTTCTTGGCCAACACAGAAGTTATGATCACCAGGGTGCCCTCAACAAAAAGCAATGGGATTTTACCATTTGATTTTGGAACATTTCAGAAAAATAAGCTCTGTTGCCAACACATACGTTTATGGAACTTGCGTTTTTTGTTCAGCGGGACCATTTCCACATATTAACACCAGAGTTCCCGTTAGAATAGTTTACATGCCCACCTGAACCCCGAGGCATTACCAACAGATCAACGCACAATCAACCCATACAGGACATCTGTTTCTCCACATTAAGTGTTAGACATTAGAATGGACTATTCTTGTCTGTCACATACTCTTTTGTCTTAAGTGGCGCAACTGATGCGGTGTTGCGCTAAGGGGACATTATTTTGACCGGACACTTTGACCGGTCTTCAGCATATTTTACCGGTCATAGTCCGGTAATTACCGGCTAACGGGAACTCTGATTAACACTACTCTTGTCATTCTTGAAGCGTAAATGCAATCTCCAAGTAAAAAGCTGATGCTGTCTTCACGTCAACACAACTCGCTGCAAAAAAAGGCAATCTTTTGAGAACTGTAACTACTAGCGCAGGGGTGGCCAACCCGCGGCTCTCGAGCCGCATGCAGCTCTTTGCCTAGTTTCATGCGGCTCTTCAGTTCATATCGAATTGTATAGCCTATGTGTGAGTTTGGGGGAGAGACACTGACTCCTGACTAGTGTTGCATGGTGTACCGATACTTGAAAGGTATACCGCGATACCCTGCCGTTAAAAACATTACGATTCCTCCGTTTCATTAGTATCGGTACTTTAAGAATGACGGGGGAAATACTCCGGTAAGAAAGCGCTGTTTTAATAAGAGCCGTGTGTGTTCAGCGCTCTGCTTCCACTCCCTGCACTACAGCCGTGCCTGCAGTCCCGCCCCTCTCAAGCACGCTCTAAGTCCCTCCCCTCTCTCGTGCACGCGCCAGAGCATGTGAGAAAACGAGAAGCATGGCTGCAAGTGGGAGTGCAACTGCCACTGCGCCTCGGCTTGTTGACAAAAAAGACGCCAGAAGCGTAATTTGGATGTAGTTTAGCTATATCTCTGACAGTGAGGGCAAGCCTACGGACACCACGAGGCCTGTCTGTAAGAAATGCATTAATTTGATTTAATACGAATTATTGTCATTTTATTTTATTTATTGTTGTCATTGTTTAAAAGTTTGTGTTCTGGTTCTGGTGTGAAATAAAGCACAATAATTACATTTAAGACTGTTTCCCTTTTTTTTAAAGAAAAGTATCGAAAAAGAATCGATTCTTCTTGACTTGGTATCGAAATCAAAAATGTTGGTATCTTGACAACACTAGCTACTCCTGACAGTTAAACCTGATATTTAGTAGGTCTGTTAAGTATTGAATGCTGATAATTCTGACGTAATTTGGCCACATTTGAGGGGGGGGAAACATATCGTTGATTAAACACTATCCAGTGTTTTCCCTACCATTGTTTTGGTAGGGAAAACAGCCCCGCGCCCCCCCTGAAATTCAAGGTGTAAAATATAATTTTTTTTTTTAAATATATATATATAGCACCAAATTGCAAATAATCTATAACTACTCTCACTTTTCACATTGAACATGTGCTCTTTTATTAAATAAACTAAACACTTTCATTTTAAGTTGTGAGTTTTTAGTATTTTTGACCCTAAGAAACACTGATGCATTAATCAATAATCCACAGCTCCTCTCTCTGCTCCAGAGGATTTAAAAAATATATATCCCAATGCCACAAAAATGCATCAGTGAAGTGTTTGAAATCTTGTCTCCAGAAAACAAAAAACTGCTTGATGTGGCTCTTTGCAGTAAGATAGAACAAATGTGGCTCTTAACCTCTGACTGGTTGTCCACCCCTGTACTAGCGTAAGCTTATATAGAAAAAGCGTAAAACATTTTTCCCACATTCTCCCTTGTCATTATTGTAGAAAGCAACATTATATTAAGAAAATGTTCCTTTTGTTTTTTTAACTTTGGCCATTTGTAAAAGTTGTAAATGGAATCTAATTCTTGCCCACACCAAGGATCAGATCACACATGCTTAAAAATGTTTTTGATTAGTATGATAAACTCGGTGACTACTGGAAAATAACTTTGTCTCGACCTCCCCCAGCTTTTATCGCTTTCTTACTGTTGTCATGACAAAACGGAAATGCATTTGTTTTTTAGGGCAATAGCTTCAGCTGTTTGGAGACATTGTAAGAGGGTGCCGCTTTGTCTTCAGTGTTGCAAGTCCACTTTTCTAATACTAGTCTACTTTTTGACTTTGACTGACCATTGTATGTCCTCTTCTCCTTTTCCTCCTTTCTCCTGTTCCTTTTCCTCCCTGCTGACCTGTAAATGACTTCCTCCTCTTTTCCTTCTTCTCTTTCTCCACCTTCAGGGGGATTCCAGGGGCCAGCTGGTGGCGGAGCGTCTAGGTCTGGGACACAACCTGGACCTGTCCGACACCATGGTTCAGCAGAAGCTGGACGAGATAAAGGAGCAGATTCGCCGCGAGATCCGCAAAGAGCTGAAGATCAAAGAAGGAGCCGAGAACCTGCGGAAGGTAACATCTCTGAATACAGTGGAGCAGCATCTTGTTTTTTTTACTTTAAATATTATTTTGCAGTTTTAAAGTAAAAAAAAAAGCCTTCTACTTTCAAGAGTGCATGTTACTGTTATTGAAACACAAACGGTCATTCAAAACACCAACTGGTGCATTCGCTAAACACCAGTTTGGTTCATAATAAAAATAGATGATTTCAAATGAGTGACGTCTCTTTCGGAATCTTTGCTGGAGCTAAATTGTCTGATTTTCTCAAGCCTCCTGCTCTCTCCTCTCCGCAGGTCACCACCGACAAGAAGAGCCTGGCTTATGTCGACAACATGCTGAAGAAATCCAACAAGAAGGTAGAGGAGCTTCACCAGGAGCTGCAGGAGCTCAACGCCCACATCGTGGTCAAAGACCCCGAGGAACTGCTAGGTAACAGCAACAATGCAAAGAGGCGGATCCACAGAGGATTTACTAAACATTAACCAGGAAGTAAAGGCCAATGCTCTACTATACTCGGCCTTCCTACAAATAAAGCATTGTTTTACAGAGCTGCAGCAATTACACAACTCAATTATTAGTTGATCAAAGGAAAATATCAAATGTTTTGATAATCGCTTAATCTTTAAAGAATACATTTATTCAGGGACCTAGTAATTTTCCTTCAAAAAGCAACATAAAATGGTCAGCCTCTCAGACGTCCTGCTTGTCTCTAAGTTTTTTGATCAATCTTTTTGAGGGCGTTTTGGAATGACAAAACATTGCATTCAAATATATGACCTTGGACTCTGAAACTTTGTTGTACACTTTCGAATTTATTTTTTAAATATTTTGGGTCTGTTCGTTTGTCCAATCTCACACTCTACAATGACAGCGCTGTTTTTTAAAGCAACACGGCGCTCAATTTCTACGTGAATTTACGAGTGTAAATGCATGAAAGAAAAACGTAACTATAGATATTTATAATACAAACATGCGGTGCCACTTATTAGTGTGAATAAGTGGCACCGCATGTTTGTATTCTAAATATTGTTGACTATAATGAGACATGATTAACTGCAACAATAAGATATTATAATAAGTAGTCTAAAGCTATCGGTAAGATTTGGAGATATTGTAAGCTATAGCTCAGAGTGATTATTGATGAACACAGCCTTCATTTACAGTATAAGAGGAATCTAGGAAATAATTGTCAGATCATAAGATTTAAAAAACAGTAGTTAGTTGCAGCTCTATTGTTCTAGTTGTGCGGTTTTACATAAACTCCATATTCCTTGTATTTAAGCATTGAATTTCGGGGTAGGGTATATAATGGTCAGATGTAAGCTAATTTACTTGTTTCTTTTTTTATATTTTCAAGCAAAAGGTTTGGGTTAATGTCATTGTTATTCCAGTTGTCCTTGGTTAGAGGGTTTTACATCATTTATTTGCTATACTTTTGTAAAGAGAGATGAATTGTGACTCGTATATTTATCTGCCCAGGTGTAATGTCACAAAGTAGCAACCTCTCTTCCAAATATTATCTCTTCATCATTCCTCCAAAGATACTGGTTCTCACAAATGCAGAACATCACTTTTGGCAGTGCTGTGTGGTGTCAACATGAACACACTGAGTGTTTGGAGGTGACTCACTCTCCAGGCTAACATTGTTTCATTCCACATTCCACCGACAGTTCCAATGAGCCGCCGATTGTTCCCCTCCGAGGCCGTTGAAAGCCTGCTCCTGTGCGTTTGTCCTCAACAATGGAATTAGGAGAGAGTTACCCACGGCATAATGTCGTTTTGTTACAGTAGTTGCCTTATGTGGCATTTGTTGGTGGTGAATTCAGGAAGAGAAGAAATGGTATTTGTCTGCCTGTTACCATCACATCCCCCCGGTTCAGTTGACATTAGGAAGTAGATGGGATGGGAGGTCATCTTGGTAAATGGTTATCTTAATTGGGAACACATTTTGCCTGACTCAGTGACTCAATCAGATGAACGAGGGCTTTCTTTTAAGTGACGCGACGCCAGAAGAATGTCGCTGGCTATCGCAAAATGATGGAGAGGTGCTGAGGGCAGCCCAGTGCTACGGTCACAAGACAACTTTTAGACAGCGCTTAGCTCTCCAATCCCCAAGAGACGCCACTTGTTTCCTGAATTAGTAAGAAGGAGTTGCTCTGTGAGAAGCCAGAATGTGTTTTTGTTCCAGGAGCGAAGTCAAGAGGGGCTCTGGTTATTCTCTGCAGCTCTCTGCTCAGGCCAGAAATGGGCCGAGTCGCTCTCAGGTGCTGCAGCTCCGTCGCTGAGCCACCAGTCAGGTCCCTCTTTCACATGTCATCCATTCATAAAGAGACAAGCCCCAAATAAAGTTTACTCTCTAAATCATATCCCTCATCATATCATGTGTCAAGTAGGAAAGCACTAATGTTCCAGGTTCTGCTTTTGTTGTTAAGAGAGCATTGCTAGTAGGTGTGTGAATCACGGTGTCCTTGTTTGATTTGATTGCGATTCTTTACTATTACTATTTGGTTCAAAACTGCTTCCTGATTCAAAATGAATTCTGGATTCATTACAATAGGGGTGCTAATTTCACGATCTGCTTCAGTCAGCTGTGCACTATTAATCGCAGTGTGACACATTATAGGTGTACTAAAACGGGTTTTGACAAAGTTATATCAACTGATGGCAATGATGCAAATCTAAGACGAGGTACAATTTATTCATTAATAAAAGTTTTTAGTATTTTTCAATTCCAAGAGGCTTCAAGATTGACAAGTTGCATTACATGCTAGACCGCGCTAGACATGCCTACGAGAGCAATTTTGGGGTCAAGTATCTTGCTCTAGAAAAACTTGGAGATGACTGCAAAGATAGATTGTACTTAAAATATAAGACTGTAATGGTGATCAAGGGCCTGTGTCCACATGACACCTGATTCCATCAGTAGCAACCTCTAAGCTCTAGCATTTTGGAATTTGTGAATCGTATTCTAATCTTAGAAGATGAGAACCTCCCTTGAATGGATTCCTCCCCCACCCTGAACTGTAAGCATGTTTCTGGTTGTGATCAGAGCCAGATGGGTTCATCTGAGGGAGGGTTCCCCTTGTCAGCGCTCCAGCAGTGACATCAGCCTCGCTGCTATTCAGTAGCTCTGTGTTGTCCTGCAGACAAGCGTGGGCCGAACCAAGCTGAGGAAGAGGGGGAGGAGTAGGGGCCGGGGTCCTTGAATTCTTGGCTCAATCATGTGACCTTGACCAAACCGCACCCCCCACGCAGAGAGGAAAGCCCTGAACGAAGACTGCATGACACGCAGAACTCTCACACGTGTGTTTCTCTGTGTCTTTTGCACAAGCAGCTCCCTCACAATACTGCCTTGGTGTACAGACTCTTATTATGCCATTTTATGGAAGATCTGTTTTGCCCCAGGCCCTGTGGAATGCCCACCTTGCTGCACAGGCTGCTCTACACACTGTGGGTTGGATGGGACTCTACATGGGCTCTCTCTCTCTCTCTCCCTCCATCCCCCTCTCTCCATCCCCCTCTCTCTCTCTCTCCCCCTCTCTCTCTCCCACTCTCTCTCCCTCACTCTGCCCCCCTCTCTCTCTCCCTCCTCTCTTCCTCTCCCTCTCTCTCTCTCCTCACTCTCTCTCCATCCCCCCCCTCTCTCTCTCCTCCCTCCCCTCTCTCTCTCTCCCTCTCTCTCTCTCCCCCTCTCGCTCTCTCCCCCTCTCTTTCTCCCCTCTCTCTCACTCTTTCTCCCCTCTCTCTCACTCTCTCTCTCCCCCTCTCTCTCTCTAGGCCCTTTCCATAGAAGTACTTTATGGCTGCATCTCACTTCGGTTAAATGGATTCCTTGGGTCCCTCACTTGCGTTGTTTCCCTGCTTCTAGTCCCTCCCACCAGGGAAGCATGGAGAGATGCAAGGAAAGCACGAAAAGCAGGGAAATGAGTTTTAAGAGCAATGGGACGTCCTTTCCTCCGGAGCGTCACGTGAAGCGACGTCAGTTTGTGATGACGCTGCACAGCTGATCGTCTGACAGCCAATCAGTGAGCGATACACAGTAAGGGGGCGTGGCGAGTATCTGAGGATTTCACCGGAGGATGGTCTGGTAGTTCCTCGATTATCGATCCTCGGTCCTCCGGCACAAATAAGGCCACTGGGACGCTGCTCAAGATGGCGCAGACAGATCAACTTCCGGTGATACCGAGGAGCGAGAAAATGAAAAATAAGAGAAGTGAAACGCACCCTATGACACCGTGAAACTGAACTTGCAAGTCAAGTCAGGAGAAGTCAGGCCGGTTTTTTTGCCCCCCTCACCTGAGTGTGAGAATGTGTTGCTCCGCGCTGCAGGGATCTGCCTGCGGAGGGGATTTCTCTGCACATTTTCAAGTCCAGACACGACCAAAAAAACACTAAACAGTGAGCTCATCGGCCAGAAGTGTGGTCCGGCACCCTGGATAGATAGAGGACACTTTGTATCTGCATGCTGTTTGAGTGAAGAAACTCAAAAGCTTGAATAGATATTGACCCAGTAACAGTGTGTTGTCTCATCTATTTTTAGGGTCTGGATAAAAAGCCATGTAAAAAGTGTTTACCCCAAATATGCAGTTATGTCACTGCAGTATTGGTCGTTGTCTGCAAGTTCACACTTGCTTTTCTATTATCTTAGTTTTTTACAGTTGCTCAAGAAAAGAGAATGCCGCAGGGTTTCCCTCTGCGGTTAAAGTTAAAACAGACTGCAGGAGAGAGCCAATAAGATGACAGAAATTTAATTTGAATCGGCAGAGATTGCTTTTGTGTTTTTATATCAAAGCCAACTGAATATTAATGTGCTCTGTCTTCACCTTGGATTTGTTGTAATCATGTTCTTTTAAAAGACACGTCCGGTCCAATTCTGACTCTTAACGGCATTTATTGATCCAAAGCTCTGCTTCATGTTGGACTCCTGATGCAAAGCTTAGCCTGTTTAGTGTCAAGAGTGAGTCAATTGGAGTCTAGTGTTAACACACCTCATCAAATGATAAACAGCAGACCTTTCAGGATCAATTATTTGACTCCTAAAGTTTCTATTGGACGTGTTTTTGTAAACAAAGTCGATGCTGCAGGGCTGTTTGGGTAACTTCAAAATGTCTGGCAGCCACAAATAGCACATGAATACTACTGAGTAACTATTTACAGTCTGTTTATTTGTGACAAACTCCAATAGCACATTCAGAGTTGGTTGTTTTCAAAAGGCAATAAGGTTATAACTTTTGTTTGTTCCCTGTTTACCCAGATTGCCCTCTGACCCCAGATACCCCTAACAGCGAGGCGAGGATGTGCAGCAGCAGCCGCCTGGCCGCCCTGAAGAGACAGAATGACATTGAGCTCAAGGTCAAACAGGGAGCTGAGAACATGATCCATATGTACACCAACGGGCCCTCCAAGGTAAGAGTCATGCGGAGCGGGGGGAGGGTTCACCTGACATTCAGGTTCCAGCTGGTTCATGTCAGGCTGCCAAAAGCATACGCATCAGTTGAACTGTATGTTTTACATCATTTTCTGCCACTCTTAATTCCACGACAACAAAAGACAGAATTTGGTGGTTTTGCGAAGCAGCATGGAATGGAAGGATGTTGTGATTTCAGGTTTCTTCCCAAGCTTAGACTCATCGGAGCTTCGTGTAGGAGGTTTCCGGCTCGGTACAAATCTTTGCTCAGCTTATTTCCTTTGACCTAAAACCACTAAGGAGTCAAAGCCATCAGGATGTAATGTATAGTTACAAAATGACCAAGATCAAAAAAAATGATGGTAAAAATATGTGAAGTAAAAAAAAAAGCATAGTTAACGAATAGGTACAGATTATTAATCAACTGTGTGTGGGAGAGAAACCACAAAAAGTTCATGAAATACAATATTCACAATTTTGGAGGTGAATCTGTCACGCCCTGGTGTGTAAAGGCCTTATGTTGTGTTTCTTGTCCTTTTCGACATCATTGAAGCGACTATGTTCCCGGATCTCAGCATTTACTTACAATGTTATCCCAACTGAAACTAAGAAAATAAGACTAAAGTGATAATATACTATAATAATATTCAAAATGAGCTCTTGGCAGTTCAAAAGGAGAAGCCAAACCCACCATGAAACTTGATAGCACCATAAGCCTTGATTTTAGTCACCGTCATCAGGCTGCAGAGGGTTTTAACATTCATAATCACCAATGCTGAATATTGATTTCAGTCTTTTTTAAATGTGCACCTTGGTCATTATCACATAAAGAACTGTAGTCTGCAGGAGGCAGAACGATGCATGTGGCGTTTGCTTTTACAGCTTCTCTGTAGGGGAGCAGGGAACGTGAGAAGGCGCTGACACGCACTGTGTCATATGCACCGCTGTGTGTTCACAAAGCTCTCTGTGGTTACTCTAATGCCGTGTGTGTGTGTGTGTGTGTGTGTGTGTGTGTGTGTGTGTGTGTGTGTGTGTGTGTGTGTGTGTGTGTGTGTGTGTGTGTGTGTGTGTGTGTGTGTGTGTGTGTGTGTGTGTGGTGTGTGTGGGTGTGTGTGTGTGTGTGTGTGTGTGTGTGTGTGTGTGTGTGTGTGTGTGTGTGTGTGTGTGTGTGTGTGTGTGTGTGTGTGTGTGTGTGTGTGTGTGTGTGTGTGTGTGTGTGTGTGTGTGTGTGTGTGTGTGTGTGTGTGTGTGTGTGTGTGTGTGTGTGTGTGTGTGTGTGTGTGTGTGTGTGTGTGTAGCCGCCGCTCCTCTTGGCTCCTGGTCCAGCAGTAGTAATTGAAGCCACTCTGTAGTACACTCTTTAGCATAGTGTCAGGTTTCAGCAGGGAGTCTGGACTCTGCCGGTGATGTAATCCTGCATCGTTTGTTTCTGTGACTGTCGGGGATTATGTAATGAAACATGGATTGACAAGATTTCTTTGCTTGAGAATCCTTAAAATGAATACTTTGACAGTTTAGAAGATAGGCTTGTTTTCTTTCTTTGAGTGAGATGAAAAGATTGATACCACCCGTACAGGTTATGTGAAGCTAACACCAGCAGCTGTTTGGCTTAGCTTAGCATAAGGATGGAAACAGACGGGGTAAACCGTGTTTTTGAAATGTGTTGAAAGATGGTCACCATTAATACAGATAACACCAGAACTCCAGTCACATCTTCATTTCCTTTTCTGATATTTATTTTATTTATTTAACTTTATATTGTCGTTGTTGTATTTTTATTATAATTAATTTTTTTAATACACTGTTTATTTGGTTAATATGTACAGTTGATGTATAATGAATGAATAGATGTTAAAAGATTTGTAGCACTTCACTGAGTGAACGTATCCAAGGTAAAACAAGCTAAATTCTCTTAGTATCTCCTACTGCCATTTGTATTATGTCTTTAAAAGACTAAAATACATTTTTTAAAAACTGAGAAACAACTTGCATGTCTCCGTCCAAATGTAACAAAATCTGCATCGTGCTCTCAAAAATGGCATAAAGGAAATTTGTGCTAATATTTGACACCATCAAAATAATGAGAACACTTTTGCAAAGATTTCTTGATAAGATCAACACAACATTTAGAGAACTATGGGACGTCTAACTGAATGTCATTTATTTAGAATGTAACCAGACAAGACTCGTTGAACTTTACTCAATAATACAAAGTTCATTGACCTACTGTTCAAGTGAGTACAGTGTGGAAAAGAGAGAGCCCTATTGAGTTACTGTAGTACAGTAAACAGGTCTGTAAAATGCTACATGGTCCCCTCTGTCTGACCAGGGGGGGGGGGTCTCTTTCAAAACACTGTGACCTCTCCCGGTCACACAGACAGTCTGACAGTTGGAAATAGTCCTGTTGTGATGTCAGAGAGGAAATGCCTGCTGGACAGAGGTGTTTCCTGTGAGCGGCGCCATCAACAACCAGGAACTCTGGGTGGAGTTTGCTTACTCCACTCTGTGTGTGTTTGTGTGAGCGTGTGTGTATTGGCACATGTGAGAGGGTCAGCAATTATGATACACAATGAGATCCCGCTTTCTTTTTTGATGAATAAGATTTTCCATGTGGTCACTCATTCTTTGGCTCCAATTAAGGGCATGAAACAGCCTCCTGGGCTGTTTGTGCTCACAGCAAAACACCAGGGATGATGGATGGTGTAGAAGTTGGTAATTACTTTTGTTGGAGGTTATATTGTCCCAGTAAAAACATTTTATTGTCATGTTAAGATCAAATTATCTCACTGATTTGATAATATGATAGCATAATAATACACCCATTCAAAGGGCAATCCCCGTCTATGGGAGTCATATTTTTTGTAAAACACAACCGAATAAATAAAATGGACTTTTAGGCTCCCTTAAAAAGAAAAGACGGTACATTGCTAATCCAGTTTCTTGTTGTTTACACAAAGTGCAAATTAGCAACATATTAGCTATGAGATAGTAACAAACAACACTAAGCTCTCGTTAACCCAAAATGTTACTACACCAGAGCTGTTGATAATAATGTTAACATATCATACGATAAGTTGACAACTTATATTTATCAAGTCCTCAAGGCGTATACCGTCCAATAAGTAGATAACGTTAAGGTGAGGTTGGAAATATAAAAGTGAACAGGGTCATTTCTAAATATCTTCCAAAGAAGAGGATAACTGAAAATGAACACGGTCATGTTCATATTTAAATCATAGATTATAACAAAAAAATTATGCAAGTCATATCCATATATCGCACAAGAATCCAATAATCTAAAAATGATAGAGGTCATGTCCACATATCGTAAAAAGGTCAGGTCAACTCACCATAAGATTAAGCTGATAATGTAAAAACTGAAGGGGGCACGGTTAGTAAATCGTACGATAAGCAGTGTAAGAAAGATTGGCAATTTACTTGTCCGAATACATGTTGGGGCCACTGGAATCTTTTTCTTCGCCATCGTATTTTACATTTTCCCACGGTTTACGACACCGCTAACGTAAGTGAGCGGTAAGATTTTACTGCATCACACATAGGGTTGGGTATCATTTGGATTTTAACGATTCCGGTTATGCTTTTCGATTCCGGTTATCTTCGGTTCTCGATTCTGGTTCTTTTACCTCATTCACACCAACGGTGTGTCAGGGCCGGTTCGAAGCTGGAGCTTGAAAAGCACCGGGTTTTCCTGTTCACACCGCAGCGAGCAGCCTCTTAGCTCCGGAATCCGGTTCATTTCAAGCACCAAAAAATAGTCCGGCTAGAGCAAAAGCACTGCATACGTCACGCTTACGTCGAGGCGGGGGCAGGGGGAATCGGAATCGTGGTTGAAGTTGATGATTACGATTGTAAAGCAGTTTTGAATGTAGCATGTAACGACTGTAAAGTCGTCCCATTTCTTCCATCTCGTTTCGACAGAGCAAAACCAAAACAAGTAGCGCTTCAACACAATCGGCCATTGTTGTTGTTGTCAGTGTCAGCTGTGAGGGGTTTCCTTGCGGTTTGGCTTTATGAAGCAGGCACGCAAACGGTTACGTCATGACGCAAACGATGACGCAATGACGCAGCACCAGTCGGACTCTGGGCGGTGTGAAAAGAGCCGGAGCTAAACCGAAGAACCGGTTCTGAACCTGAAAAGCTCTAGCACGGAGCTTGAACCGGAGTTGCGTTGGTGTGAATGAGGTATTTGAGAGGGTAAAAATAAGTCCCATGCCAATTTCACTGGGAGAAAAATATATTTATGAAAACATTAAGTCAAATCTGTATTCCTATTTACAAATCTCTTAATACTGTTTAATATTGTTACGGTTATTGAATACAATTATATAAAAATAATCTCTGCATTGTTTAGTTGGTTCGAAGTGGTGCAGTTTGAGAATGTACAATTGGCCCAGTCTCCTCTGATGTTACACTGCAACCTGCCTGTGAGACAGAGTCCAACCACACATGTCCAACACATAATAATAATAATACATTATATTTATATACCGCTTTTCTACAACTCAAAGACGCTTGCACGCTTACACATGTCCTGCAATACACATGCTGCAGCTGCTCACTGTTTATTGAAATGAAAATACTATTTATTTGCTTTTCCAATGTACTTTCTATACCCTGCTTCATAAACAATACTGACATCCCTGTGCTCCTCCGAGTCTGGGGGTCCGGGGATGTGAGGACAGCGCGAGGACACAGACAGGGAGGCTGCTTTACGTCATAAAGGTCAAGTGGTCAATATTAACAACACAGGAGCTAAAACGCTTAATAACCTTCATTACGTGTTAGAGAAAGAACTTAAGAAAGTTTGAGGAAGATGAGGCTGTTAAACGGGCAGCGGATCCGCTGTGTGTAGAAAGAGAGAGAGAGACGCTGAGCTGAACCGTGCAGCGATCAGCTGATACGAAGCATAGAGAGAGAGAGAGCTGCGGTCCGCGGGGCTCGGCCTCGCCTCCTGTCCTCACAACTCTTATTAATCCCGGTACCGGACAATTGCTATTTGTTCCTACTCGGAACCGAGTTTTGCTTCCCAACCCTGCCACTGTGCTACACGTCCCGTCCCCGTCTAACAGCACAGAAAGCGGCAAGATGCATTTCCTTAGGAATCGACAAGCAGAACCGAAACTAACATTTCTAAACGATACCGATGAAATCGAAATGTTGGAACCGGTACCCATCCCTAATCACACATGACAAAGAAGGAAACGTAAAGCGGTCGCAAACAGCCATGGCGGACACAGACAATTTGCGAATGAGTTGTGCGAGCTGAATGTAAGCTGAATTTATCAATCATTTGTCAATAAATATGGGCGAAAAACGTCACTTGTCAATTGAAAGATCTTGTCCGATATTGTAAATAACACGTCCCGGACGGTGGGACGTGTGCTTTTTTGCACACTTATAAGTTGATAACATAATTCCTGTGACAGGCCTAATTTAAAAAAAAATGTTTACAACAACAGACTGTGATGTTTCATTTTCTAATTTGTTCGAAGGACCGTAAGTTGCTAGCGATGGCGCAGCAGATGCTTCAGGACAGCAAGACGAAGATCGAGTTCATCAGGATGCAGATCCTCAAGGCCAGCCAGGCCAGCGAGATGAGCTTCGAGAACAACGATGTGATGGGTGAGCCTTCAGTTGTACTCGGTGTTCCATTTTTAAACTTTTAATGGGAAAAACCCCAAAGTCCTATGAACAGTTCCGTCTAACAGAATCCTGTCATTTTTGTTCTGTTCCAGACAAGCCCATCATCAGCCCGCTGGACCTCCGGGTGGAGGAGCTGTGTCACCACGCCAAGATCGAGTCTGCTGTAGCAGAGGGAGCCAAGAACGTCATGAAACTGCTGGGCACAGGGAAAGTCACAGAAAAGAGAGCGCATTCGGAGGTAGCTGTTTGTGTTTGCATGTGTGCGAGTCTATTTGCATGCTAAATTCACTGCTTCTGGAACATTGTGCTGATGTAAAACTAGCAGAAAGAAGATTTTCAACACTTTGTGCCGTTTCATTGGCTTTAAATAAAACAATTTCCTGCACTGCTGCTGTGCTCTATTAAAGTAAAATGGACCGTGTAATTGATGTTTCTGTCTCTCTTTATCCTTTTATACTTATTTGCTTCATTTACTACCTTCTCCTCTTCAGGCCCAGGCTCGTTTTAATGAGTCCAGTCAAAAGCTGGACCTCCTGCGATACTCCTTGGAGCAACGCCTCATGGAGCTGCCTAAAAACCACCCTCGCAGCAGCAGCATCATGGAGGAGCTGTCCCTGCTGTCCTCTCCTGTCCTCAGTCCTAGATCCAGCATCATCTCCACACAGAACCAGTACAGCACTGTGACCAAGCCCGCAGCACTCACAGGTACAACACACCCGGTGATGATTAGTAACAGAATGTGAGTTAGTGTCCCATCATCACCCTGTTCTTCTAAAAGTAAAACGGACAGCTTTTCACCTTTTCTCCACCTAGTGGTTCCTATGGTATTATTGTTGGTTGTTTGATCGATCTGCTTCTCTGGACTAAAGTAAAACACCCATATTAATAAATGGGCATCTTTTGCTACTTACTGATCTAGCTTAATAGAAAGGACTTGTAGTAAGCAGTGATGCAGTACTACGCCTTTTGTCTGGGACGTTTATATAGTCATCATAATAGGGTTCCGTCATTGACTGAGAAACCATCAACCGTTTTGATGGATCCGGTAACGTTGGTTGGACAAAGTCAGATAAGACTTACAGGGGTAGACATTAAGGGTAAAAAGCCACTGGCCCTCCGGGCCGGTGGAATTGTATTGTCACTGGCCCCACCATTGTAACCACTGGCCCGAAGCATTCGTCCAAAAAAAAAAATATCGACAAATAATGAAGAAAATTAACACATTTGTTGCAATAGTAATTTATACATTACTACTTGTACTACAACATTTGAACAATCAGTTCTTCCTCATTTGTTCATATTTGGTTTATTAAAATAATGATATTGTGGTCATTGTTAAAAAATGTCTGCTATTATTATGAGTATTATTATTTGTATAATGCACTTTCTGCCTTCCTGTCATTAGGAGTTAGACATGTAATGGCTATAGATTAGATCCTTCATTATCCTAAACTGCTGGGACATTTCCCTAAAGCCAATACATTTATATTGTCTACTCTTCACTTACTTGTCAGCATAGGTCGGCATTAATGTACAGAGCCGACAGAAGACCTTGTTTATATTGGCATCGTATTGAGAGGTGCAGCCAGTGACGCGTCCTAAAACCAGGAAGTAAGCTGCTGGTTCCCTCCACAAGGGTTTTGGAAAATAGCTGGAAATAAGGTCTGTGGAAAACAAACCTGTTTGATAAATGCACGTTTTGTTCAGCCGGATAATCTCCACATGTCTACCCTACTTTTATAATTTTCGAATCATAAATCTAATCGATAGATTATAAAAGGGTTTTAGGACGCGTCACTGCACTAGAAGCCAACTCCATCGATCAAGCTGGCTGAAACTTTCTCTCCCTCTTCTTCTCATGTCACTCTCCTTTAACTCCTCCGGTGACTTTCTTTTATTTGAAAATAGTTTTTTGCCCGGCGCTTGGCCGGTTACCGCTGGTATTAAAAACATTTTGGCGAATGGTTAGGTGGCGCGATACTCTGTAGTGAAGGAGCGCCAGCCTGCTCGCACTGCGCTCCGCAGCAAACAGCTGTTTGCTTTTCACCCAACAACGACAAGCCACTCACGAAACGCTATGTTGTAGCGTTAATAAACGAAACAATTTAACTAAATTGCTAGTCAAAATACCAATACCACAGGAAACATTTTTTTTAAACAATATTTTTAGTGGCCCGAGCGGGCAAGTGGAAAGTACGTTATGCTGGCCCGGGGTGTCTAAATAGTGCTTCCGGGCCAGCGGGCCAATTATAATGTCGAGCCCTGGACTTAAGTTAATCTCTGATGTCGTAAGCTTTTTTACGCAAATCGTATGTGCGATTTATTCTGATACAAGACACAAGGCCTGGATACTACATTGGGTTAACATTCACGTAGATTTACCTAGACCCAGATATTATTACAAAGTGAAATGTTCCTAGTTAAGATTAACACGGATGTTTCTTATTAATGCCTTTTTCTTTGTTTGTTGTCATTATTGTTACGTAGAGTAATAACCTACACATAAAACATTTCAGAATGTAAATGCTTAGACCATCTAGAATGTGCAAAATGGGACCATCTTTTAAAAAGAAATTGTGTGATGCATGTATCTGTATTGCCCCTTCTCTCCTGCAGGCACGTTAGACGTCAGGCTCATGGGCTGTCAGGACCTTCTGGAAAATGTCCCGGGCCGTTCCAAAGCAGCTTCTATCCCTCTGCCGGGCTGGAGCCCCAGCGAGACGCGCTCCTCCTTCATCAGCCGAGCAAACCGCAACCGCAGCGTGAGCTCCCGGAACCTAACGAAGAGCGAGGAGCTCTCCAGTGAGTAGACCTGACCGTACGCTGTCTGGAAATAAGTAAATATTGATACAGAGATGGAGAAGTAGATCTGCGATTACATTGAGCGTCATAATAAACTAATCGCAGCTGGACCACAATGGACCTGAAGAAGGAGAAAGTCTGGGGGGTCCGGGGGACTGCATTGGCAGTCACAATCAGGGCACTGTAAACAATGTTCAGGGTTCGTAGGGTCATTAAAAACCTGGACAAGTCATGGAAATTCAAAATGCAAATTCCAGGCCCTGGAAAAGTTATGGAAAAACAATATTTTCCCAAAGTCTTGGAAAAGTCATGGAAATGTAACTAAAGTTGCGTCAAATATAATTTACATTTGATCTAATCGCCAAAAATAATCTGCGGTCGCGAGCTGTTATGTGCCATCATGACGCGCATGGTGTTATTTTTTAATATATGAAGCGCGAGCTGTGTGCTCGAGTCACAGCTGTTGGAACGGTTTCAGGTGTTCAGAGCAAAGTTTTTCTGTCGCAATATTATCGTTGAGCTAGCTAACTAGCATACATTGTCACTATCTGCTAACGTTAGCTTTAGCCTTCGTTTTCTAATAGTTTTTTTCATAGGCTATAAACAGAGGTCGTATAAGTAGCCTATACTACTAAATATACTAGAGTAAAGGAGAAGTACACAGATCTTGTACTAGAGTAAAAGTAGAAGTACACAGATCTTTGTACGATTAAAGTAGAAGTACAGAGTGTAGGAATACTCTGTTACAAGTAAAGGTTCCTGCAATGAAATTGTTACCCAAGTACAAAGTATTCTCATCAAAATATAGTGAAAGTAGCGACAGTAAAAGTAGTCATTGTGTGCAGAGTGGTCCATTTCAGAATAATATATCTGATATGTTTTATAATGATTGATCATGGAAGTGTTCTCAAAGCTGGTAAAGGTGCAGCTAGTTTGAATGACTTTGTATACTGCAGGGTAGCTTGTGAATTTACTCCAGGTGGAACTAAAGTCTGATTTTAAGACTTGATTATATTTCACATCATTCATCCAGATCTGTGAAGTAACTAAAGGTATTAAATACATGTAGTGCAGGAAAAAGTACACCTTTTACCTCTGAACTGTAGAGGAGTAGAAGAATAAAGTAGCAAAACATTTAAATACTTAAGTAAAGTACAAGTATCTCAAAATTGTCATCCAAGTAGTACTTGAGTTTATGAACTTAGTTACACCAGTGGCTATACAGATAAAGACTAAGCCTTGCACAGAGGCATGACAATACATTTTCAAAATGCTCAACAGCCAGAATTATAAACTGACTGCTACACAATTAAAATACATGCTTTTATATGTTTCTATTAGATGGTGACTCTTTGGCATTTCTGTTATTATTAACACTGCTGCTTTAGGGTTGTTCTGACTGCTAAAATCCTCTGTTCCTCATTTTAAAGCTGATATTCCGTGGGGTGGGGGGGGTCGGGGGCTTGGATCCTTGTCACCTTTTTCATACCTGATGAGTTTGCCTCCCTGACTACAGTTGCTTTAGCGTGTAGAAGCGGTAAGCCTACTATTTGATTTGTTTTAGATAGGCACTACATGTTTCATATGCAGACCTTATTTTCCTGTTCCATGTTAAAATAAACCATGTTCAGTGGTACCGCTGAGAAAGAGTCATTTGTTTTGGTCATGGAAAAGATCATTGAAAATCATTGGTGAAAAAGTGTATGAACCCTGGATGTTACATCAGTACTGGAAATTTCCATTAGGAAAACTATGGATGCCCAGTCTATAAAGAGTCACATCAATAAGGCATGTTGATGTATAGTCAAATCAATAAAGGGATTGCAGTGGGTGTATGTTCACTAAGGAGTTATGTTCTATAAACGATATATCCTCCATTTTCTATTTTCCTTTATTTGAAATGTGCACAAAAAATAGAAAACATTTTAATTGAACAAAATGACCATTTGCCTTTTTATCAAGCCAGTACTGGCTGGCGGTTGCTTTGTAACTTTATCACTAACATAGCCTACTGTATTCTTTAGATATTAATTCTATTCACAATGGATAAACATTTTCGAAGATTCCCACCGATGTGCTTTCACAAGCTTGCAAAGTTTTCAGTTGTGGTTCTACAACATAAAATATGCCAGTAAAATGCCCCACTAGTAGAAGCTTTTCCGTTAAGATAAAGATCTGTGAGAACACTAAACCTCTACTTTTGCTTAGCTGTGGGGACAAGAGGATTTATGACGGCATTATGTAAGTCAGGGGTCGGCAACCTTTTTGATATGAAGTGCCATTAAAAAAATTATAATTTATCAGCGTGCCGACGATCGTGAATGAATTATCAACGGGGGGGGGGGGGGGGGGGAGCCTCGCTGCGGGGAAGCAGGTGTGTGGACCTGTCAGCGCAACTTACATGATGCCGAATTTAACAAACACATTTAAATAATTGGGTTTTTCAATTGGTTGCCAATGGTGACACGCGTGCCAGGGTTGCCGACCCCTGATGTAAGCTTTTACTCCTGAATTGCATCTATACTTCAAACTATTTTAAAAGCGGTTTTAAATATGGAGATTATCCTGCTGAACAAAACGTGGAAGAATCATAAGTGTGTGTGTCCCTCAGATGAGATCAGCGCAGTGCTGAAGCTGGACAACACGGTAGTCGGCGCCAGACGAGCTGGAAGTCAGTCAGTAACCAGGCCTGGGACCAGAAGTTTACATTGGAGCTGGACCGGGTAATACACACGCGCGCGCGCGCGCAACACACACACACGCACACGCACACGCTTGCACACACACGCACACACCACACGCTGCACACACACACACAACACACACCACACACACACACACACACACCAACACACACACACACACACACACACTCCCCCCCTACCCTACATCTGTCTTGTTGTCTCAGTGTGTGTTTGAACCAGGTCAGTGTGTTTCACATGTTGCTTGTGTGTCCTGCAGTCTCGTGAGCTGAGATCGCGGTGTACTGGAGGGACTGGCGCTCGCTCTGCGCCGTCAAGTTCCTGCGACTCTAGGACTTCCTGGACAACCACGTCAACGGGATGTGTCTGTACCTGAGCCACAGGGGGATGCTGTTTGCTGAGGGTACACCACACACACACACACACACACCACCCACCACACACACACACCACCACACCACACACACCACACACACACCATAATGGACAGGACTGTAAAATACTAAAATTATAAAAATCTAAAGAAAATGTCTGTTGATTATATATTTGATTACTTCTTTTATGTTACATGTTTGAAGGTGTCATAGAAGTTGTTTTCTGTTTCGTCTAATATGATTTCTCTTTTTCAGGTTACATTTTTCAATCGCTGTCATCGAGAGACGACCAAAGCTACAAAGAACAAAAGAAGATTTTCTCGAACAGCAAGGTGAGTCAACATTTCTTCACTCTATTTTGATTCTCAGACGTGCATTACAGAATGTACATTTGTTAACCGAGGCTTGGATGGTATATCTAATAATTTTGTGGAGCTTGGATTCACTAAAAACAGTATTTCCTAAATGTCACCCAAATAAAGAAAAATTACTTTGTACCTGTTTTTTCCTTTGACTCTTTCTCCTTTTCATACGTCTTAACTTCTTTGCTCTTTGTCCCGTTGGCCCCTGTAACATCAGGTATAACCTTCTGCGGGCCCCTCAGATGAACATCAACATCGCCACCAACTGGGGGCCGCCTGGTGAGGAGAAGCCATACCCACAGTCAGCACCAACTTACCTTCAGCCCGCAGGCCGCTGAGACCGGGAGACCGGCAGCGTGCCGGGCTCCCCCCACACCAGCACGCCGGTTACTCACACACCACCCCCACACGACCTTGCAGGTACTCACACCCAGAGGTTTGCGCTAAAACTTTTTCGCTGTCCGTGACAGGATCGTAACATTTCCGTCCAAAATTCAGTATTACCCGTCGGCCTTTACACAACTCTGACGAGGGGGGAAGAAGAGCAACGCTCGTGAACTGGTCAACGGTGGGGGGGGTGAACTGTTAGCGCCGTGTTATGCATGCGGGATAACACCTCCTGGGAGCGCGCACAGCGCAAAGCAGAAACTCGGATGACTTATATCAAACAGTCACGAGGAAGTCTGAGTACTTACCCTATTGGGATTGCCTAGGTGGACTCTGCAGGAGGACCACACCCAACGTGTGAGGGGCGGCAACATTCACTCTGTAGTATCTGGCGAATGTGCTCGGGGATGCCATGTGGCCGCGGCACATATGTCCTCCAGGGGCACACCTCTCAAGGGTCCTCCATGACGTGGAGACACTCCTGGTAGAGTGGCACTTTACTCTGGGTGGCAATAGGGACGGTCATTCGCCTTGTATGCCTGGGCAAATGACGTCCACGATCCAGTGGGACAAGTGCTGCTTGAGAGCGCACGGCCCCTTCTAGGACCACCGTAACACAGAAAAGAGCTGTTCAGACTGACGTAGGCCTGCGGTAGTCTGGACATAAGCTCTAAGGGCCCGCACCCGGCATAGGAGTCTTGACCTCTCTGCCCCCTCTCCTGATGGGGGGTCAAACCGTGCCAGCCTGATAGGCCGATTAAAATGAGAGCGTGCCAGCACCTTAGGGAGGAACGCTGTATTCGGCCATAAGGTGACACCTGAGCCATCTGAGTTCCACCTCAGACACGAGCTGTTCACGGAACAAGGCCTGAAGCTCGCTTACGTGCTTTGCTGAGGTGATGGCAAGAGGAAAGCAGTCTTGGCTGAGAGCCACCCTCAGTTCTGCCTGTGACAAGGGTTCAAAGGGAGGCGAGCATAGGGCATCCAGCACCAAGGGCATGTAGGAGCCTTGGGAGGTGTCGGGGCGAAGTCTCAGAGCTCCCCTTAAGAAGAGGATATCAGCCTATGGTTCCCCACTGTGTTGTTGTCAACCCTTGTGTGTTGAGCTGATATAGCAGCCACATACACCCTGACTGGTAGCGGGACACCGGCCGTCGTCCAGGAGGGACTGCAGGAACTCAAGGGTAGTAGGCACAGAGCAATGTACTGGGACCACATTCGCCCTTGGCACCAGTCAAAAAAACAGTTTCCACCTGTTTTCGTACTGCCTACGAGTAGATGGTGCCCTAGCATTGAGAATAGTCCTCCTGACAGGCTCTATGCAGTCGCTCAGCAGCGGGTCGGGCCCTCCAGTGGCCAGACCCCACAGCTAGAGGCGGCAGAGGTCGGGGTGCTACATCACACCCTCCAGCTGAGACAAAGAGGTTCCTTCCTGTTGGGGAGACGCCAAGGCGTCCCGCAACAGAGTCTGTGCAGCAGGGAGAACCAAGTCCTGGCTGGCCAGAAGAGGACCACCAGAAGAAGCCTGTGGAGGATGGAACAGGAACCAATTGTGTGCCGGTGAGAGGGGAGCGAGGACACTCTCTTCACTAGCGCCGTATTGAGTTAGCTTTGAGCGAGAGCACTCAGGCTAACTGGAGGATGGAACAGGTAAGGAACCAAATGTGTGCAGTGAGAGGTAAATGGACTGTACTTATATAGCGCTTTATCCAGTCTTTAAGACCCCTCAAAGCGCTTTACATACTAAAATGTCGTTCACCCATTCATACAGAGCAGTGTATGTTACTCTAGGAACTAACATGCATACACATTCACACACCGTTGGCCATGCCATCGGGAGCAACTCAGGGTTAAGTATCTTGCCCAGGGTACATCAACATGTTGACTGCATGGGCTGGGATCGAACCCACAACCTTCTGGTTGAAAGACGACCACACTACCCCTCGCAGCCACAGTCGCCCCCCAGAGCGGAGCGAAGACGCTCTCTTCACTTAGTGCAGTAACAAGTTAGCTTGAGCGAGAGCACTCGGCTAACTTGGGGATGGAACAATTATCTATAAGCTTGAGAATAGATAGCACAATCAGAAAGAAATGGCAGTGATCTCACCGACTGACGTGCAGGAGCGTCCGCTCTTTACCAGTCCGCAGCTCTGGGAGTCCGAGAGTGGCGAATGCTGAGGTCCCCGCTGTCCCCCCTTGGGAGAGGGACAGCTCGTCGCAGCCTTTGGAGGGCGAGCGTTTTAGCCCGCAGCTCCGATCGAGACGATCACAAGGCTACAGGTAGCAATGACCTAGAATAATCGAATTTTCAATAGGCTAGCTTGGCTTCGACTCATAAAGTAGTAACCTGTGCAGCGAGAAGATGAAAAAGGACTGAACTCGTTGACAACACCGGAACTTATGCCTTCCGGGGTCATACGTGACTTTGTTGATATAAATATTTGACCTGCGCGAGACAGAAGATATCCAGTGCTAAGCACCGCCTCTGGCGGTCAGTAAGGATGAAATAGAACTAAATCTTGTACCTCTGCCTTCTCACAGTGACCCGCTGGTGACCAAGCTGGACTTTGACAAAGAGCCCATCCCAGGAACCAACACTACCCCGCACCTGACGACCTTCGAGAACCTCTGGTGCAGGACAAGATGCCCGACAAGGAGGAAGTGCAGGGTACAGTGATGAGTGACTGCTATCACTGTTGACTGATCATTCATAAACATTGTTTTACCCCTGTCTTATGATAAAACGCTGTCAGCTACATGGTTTATAATAAATACAAGCTTTAATTAAGACGTTTCCAATGTATTGACTCAAGATGACCTCACTGAGTCAATAAATGAGTCATAATGATGTCTGTCCGTCCTGGGAGAGTGATCCCTCCTCTGTTGCTTCCCATGTTCCCTTTAAACTGTGGGTTTTCTCTGGAAGTGTTTCCTTGTACGATGTGGAGGGTCTAAGGACAGAGGGTCTAAGGACAGAGTGTGTCGTATTGTCATACTGATATTCTGTACAAACTGTGAAGACCACGGAGACAAATGTAACATTTGTGATATTGGGCTATATAAATAAACATTGATTGATTGATAAAGGGAAAGATCCCATGTATGCATTTTCACAACTAAAACCTAAAGTTGGTGGCAGCTGGCTGAAGGGCATCACCTCAAAGTTTCCAACTTGCTGTTGGCTTTAGTGTGTGTACAAAATACATGTTTTTATTTAAGGTATAAAAAACACCGAAGATAGTTCTACTCACCTTTCTTTTTAAGTGTTACATCTGGAATCTGATCTCAAGCAAACAATTGATCTGTGGTTTGTTCACATAAACTTATATATTCAAATATTGTTTTGTTTTTATATATTAAAAAATATTGTTGACAGTATGTTATGATTATAGAGCATATTTGTGAATTGAATTGCGACACAACATAACACCTTAAAGCCCTCTCCCATCTTTTATTTTTACCAACACCTCAATGACTTCCTTATTTAACAACAATCCACTATTTCACCTCCTGCTTGGTGCTCCCTCTCTGCAGGACGCCCTGGCCTCCTTTGACTTCCTGAACAAGAGGAACAGCATGGCTCTGAAGCCGGAGCTGGACAGGGTGGTGGAGCAGGTGATGCAGCACCCGGAGCTGGAGCTCATTGCCCTGCAGAAGGACACTGACATAAGGTATTGTGTTCACACTTTCTTGCTGTTCAGACTCTCACGTGTTCAGTGCTGCTGAAACACTCCCCGGGGTGTAAACACCGCCCCCTGGCTGTAAACTCCGCCCCCTGGCTATCAATCTGCTGAGTCAAACTGTCATGTCCAATACAATAATACTTTATTGTTTGATTGAGTCTGAAATTGTTCTTGCATCACAGCAGCTCGATTAGCATCATCAACATGGACACATTTTTAAGAAAAGAGACATGACATTATAATCATTGAAGAGGATATTTTGAAGACCCTTTAATGTACATTTGATCTGGGATTAACTCTATATTTAATTTAAGGATTGACTAGTGCACAAAGGAATGATGAGTCTAACCTGATGAAATGGCGGGACCCTGTATCTGCATGTGGTTTTATATTCAAAGCCCCAGCTTTATGCAGGCCTCGCTACATTTATTTCATAATGGATCTGAATGTAAACACCGGTCTGTTTCCAGGGAAGAAGAGCAGTTCCACTTCAGTCTCCAAGACTTCAAATGTGTGGCAGTCCTTGGACGTGGTCACTTTGGAAAGGTACGTTTTGTAAAAATAATACATTTAATTATTTGAATCAAAAATAATAGATTTGAAAAATACTGGTACATGGTAAGATGTATTCTTCTTTTAATGACTGCATGCTCAATCTCAAATAATGATTGATAACATCTATTTAAATATTATTAATAATTGACCAAATGCCTCTGATAACGCAGTCTCCAACTAACTTCAAATTTCCCAGAGCTGAAGGTGGGCCTTTACATTTGTTGTTGTTGTTTTTTTCTTCTCAACAATTGAAATGTTTTTTTATATATATGAAGTTGGCTCCCAAACATTACAGTGAGAAGCATCAAATCCTAACTTTTGAGAAACTGGAACTTGGAAAAGATGGCATTTTGCACAAAGCAGGCACAGGCTGAAATGTGTTCCCCCTAAAGCTGCTCTGCTCTGCCCCCTCCTCAGGTGTTGTTAGCGGAATATAAGAGCACAGGAGAGATGTTCGCCATCAAAGCTCTGAAGAAAGGAGACATTGTGGCGGCGAGATGAGGTGGACAGGTAACAGTTTGTGCTCAGACTGGATGTGTAAGAAGAAGATATATGGAGCTGCTGTAACTCTGTCTCTCTCTCTTCAGTCTCATGTGTGAGAAGAGGATCTTTGAGGCGGTGAACAGCGTGCGCCACCCCTTCCTCGTCAACCTGTTTGCGTGTTTCCAGACGCAGGAGCACGTGTGTTTCGTCATGGAGTATGCAGCTGGGGGGGACCTGATGATGCACATCCACGCTGATGTGTTCTCCGAGCCCAGGGCCATGTGAGTGATCCAATTAGAATTCAAACGGACTGGTTTCTTTATATTCAGACAGGCTATTGTGACCTAATCCTGATGTTGTATCCTCCTGCAGATTCTACGCAGCCTGTGTGGTGTTGGGGTTACAGTTCCTTCACGACCATAAGATAGTGTACAGGTGAGACTTGGAGAGTCATTAAACTCACACCTGTGACTGAAGCATGACGGCTTTAATAAGACTTTTTTCTTTTCAGAGACCTGAAGCTGGACAACCTGCTGCTGGACACAGAGGGCTACGTGAAGATCGCTGACTTTGGGCTTTGTAAAGAAGGTCAAATGGAAACATTAAAAACATTAGAGATGAAACAATAAAACTGCAATACAGTCGCCAGACCATAAATGCTCATTTTAATCAGTATTTGTTTTCAAATTGACACTTCATTTCATTTTTTCAGAAAGCATTTTGCTTTTATAAATGTAGTTTGATTTAAAGTTAAGGCCATGTATAATGTTTCTTAAGTGTGAAGCTACTTACATGTGCATAAATGGCTATAACATTTAAATCTTTGGAATCAGCGTTCCTCTTTGGCTCCTAGAAAGTGACTTGAACTGGTTAAGATGGAGTTGAGTAACTTTGTTAAATAGCCATTTGATCTGCTAAAATATCTCATTTAATGACTACATGTGATAAACAATGTAGCATAGCTCCATCTCCTGGACTGCCAAATGAACTGAAATGAATTGAAGTTCATTTTTGGTGATTTTATTACTTTCTAAAGCAGAGAATATGTTACACGATATCAGAGGTCGCGTTAACCCAATATTTTCCGTCCGACGGATTTTTTTAACAATGACGGACAAACAAACAAATCATGGAAATGTCTGAGTTGTGGCTTTACGCTGTGCGCCCCCCCCCCCCCCCCCGCTGACAGTTCACGAGCGTGCTCTTCTCGGGTAATATTGGATTTTGACGGTTCTGTTTTACGATGGCGAAAAAAGTCTAGCGCAACCTCTGCACTATATATATATATATATATTTTTGTATGTCTTTTCGGTTGACGACTGAATACTAACGTTAGGAATAATGTAGCTTTCCAAATGAGTTTAAAACGACCTATTCCTGATTGATTTCTAGAGAGACGGTGATGGTTTGATCCTCCTCTGTGTTCCTGCAGGAATGGGCCTTCAAGGACCCGCACCAGCACGTTCTGCGGGACGCCCGAGTTCTTGGCCCCCGGAGGTTCTGACTGAGACGTCGTACACCCGCGCTGTGGACTGTGGGGCTCGGAGTGCTCATCTTTGAGATGCTGGTCGGGGAGGTGAGGGCTTCTCAATGTTCCGCAGGATTAATGATTACATTGCAATGATTGCACTTCGCTAGCGTTTAGTCCTTTATAAGTGATTAATTGCTTATTCTAGTTTATTTATACAGTACATTTCCATACCACCTGCATTTGAAATAATTAGTTAAAATCATACCTGACAAAAGGGTTATTATTACACTTACTTTTACCATTTTTATTAAGAAGAGAATAATATGACTGATTCTTGAACACAAACTTAACTTAAAGTGTTTTTGTATCTGCTTTTATCCAAAAGGCTGTTGTAGCAGACCTAAGTTAGTTCCAGAGAGAAGGATCATAATACCTTCAAACAACATCATCTGATTTAGAATAAACCAAGGGTACGGTAACGCATCCTACACACGGTTTCCGTCGCGTGCTCCACGGAGACGCTTCCCATTCACTTTGAATGGGGTGACGTCACGCTTTGCCGAACTGCATTGTGGTTTCCGTTGCTTCACTTTGCCTCCGTTGCTCGCGTGAAAGTTGAGAAAAGTTCAACTTTTGAAGCGTCAACGGAAGCGCCAGCCAATCAAATCGTAATGCCAGTACACAGAAACCGTGTGTACGGGCCGTACGGAGCCCTTTACTCGAGGCTCAGTGGGATCTGTCAGCTGTGTTTTCAGTGAGCGTTAGTGACTAATAATTCGGCAGTTGTCACCTTTTTAATCTGGGGCACGTCTCTTTTCAGTCGCCGTTCCCGCGTGACGATGAGGAGGAAGTGTTCGACAGTATCGTCAACGATGAAGTCCGCTACCCACGGTTCCTCTCCCACCGAGGCCATCTCCATCATGAGGAGGGTGTGTACGGAGCTATCAGGAAAAGGCTTGTATTTCCCGCCTGACAAAACCCTCACGAGGGAGATATGTTTATTGTTGGACTGTATTTCCTGTTTGTCCCTGTGCTCAGCTCTTGAGAAGAAGTCCAGAGCGACGGCTGGGAGCAGGGGAGAGGGGACGCAGAGGAGGTTAAGAAACATCTATTCTTCAGGGTAAGCATCGAAAACACCATTTCATTTATGATTTGGCACAAACTGGACTGTAAGTATATTTGTGCCGCTGTTAGAACGTGCCGTCAGAGCAGAGCACAAAGTGGAGGGAATGTGTTGAAGTTGCTTTCAGCCATTATTTAATTAAACATTTAGCTAGCAAACTATCCTACATTTCAATGAGCTTGCATTTCAATGATCCCCTGACATTAGCTATAGCCTCAGGATGGAGTCATAGCAGCGGTGCTAAGGCACGTGGGCCCAGCAACAATGTGAGCACGTGGAACTTATAGTGTGCGAAGTGCGCCCACACCATTTGTTTCTTCTGTGTCTGCTAGCACAAGAAAGGCTCTTGAGGGCCTAGCACCAGGGCCGGTTCTTGCCAATTTGCTGCCCTAGGCGAGATTTTAGACGAGATTTTATATATAAAGAATAAATGAAAAATCTCTACAAAAGACAAATACACTACAGAAACGTATTGACATAAGTAATAGACGTCAAAATGGCTTCAAATATATTCAGTATTGTATGAACATGTTTGAATTGGGGGGGTGGACGTCACATGCTCTAGAGCAGGGCAGGGTTTCCGTTAGCCGGAAAATTACCGGTTTTTAGCTGGTGAAATTGAATAAAAACCGGTAAATTCAAAATCTGCCGGTCAAAATGTCCGATGCTCCGATCGATTGACCGCCTGATCATTATCGGCCGATATTCACTCTTAATAGTTTGATCGGCGCTCTCTATAGGGGCCGATCAGGAGAGCTGGATCTGATCGATATGGACATAAACGCGAGTGTAGTGTAACTGGACGCGAGAGAGAGATCAGATCAGCTGCTGAGTCTGACCTGAAGCCCCGCCCACTGTTTAGCGCGCTGCATGAGAAACTGACGGGCTGTCAGGAGAGAGGGAGGGAGGGAGGAAAAGAGAGGATCCGTTTCTCCCGTGTTATTATTCAAAGTTAATGTAAACTTTTGAATAATGTAGTTCATCTACTACAAGTAGTTTCTTTGAATGTATAATGATGTTGTTGTTGTTTGTGGAATCATTTGTTGAAAAATGAATCTGAATTTTCGATCTGTTACGATTATAAACTGAAGCAATATAAAAACGAGCCCCATAAACTGAGTTTTAAAACATCAGCATATCCGGATCCTAGTCCGTAATTACCTGCTAACGGAAACTCTGTTACACAATTCTTATTCTTATTATTGAAATATGACCGGTAAGTTTCAAATGTGTCCGGTAAAATAAATTCTGTTTGGACATTTGACCGGCGAGAAAAAATCCTAGCGGAAACCCTGGAGCAGGGGGTACTCAAACTTTTTATTAAAGGTCCACTTGTGAATTTTATACAAGGTCGCGGAGCGGAGCAACGAAACTGAAATTAAGAAGCCGTTTTCTTACGGCGGCGCTATGCATGGGGGCCCCCTTTAGGGGGTTTTCCCGACATGTCGTTGCAGGAAATTAAAGGGTGTTTCATGTTGTCGTTGCTGTGGACCTTCTAATGGCGCGTTTCCACTGCAGGCCTCGCTCGGTTTGGTTAGGCCTTATTAGGCCCGGCTCACTTTAATGCTGCGCTTCCATTACAGTTTAGGAACTGGGGTAGTTTCTATAGTAACGCAGTGTAGGTGGAGCCATGACGTCATCTTCAATGGGCGCCCCAAAAAACAACACAGCCGTTAGCTCTTAGCACTCAGAGCTCACAGCTCTTCATATCTGTTCAGAAACTAGACAAAAGTTAAACAAGTACAAACCACAGACTGCCTGGGTCATGACGAATACAGTCGCTGGTTTATTTATGTCTGTAGGCCGTTGTTGTGAGTGTGGGACGGTCGGAGCATATATAACGTTAGCTTAGCCAAGCTCCATTTAGAAAGCACGCATTTTAAAAGGGTTTTTTCGCCTGCCGTCTGTCTGCAGACTTGTCAAAGCATTAATTCATGGTGTTTACTAACCGGTATCAGTATGTTGTTACTTCGGTGTCATTTTGAAACGTGTATTACAATTAAATCACGGTCAAATATGTTCATCTTGTTGTAGTTGTAGCTCCCTTGCCAGCCATTCTCTCTCTAGTTTAGCATACTCAGCCCGACTCAGCCTGGTTGTTCCTGGTCCTAGAACCACGATTTAGTCGGGCCAGAAAAAAGGTGAAAAAGTAGCCCCGGGCCAAAACTAGGCCAAGTGGAAACGCAACCAAAAACGGGCCCCGCACGGCTCGGCACGCTTAAAGCGAGCTACCCGCTGCATTGGAAACGCGCCATTAATCTACCTTCTTTGGGGGCCCCCAGCTGGTCCAAGCACTTGCCTGTCGGCAAACGGCACCCCTGTATACACACACTCATTCAATACCAGGGTGTCCGCGGGGTCTTACAAAGTATGAAAAGTTGATAAATCAATTTAGTGAAAATGAAGGCTATTAAACTGCATTTCCAAGGTATTAAGACGGTCCACAGCAACGACAACATGACACACCCTTTAATTGCTACACTCTGATAAGCAGGAGGCACTACATCTTTCTATATCACACATTGATAGTAGAGCTGTTGTTGTTGTTGTTAGGACATTAACAATCCGGTTCATCTAGAAACCTTAACCTTAAAAAATGTCATGCAAATTCATCACATGCCCCCGAATTCCAGCGCCGATATCTATTATAAATTGCATGGCATTGAAAAGCCTAAGAAAGAGGCACAAGAGACGTGAAGTGCACTGATTTTGCAGAAGTCGCACAACAGTGTGAAATAGTGGACAGGGTCCCAAGTGGAGGGGCATGAAGTGCTCGCAGTGTGATAATAATATAATCACAATTGAACTGGACGCTCTGAACAAACCCCCTAATGTGTCACTCTGTCTTTCTGTCAGAACATGGATTGGAACGGGCTGTTGGCGAAGAAGGTGAAGCCCCCGTTCGTGCCGACCATCCAGGGCACCAACGACGTCAGCAACTTCGACGACGAGTTACCTCGGAGGCCCCCATCCTGACCCCCGCCCCGGGAGCCCCGGCCGCTCAACTCGGACGAGCAGAACATGTTCTCTGACTTTGATTACATCGCCGACTGGTGTTAGCTCCACCGGACCCAATAAACACACACTGTGAACACACCAACGCAGCGAGGACTGTAGCTCACATCATCTTTAAAAAAGTGTTCCTCGTCCAAAACGTCGAGGAGCCGCGAGCAAGAACTCTGCCATTGAGAAGAAGCTCCACGTGTTTTTAATCCACATGAAGAACTTTTTTTTTTTAAGAAAACAAGAGAAACTCTGTTGTCGGAGAGTGAAGGAGGACGGACGCTTCGTCCTCCTGCGCATGTCTTCGTGTCCATTGTCTGACCACTGAGAATGTTTTTCATATGAACTCAAGGAGGACGGCATCACAATCGTGTTATCCAATCTGTACAGATTATATTCAGTCATATATTTGATGGTGTTATGTTCCTCTTCTTACTTGCAAAGCCCTCAGCATCATTTAAGTACCTTTTATCTCAAAAGTTGACATTTCTGCTGTTCAGTGGATTTAAAGTGCTCCAAGCATTCTCACTGAGCGAACACATCCTGACTACTACTGCTGCTTCCCTCACTTGAAATCAAAGGAACAGTCTTTACACTACATTTCCTTTTTGTCCAAAATCAGTTTTCTTGTTTGTTTTTGATTCCTTTTCTGCAAAACCCACACAACCGATTCTATTTAGATAAACAGCAGTGTAACATGCTACTCTTCATTTGAAAACTAATAACCAACACTTGGTTTTTATTTGTTAAATTCAAATGAATAAAAAAAAGTGTCGAAGAGCAAATGCTAAAGATGGTCTGTTTCTGCTGCCTCCTAGCGGCTCAAGACTAAACTCACTTCTAAAGATCCAACAACTATTCTTATTTTCTTCTGGCGAGAGTTTAGTTGTATTTCAATCTTTTTATTTAATTTTTCCTGAATGAACAGCTGGTTGTAAAGATCCTGACAGCATTTCTTGTTACCCTCAGTCAAAGTGAGTCGCTCAGTTAAAAGCTAACCAAACCAAATGCGTCCTGTCCCTCTTGAAGCAGAAGACAAACGCCTCAAAGACAATGGAGTTGTCTTTCTGGGAACATTAGAAACTGTGGACACACAGTGGAACCAGCTGGTGACTTGTTGCATACAAGCAGAGGGCCTGTTGATATGAATCACTACAGGGGAGGGCAGGTATATTATATATACATACTGTATGTACACAATTAAGCTGAGCACTAATTTTATCAATAGTTTTTAATTCTCTACGTTTCTTAATGAAAATAGATTGTACAAAGTTGTTTTTGTATTCTTCGCTTGTGCATGTTGCCAGAACAGATAACGTTATGGTACACCAACTGCTCACCCTGGTGTCAAGAGAAAGTTTGTTTTCTGCAGTCCCATCATGATGCACAAATTAAACATTTGTAATAGTTGATTTCTTGTATTTTTACCTCTGACATTGAACGCAACCTGTCTCTTTTCCATTCCCTCTAGAATCGACCAGAGTAGAAAGAACAACAATTTTATGTAAACAAACGTTTAATTTTATTCATGAGCGGATTTCCACGCTTTGATGAAAATCTTGTATTTCTTTTTAAATTACTTGACAATTCTAACTAACAAAATAGAACCAGGTCATTTTTCTACAAAAAACAAAGTTTTATGTTTACAATATGAAACCAGCCTAAAATTGCAAGCATCAAATGCATGTTCCCACTTGGACATGATACGGTCTGCAAGCATTTGTTTCTAAGCACTGGAATGTGTCCGTTTTATTCCTGTGAGGGCGCCTCGGCAACAAGTCTTCCAAATCCAACACAAACACCATTTTAAAGAAAGAATACAATCCTGTAAGTACAGCACAGACATATGGCTGTGTGGGGGTGCAACGCAGGCTTCACAGTTGGGGCAGCTTGTCGACGGGTGTGGTCGAATTTGAAGTCTGTAGGGAAGAGTTCTGGCTGCGGCGCGGGGTAGATGAGGGCGGTATGACTGTCGGATTCGTAACGTCTGCCACGCCGGCAATATCCCCGATTTCTGTGGAAGCATCGTAGTTTAGATTCATTCAGATATGAACTGCTAGAGGCATCACAATCCAGACCAGCATGAGGAAGCTTTACAGACATCTATACCAGACCATTAGGGCGCACTGCTGACTCAGCATCACCCATTGTAACACTGAGGACCACAGGTGTCAAATTAAGCATTTCCCTCAACTACTTCCACCTTTGTGAGAATTCAATTCACTTATTTTAAGTTCTCCACTACATTTATCTAGTGGCTTTAAAGAGGCTTTTTGGGTTTCCCCCTCTCCTGTAATGTGTTCTATAGGTTTTAGTGCATGTAAATGGTCTGCAAAGGCAAAAATCCCTGTGTTCCCTTCAGAGGGAGTATCTCTAACCTTCTCCCCCTCATGCCTGGCCCAAAGAGTGTTCTGTAGTTTCAGGACTGGGTGCAAAAGCGTTGGCCTGCAAGGACCTATCAGTATAAGTGAGTATTTAAGTGTAATTTATTTAAATCAATACAAGCTGTGTCCCTGAGACAGTGGTGATCACAGCGGCCCTCACCTTTCTGGGTCTTCTCTTCTTCGGCGGAGGCCTGGGAGGCCATGTAGATGGCTGCTGCAGCCACAGAGATGGGGCTCCTGCCGGGCACCAGGTCCAGCTCCACCCGCCTTCCTGGCGATGTAGGTGGCCGCCATCTGCACCTGTTTGGGCAGGCCCAGGTTGGAGCAGAAGCGGGACATGAAGTCTCCGGTGGTGATCAGGTCCACGCTGGTCTCCAGCGCCTTCAGGATCAGCTTGAAGCATCTGCCGATCTCTTTCTTGGAGATCCGGGAGACGGCGCAGATCTCTGAAGGGGCGGAGGAGAGAATAGGGGAAGAAAATCTATTTAGGAAAGAGCGACAACGTTTGTTTCTTCTGCCAGTTTCGATTAGTACTTGCCTCTTATGGCCAATACAACAACAGAACACACTTTCTTATCTCTAGTTTAAGCACTATTAGGGTAAAAAAAGGCTGCAGATGTCATTTGCAAAGATAATCATTTGATTTATAACGTTTATTTTCCCTCTAAACCTTTAAAAGAAACGTTCTAGATTGAAATAGTTTTGCTGTAAGTTACAGAGTGTTGGAGATATAGGCTGTATACGTCTGCTTTCTCTCCATCACAACAGATCTAGAGATCACGCCTGTGGTTTCCTCACCCCGATCAGCGTCATGTGGGAACTATTTACTTTCCACCATACCAGTGCGCAGGAGGAAGCTGGCGTTTAGTCATGAAGAAGAGGCTTCTGACCATGTGTATGTAAACATGAATGGCGCCCTCCTCTGAGCAGCTCCACGCTTGGTTCTTACGAGAGAGTAAAACCTGTCCTACCTTTGAACGTCCTCGGTACTCTCCTTCCTGTCTGCAGGCGATGTAGAGGCAGGCGGAGGCGATGGCATCGTTGGCTCGGCCCTTCAGGCTCTTCTGTTCATAGACCTGCTTAAACAGGTTGTTGGTTCTGTCCTGCAGGGCAAACGCAATCATTTACATTCGCTGCATGTTTCAAAGCTACATCTTTATTCGGGCTCTACTTTTAAACTGATTGGCAGAAACCTGAGTGTTCCAAACCACATAGAAATACAACAATATATACCAGGTTAAACAAACTTGAAGCGGGTTTTGATAAAAAATAACAATTAAAATATGTTATTGTTTTGCATAAGCATAAACCTTTACACAAATATCATTCCGATCTGCCTTGATGCACATGACCGTGGAAAGGAAACTCTCCTTTAATATTAACTGTCCAGCGAGGTTTCAGAAAGCTCTAAATCACACCATTATTACTAAAGGTTACAAGAGCAAAAACAAATCATCTAAAATGCCAGAAGAGTTTCCGACTGACGTTACGAGCTGACATTATGTCTGCATGAAGTGGAGGAAGATCAGAACGAAAACAGGTGCCACCAAATCCGTTGGCTGAGTGAGGGAACTGTGACATTCAGATAAAGTGAAACAGGAAATGACAACAAGCTCCAAAAAAACAAAGACTTGCCACAAAGTAGTGTTTATCTGCAAACTCAAAAGTGTTTCTGAAAAGCTAATGATGACCATCCTGCCAAATCAATAGAACACTATCTTCTCCTGATGTTTAAACTATCACAAAATGAGTCATGATGACCAAGTACAAATAGGGCTAACCTTTGCCTCTGCTCGTTACATGTCCACTATATTTCATTTCATTAGAACAGAACTGCAACACGTAGAACAGCCGCTTTATTCAGGAGACACCAAGGGATACTCAAACCCACTCCTTCAAACTTCTGCACTTTAGTTTCCATTTCCAAATAATGACATGGTTACATAATAAGCATATATATAGTCCAGTTTCATTTCTATTGTTCTCTTGCCCACACGTGCGTGGTTTTCTTTCTCTTTGCTGTCTCGTGCGCTCAGTGTGACATGGCTCCTTAAAGTGGAGCAGCTGGTTGTGTTCGACTGGCTACCTGCTTCAGCTCATTAGAGACTCAGAGTTCGGTTGGAACTTACTATGATGTTCCTTGGCAGGTTGATGCGGTCGGCCATGGTGGTGATCTCTTTGAAGGCGTTGAGCATGGCCCCGGTCCGAGCTGCTCATGGTCCGCCGGTTCTGGTACTTGGAGTTACCGAACTCATCGAAACTAGCGGAGCCGGTTCCCTGTGGGGCGAACAGTGGATGTTCATCAGTAAAACTCACAAGTCATTTGTATATACAATGCAGTGGCGAGCCGTCAGGGCCCTCTAGGGCCTCTCTGAGGGCCTCTCTGAGGGCCTCTCTGAGGGCCTCTCTGAGGGCCTCTCTGAGGGCCTCTCTGAGGGCCTCTCTGAGGGCCTCTCTGAGGGCCTCTCTGAGGGCCTCTCTGAGGGCCTAAGATATTCTAAAAAATTATTTGAAAAACATTAAAAAAAAAAAAATGTCATTAGTTTTAACCAAAATAACTTGATTTAAAATAAAATTTCCAAAATAAATAAATCCTTCAATCTGCCCGTTCAGTTTCTGTTTGAATGTGAAGGGTTCAGGCTCCTTTAGCCGTCTCTGCGAGTTACTGACCACCAATCAGTCACCTGTAGGTGGTCCCTCTCTGCATTCACAGTAGGGGTGCAACAACTAATTCAGTCGTCGGTTAGTTGGTGACGTCATCACATGTGTTTTACGTGCCGTTCAGCTCCAACGTTATTGGTCTTTTTATCGGTACTGGAGACATTTAAAAAATATGTCATGTATTATTGCTACAAAAACATTATATCGCAGTCTTAGTTTCGCCAACTCGTTTCTAACATGCAAAAAGACAAATAAATGCGTCTATGATGTATTTTCAATCAGACGAGATCTCTCCCCCGTCTGTGTGCGAGGGGGGCGGGGCAGTTTACACACACGCAGCTGCTACAATGCAGCAACACACAGACACGGAGGAGATGGCGGAGTTAACGCGCTCCGAGGTGTGGTTAAACTTTACCCGTCTCGATGTGGACAATGCTCGTTGCTAAAAGTGCAATAAGAGTTTAGCATGTAAGGGCGGTACCACGAGCAATTTGTCTAAACATTTAGCAAAAGAGCTCCACATCCAGACGGAGGAATGCACCGACTGTCTTTCTAGCAGCTCTGTAGCCCCATCCACGAGTAACGTTTCCCACATCAGGTGTTTTGTATGCTAGCAGCAACACAGAGTTAACTCAATGATACAAACATGGGTTAATGATTAGAGGTAACCGAGTTATTTATTTTGTTAAAGTTTCAGCTATTCTGTTTACAGTTCTGTCATCAGATTATTGAATACCATTTGTTAAAACACTGTTTGTTTCTTTTGATGTGAAATATTATTTTTTTCATTTAAATAAAAAACTATGTTAATTTTGTTCAAAATGTGTTTAGTTAATTTAATAATATATGTATTTTTGAATCAAGTATTCATCTTTATTGTCTTCATTGTTAGTTTCCACATGCCTAAAACAACCTCAAGCTAAATCTAAAAGTTGATGACTAAATAAGAGCGTTTGAGAAATTGTGCAAGGCGTACAGTAACAGTCGAATAGTCGATTCATCGTTTCATTAATCGATAGATTCATCGATTATCAAATTAGTCGTTTGTTGCAGCCCTAATTCACAGAGGGCCCGCTATAGGAACTCAATGAGAGAGTAATGTCAAATGACAGTACAATTGACCAATCATATCATCCCTCTAAATGGGAGGGCTTTATTTTTCGCGGACTTTATGACAAGTTCCGCCCGCTGTGAGGTCTATGCAAGTGGCGCAGTGACGCGTCCTAAAACCCGGAAGCTAAGCTGCGCTCGGATTCCCTCGACAGAAAGCAATGGGATTTCTCCATAGGATTTTGGAAAATAGCTCGGAAATAAGGTCTGTGGAAAACGAACCTGTTAGATAAATGCACGTTTTGTTCAGCCGGATAATATCCACATGTCTACCCTACTTTTATTATTTTCTAATCATAAATCTAAACGATAGATTTATGATCAATAGATTTATAATTAGCATAAGTTCGTTCATGATGGCTCACTTCAGTGATAGTGATGACATCGTTGCGAAATTATTAACCGAGTCATTTTCAAGATTGAGTTCCAATGATAAACTGGAGTGGCAAAGGATCAGCTGAATGACCCCACCATCAAGTGCTTCATCCAAAAGGACAGGAGGATGGACTTTGTGTTTCAGTGATTTGATCATCAAAGTCATTTTCAATGTGGGCTTGCCAGTGCCGACTTCATTCATTTGTAGTTACTTGGCTGTGGGTGCCCTGTTTATATAAATGGTGTTGTTTTGTGTGGTAGAGGGTCGCTGTCAATGATGCGTTTTGCACCCCGGGCCGCTGTTTTGATATTCCGCTGAAGTATACGCTGTGACGTCATAACTCTTCTTTTTTATTTATTTTAGGGGGGGGGGGGGGGGGGGGGGGGGTCAGGGTCAGAGGGCCTAGGCATAAAAGTCACGGCTCGCCTCTGACACATTCTCACTATCATTTGTGTCACATGGGTTGTGATGTCTTCATTTGATCAAGTTCATCCATCCATAAACACTCCACCTGTTGCCCGTCGGTCTCAGCACAGGGGGTGTTGTATAACGCCCCCTGAGACATGTGTTTCATTTGATCAAGCTATATAACAAATGTATTTCATCTGGTAAAAAAACTCCAGTTGCTTAAAATGGCCTGATGATTTGAACTGCCAGCACCAACATCTTGAAAAAGGAAGGACTCCTCCTCACCTTGCTGATCATGGTGGTGAGGTCTCCCCCGTTGAGCAGGGGGTTCTGAGCGTCTCCCACTCTGGAGGGATCTTTGAGAGCTTTCTCATTGGAGAAGGTTCTCCACTCTGAGCCGACGTCGATTACACGGTCACCTGAGGAGAGACAATTCGGGCAATTTAAAGCTATGAAAATACATAAGGAATTAAAGCACAGATGAACCATTTCATATTATTTAAATGTAGAAGTAATAATGTTTCTGATTGGACCACAATGCTGTTTTCATCTTGGAAATTGATGCATGGTTTTTGACTCGAGAAAGCAAAAAGAAAAGTCATTGTGCTTTTCCTCCTGGGCCTTTGGATTGATACATGCCATGCGTTTGGTTTTTTAGGTCAGCTTTTAGTTGATGGCGAGCTTGATGCTCCGAAACAACATGTTCTTCCTTCATTGATAGAAACAAAGAAATGTAATGCAACAACAAACACTGAGGTGCTCATCTTGGTGAAGGCCTTGTGAACACAGAACACACACAAAGAGTTAGTGCGCACAATCAAAGGCATGTGTGGCTGCGTTACATCCCTCTGGAGTCATTAACAGAAGATGATGCAATATTCGGCATTATTCCCCCAAGTACTGTCTTCCCCCAAGTACTGTCTTCCCCCAAGTACTGTCTTCCCCTTCCGTACCGACTAATTCAGAGCATCTGAATCGAGCTTAAACATCTTACACATCATCCCTTGCCCTTTTTCTTTCTCATCTTCTCATCAATGTATGTTTTGAGACAGAAATACATAATAAAATCAAGACTAATGTCCGATCCTTCAATTGCATTAAGTCGGAGATGTACAAAGGATCCAAGGTGTGACAAAGGCCTGGCATCTTGGCACTGCAGCATTACATTTGTGATATGTTCATCCGGTTAGCTTTTGATATGATGATGAAGTCTTTCTAACGCCTGGAGGCAAAGCAACAGCCATCTCCTGAGAGGAACCGAGGGCTTGCATCAGAGAGAGCGGCTGGTGTCATGGGGCTCGTTAGAGGAGGACTGGTCCCTATAGATTTCTCTTACAGCCTGCATCACATGTTCAAAGGCTGTATTGTAGTACTATGTGCAAATGTATATCGTTTTTCATATTATTCATTTTTTATTGCATTCTTAAAAAACTTATTTTTTCATTTACCTTTTTATTTGAATCTAAAATGGAGCAAAAGTCCATCCCGTGATAAATAAGATTCCAACTGTGATTGTTGCTTAAAGTAAACTCAAGTACAGGAACTGAGAAACCGGCGTGTGATTATCACAAAGATAATGGTTTCATTTAGAGAAGTCAATTCAAAGAAAGAAGCACAGTAATCCAAATGAAAGGAAGGATGTGTTCCAACGCCAAAAAACCGCACATGTCGGGTGGTGTAAATACTGACGCTACTACAAGGCCACATTCGGGGCAGATCATGTCCCCGGCTCTGTAGTCCTCCACCAGGATGGCATCAGGGTGGTTGGGACACTGAACTCTGGGAAGGGCGAGGGCATCTCCGCTACAGAAGGCAGAACAACGGTTAAGTGATCAAACAGCAAGACACGACAAAGATGGGGAAAGGGAGGACATTGAAGAGGAACAAACTAAGGTTAGGCAGACAGAGCTCATGCTGAGGTCAGGACGCAAAACACACATTCATACTAAAGTCTTCAAAGTTTGGCGACATAACGCAAATCCAAACTGCATCGGGACACGTTTTCCACTTTTAAATACATATTTGACATAGTATAGATTTCACCCTCTCTGGCAGACATTAAAGAAATATAATCAGTTCGTATGAATCCATAATTAATAGTGCCAACATCAAACAACCTAAGGGCAAACAAATAATAGCAGCACAGAAGCATCAGCTTATTTGGAATGATTAAATTACTTTATTAAATGATAGTTTATTTGTATTTATTGTATGAAATGTTAAAACGTAAAAAAGGCACATAAGTTTTCTAGAGCGGCATAATTATGAAACATGGCTAAATGTGTTCATATAGAGAACATTCTTCACATTAAAAAAGCATACAACTAATATGTGTTATTATTGTTGCCTAAGTAGTTGAGGATGAATGATCTCGGTGGATTCAGATGTAATCGAAACATAACGTGTACATGTTGGTTCCTGGACTACATCCAACAAACAAAACGTCACGATGATGTGGCGATAGAAAAACAGACTTTCCATGGGCGTCAAATCATTACTATCCTGCATTTACTCTTTACAATTGACATGTACACACACGTTTCCCCGACAATGATTGTATTGTCAACACTTATAATGACTTAACGTTTATGTGACAAACTAAGGCAAGAGCTGAAATAGATACGCTGCCGACTAATGTTGCGTAAAAGCTGAAAGTAGACAAAGTGTACAGGACAAAGGCATATGTGTTTACAGTTTGCTGGCAGTGACCGCTAGTGTCTATAATAATGCGAGTTCAGTACCTTTTAGTTTTAGCCTGAAATTACACAATCTCTTTCTGTTGTTGACGGCAAAGATGGCGAAAATATCTCTACGATAATAAGTGACGTTAAGGTTTAAATGATTAAAGCCATTATTCGCAATAACGGTGAGAGAATGGCATAGCGATGAGAAACGGAGACACCGAAAGTGACTTCTGGCTACATCTACCCAGCTAGCTAGCTAATAAAGGTTAGCCGTTACCTAGCACAACACATCGTACAAACAACGGTACGAATAAGGACGTAATGTTTTTGGAATAGCACTAGCGTCTCCCATCATGTCTAAGTTGATACCCTTTACAAAGTACATTATTGGAGTCACACACTAAGAATGGTGAGTTGTTATATTTGGTAAAAGTTGCTACGCACCGGCTTGTCGACGCCATGTCACTTCTGAATGCTCATCCGTGTCAAACAATTGAATGCGCCACCTCTATTTATAACTTTTTTTGATCACGTGTCCATTGGAGTACGGGGAGCCATTAGGCTCAAACTAGTCGAACTAACCTCCTGATTGTATAACAGTGTTTTGTTGACAAGAAGAGTGTCAAATACTTTTAAACACAACAATTGAAATATCTATTATTATACAATCACGTTTAACATTTGGTAATATTAAAATGTATTTGTACGGATTAATGTTAATAACTTTTCTAAGACATTTCCCGGAAATCAGGATACGTCTCAAAGGTGACATTTTAAAGATATAGTACAATGCCAATGCACGCAATACCAGTGACGTGATTATTGAATTACAACAATATGATTAAACCACAATATACGATCCACCGGTAAAGCTTTGTTGAGTAAGTCTCTATTTTCCTGGGACGGAACTCTGATATGTAATGCTAATTGAAGGAAGACATTTGAATTTCCTATTAAAAAAAAAAACAATTCCAACCAAATTACAATGTTATTCATTTTTGATTTATTATTTGAGACTTGATATTTTAAATATTTTGAATTTATCAAATCTCCCAATATTATTTTTAAATGAAGACATTTGATTGATTGGAATTAAATAATAGGAGGTGAACCAACTGTACCCTTTTTCATTATCCATATACACTTTTATGTTTGTGTATCTTTGATCGCCTGTGATAATGATGTAGAATATAAAATATATAATTATATGGACGTGCCAAACAAAGCAATAATTACCAATCAAACTGGCAAAGGTATAAAGTAACAGAGAAAAATGCAAACCCATTATTGGATAAGCAATAAAAACAACATAATTTCTTCCAATTTCTTATAACCAAGTTATATCAATGGGCAATTCAAATATCTGTAATGCAACAATAAATCCCACACTGTACATCACAAGTGATCCTAAATTGTCTACTGATGAGTCACAATGTTGCTGTGATTTTGCTGTTGACAGTGGCAGCCTGTGTCTCTGTACCAATCTGTGACTGCTCTCTGCATCATACTTCCAAGTCTGTGAAGGAACCACACAGTGCCACAAAGACTCACTTGATCTTAGTTGTTTGGTAACAGAATGACCAATCTACATCTGTCTATACATTAATTAAATAATTTCAGTCATATAAACATGAATTACCTAATACTTTATGGTATGTGTGGAAACATTTAGGCTATACTGTTGTTTCTCTTTACCTATTTTCTCACAAGTCTTCTTTGAATACTGGAATAAACTATCATCTGTTGTTATGCATATCATTACCTCTCAGTATCAGTGAAGAATGCCAGTGTGCGTCAGGACAACAGCAGGTGGAGCCAGATAAATAAGAGTGTGTCAGGCTCTGCAGTGACACACTGGATGATTCGTTTTCATGCTTTACTCATTTATCATGATCTCTTTCAGGGGGGAAACATATAAGGATTCTTACATTTCAGATCATATTTATTTGAATAGTCAAATTAAAATGATCCTAGCCCAGAGTATAGACACATTTTGCTGCATATAGGCATCATCTTGGCAGTTAAAACCACCGTTTTAAGACAACATGGCTAAATAACAGTGACTTCTTCAGATGCCTTCAGGTACGCCACCACATACACAGTTCTATGTTAGAGAATCAGAAGGCGTTCGAAAACAATACTGAACGTTTTTATTGGTGCATATGGTACAGATTCAGGGCTCAACGTGATTTCAAGAATATATAAGGGACTCCAGGAGATTCAAAAAGCAGGTACCATATACATAAAACTAAAATGGGAAACTAACAGTTGTATTCCAGAGGATATCTGGACCAACTATTGTGAATTCCATTGGAGAATAACAAGCTCCTCCTCATGGAGAGCGTTCGCCTGGAAGAGTCTAGATTTTTGATCACGCCCGCCCAGCAGTCTCACCATGGAGAGGATGCTGCTGGAGGAATCGTGGCTCCCAGGAAGCAAACTATTACCACATGCTCTGGGATTGCCCAATAGTAAACACTTTTGGGCATAAGGTTTATAAAGAAATTGTCAACATATTTGGAACAAAAATTAATTTTAATTGGGACAAACTCCTCTTCGGTTTCCTGCACTCAACAGCCACAAATATTAAAACAAAATACTTATTTGGGATGTTGAGTGTAGCTGCCAGGAAAGCAATCACAAAGGAATGGCTCAAACCAGCCCATCGATAGATGATTGGTACAATATGGTTTATGAAATCTAAGGGTAAGAATAACTTTCTCTATGAGGCTCCAGCAACTTAACACATGGAATTATATTGTGAGAACATCCTATACAGTGACATCACGATACACACTATTTTTTGAATTGCTAGAAAGCATGTCGTCATCAAGACACGAAACGATATGTATCCATAATGTATGTCAACAACCGAATAGTGAACTGTTTCTTTATGTGACAATAAAAAATCTCCTTCTTAAACAAGTATATAAAAAGCCTCTAGAATCATCTTTTAATGCATACACACACAAAGCTGGTGAAACTCGTTACAAATCAACTCTTTAGACATACTAGGTTCTCACAGCAATGCAATAAAGATAACAACATATGAGGACCTTATTTAATATGATGCATTGCTGTCGATTAAACTGCCTAACAGTAAATTAAAGAGTTGAAATATGTACAACCATGAACATGTACAGTATATCAAACAACATACACATGAATGCGAAAGTATTTTTGATCCAGAACCATCATAACACACTGACAGGGAACATTTGACTGCAATGAATGCTTTTACTTGAATACTTGAGGAACAACAGTGCAGATACTTTTATTCAAGTAAAGTTTGTAATGCAGGACTTTGAATTGAAGTAGAGTATTTTTGTCAGAGTTTAAGTATTTCAGCTTGCAGTAGTATCTTTATACTGATTAAGAAACAATGTTTAAGAAAATATGTGCACCACAAGCTATTCTTTTTTTGTCTCTTTTTCACTCCAATGTTGCAACTGATTCTCGTCTGAAAAGTGTCCCTGAAAAGTATTCATTTTTGACATATCTTTAACGCACGTTTTCTGAAACTGATGACGTGGAACCTTTCATTGACTGTGGAAAATAAAAGTTGCATATGTAGTTACAAGTCACAGCATGACAGACATATCAAAGGCAATCCAAACAAAATGAGGGCATGAAGAGGCCTGCTATCCAAACAGGAGAGAAGTAGCACATGTTCTCAGTCTCTGTATTTGACTTTGTCTTAAACACACATAAACACACACTCTGTACTCAGCAGCTGTTTATTGGCTTTCCAACAGCAACATCATATCACACCACATCATCGCTCTTCATCGCTCTTACTGTATTTCAAGTAACAACAATGGATCCACATGCAGGAACAGCCTGCGTGCAGGTCTGGAGTTTGTGTGTAATTTGACACATACGCACCAACACACATACACACAAACTCAGTGTTTATTTTGCCTAAAGGAAATAAATGACCAAAGAAACAGGTTTGTTTGGGTTTGTGGCTGGTATGAATTTGAATTTTACCGTGTATTTTTTGCTACATCACAAGTGTATATCCGGTATGCATTTAAACCACCAGCTAATGTTTGTGAATGTGACACTACCCTCTGTACTCTTTACAAATCAGAGAGGGAGGTTCACACTGAATTATTTATATCTCAATGGGCCAATTCTTAACACACTGAGCTGGTTGCCAGGGGCGTCTAGGGTCCCCAGCTGTCTCCCCACAGACAGGAAACCCCATACTGTCCGACCACTAGACTGCCAGTCAGTGTGACATCAAACCAAAGCATTCCCTCTTTACACCGTTTCCCTTCCCCCCTCACCACACCGACCATATGTCCTGCCAGTCAGGTAAACTAGGTTAGGAAACAGAATCAGTGTCGATAACAATTGTTATTATGGCTGCTACCTTTTTTTTGCACCACTTGATCCTGTAACAACACTGTTGTCAAATAACACCTTGCATTATAAATGATTTTACTATTTACTAGTGTTATTTGGCTCTTCATTACTTGTATATGTTTCAACTACTTCTACAATGATGCTGATTATTTCTTCTTAATTGTATTTGTTTGATTTAATTAATATGTGCATGCCTCTTTATTTAAGGGTGCTATATTCTGCTCATGTTCGGGTTTATATTAGTATTTAGTGTCTCTGCAGTGACATGTCTCCATGCTTTAATGTTCAAAAAGCTCGGAGGCCATTGAATCAATTAATATCAGCATTTATCATATCAAAGGGTTGAACTTCTGATACTGTAAACACCTGATAAAGAAGAGGGGTTTAAGCAAATGACATAGAATTCATCATTTAAGTCAATGATATTTAACCTGCATGAACCTAATCAAAGATGTACTTGCCTGGAATCAGTTTGTGTCTTTTATAAAAAAGAGTTAACATGACATGGAGCCAGAGAAAGTATTTGCCCTTTTTAGGTACATCTCATATTTTTGATAAAGGCTAAAGGTATCCTTTTCATTGACTTAATATATATAGGCAAGCCAATTGGGCTCTTCATTTCTTATCTCTTTTCTCCTGCTTTGGCTGCACCAGACACTTTGTTTTGTTTCAAGGTTTGATATGTTGCTCACTGATGGCTCCTTCAAGGCCTGGCGCTGTGCTGATGGACTTTTGAATCATTAATGTTATGAACGCTGCAGAGATGAAGCTGCTTTCTTGTTTAGTCTTTGCTGTTTTATTGATTGCGTATGTACTTTTGTCTATTGTAAATGTCCTCGAATAATCAATTAGATGTTTGGTCGATAACATCTCAGAAAATGGTGGAAAACATCTTGCAAAATATGAATTTCTTTCCTGGCATAAAGGAGTAAAGAAACCAGACAATAATCACATTTAAAAAGCTGGAATTCAGATATATGTTCTGAACTATACTCAGAACGTATTTTGACGATAAAGTGTTTTATCGTCAAAATACTTGCCGGCTAATTTAAAAGTCGATTAATTTTGTAACTCCAAAAAGAAACCTGACAAATATTGGTTTTGCAACAACTTATGAGAATTTTCACAGTGACTGCTTGAAAATGAGTTTACATTTACAAAGTGTGTTTACATCCACTACTTTCTTATTGACTTTGTCCACACTGCCTTTGTTTGGGATTCATTAGGGAAGCCACTATGAACTCAGCTATACAAACTGCCTCACTCAAGTCTGAACAAACATTATTGCGAAAACATCTCCATAGAACAGAACACAGACAATGATCAGTGTAATCATTCTGCATGGGTTCATGTGTGGTCACACCACCTTCACATCTGATCTTTTAAACCTGGCAGACTGTCGCACACAACGCCCCACTGCCTGCTATTCTTTCTTTCTTTTTTCTCTTCCTCTCAAAGTACAGGAGTAGCGTGAGCGAGAACAGTGTGCCCGCAGCCAGCAGCCCAGGACCGGTTGAAACCTGTATATAGGGTTGCAACTGAGGAGACATTTCCTCCACCCTGTGCATCATCAACCAAATCCAGAAAGAGCTGGATATGATGCATGACTTCAGCACTCCAGGGTCCTATTAACTGCTGAGTTTATCAATACCCATAATACAGATAGAAAGATGGATATATATATATATATATATATACATACATATACACATACATACATAGATAAACAGTGTTGCCCTATGGTAATAACATGGTATATGGTAATTACTGTGTCGTGTAACAAAACAAGACATCCTGTCCAACACGTGGCACGTGCACAAAAGGCACATGTCAGAAGTCTTATAATTAGTCAGCTAAGTTCTTTCAACACCACGATGCATTTGTGGTGTCTGCTGCTGCTACTCTGAAACAAAGAGGGGAAAGCAGATGCCGCGTTCAATTCCCACTGGAAAGTCGGTAAATAAAGGAGCTCGGCTTTCAGTTGGTAGGCCGTGGAAAGTATGCTCTTGGTTTTTGTTCGGTCATGCATTTCATTTGTTTCACTTGCTTGATACCTGCTTTAGTTATATTATAAAAGGCATTTTAATAGTGACACTTTATACAAAGTAAATATAACCCAATTGACCCCCCGACCCTATGTAAGCATGAGTTACATATAGCTTAGCTTATGCAAACCTTGGGGGAAAGCATTTGCGTATTCACCAGGTATTCACACCTATTTGAGTTTGTTTCTTTTTTTTAGAGAGGGGTCTAATTTCTGCTAGTAATGAAAGGATAGTGGCTATATTTACCACTTCAAAAACAAATGTAACTCCACAAATAATTGCTCGTACATACGGTTGGGAAAATAATAACGTTAAGATATTTCCTTCGTCAGAGATGTGCGAACGTTAATATAAACGTAGAAATACAAGGTAGAAATGATTTGCATCATTATAAAAGTAAGTGAAACATTAATTAATGCAGTAGCAGCCAAATAACACCAGTAAATATATTGCAAGGTGTTATCATAAACCGGTCTTTGTTACAGTATTTTTTTTAAAACGTAGCAACTAGTAATAACAATCGTTATCCGTTATTTTTATATTATTTTCAGGCCAGCCGTGGGCTGTTTAACTTTCTCCCACACGCCCTGAACGCAGCACAGATAAACTCCAGGGCGGTGTCTTCGGGAAGTTGCCGGAATGTCATCCTCCAATGAGAGGCTCACATAACACCCACAGCAGCGGTCTGAGCGGCTCCATGTTGGATCTGCCTGGTCTTAGAAATACATTGGAGCTCTGTCAATCCGTCTGTCTGCGCGTATTGTCTGACACACGGCCGGGCAGCCGGCTCTGCTCCCGAGCTCAGGTAGGAGGGATGTAGCAGACAGACCGCGCTGTCACCACCAAATATTCCTCGGAGCTTTTTGTTCCATAAAACCGGCGTCATTCCCGCACTTGTGAGCGGGGCTGAGAAACCAGGTTAGAGGCGCACCTGAACAACGGAGCGAAAAGTGGCATGCAGGCGGAGGAAGAAATAATTGGATTGAGATAACGCCTCGCAGGCAGTAAGTGTATTTTCCGTTACCGTATGTTTTAATTGTTTACTTTTAACTGTAATTTTCAATAACCTTATTGATATTCCGAGCAGATAACGCTTTCCAGATAAGAAACTAGTTACCTGAGTGTTTTACGGCGGCACATGCCGATTCTCAATTGAACATGTTTCAACAAGTCACATGACCCAATACCCAACTGATAATAACTGCGCACTCACGTGAAGGGAAAAGTCAAGCGGTTCATCATTCTGGGACAGACATGTCTTATTTCCTCTTTTGGTTGAACTTAACAATGCATAGTCTACAGCCTGTCTTTCAGCAACCTGTTTCCTGTCTGTCTGGAATCTAACCCCCAGAACTGGTTTCAACTTAGTTTACCCTAAACTCTACATGTGTCGTAATGTAATTACACTTAGCACGCAGTACACTGGCTGCCATCACGTGGTGAGGTCAGTTGTATGTAGTTTATCTGCACAGAGCAGCAGGGACATGGCACTGCTGCCAGGGTGCCATGTGGTAAGGGGCCCCTCCCTGTCCTGGGGGGGCCACCACACACTAAGCTTTGTTATGTTTTCACATAGTAGCCTGTTAAGATGTGTTACCTCTGCTAAGTGTGATGAGTTGGGGGAGGGTTGATGAGTATAAAGCGCTGGAGCTCAACTTTGTCACCCTTGCAGTACACAAACACCACCTGCACTGCCGCAAGATAAATCATTAAGCATGTCAAATATTATTCAGCCATCAGTCATTTAATTATTCACTCCTAACATGTCAAAAACAACATCCACCCCTACTTGGAAACTCTCAATAATAATAGTATTCACTCAAAATAAAAACATGAAGTGATGACACGCTATCATGAATCTTATTTTGCAGTGAAGCAACATCAGAGTGTAACAGATACAAAAAAACGGTATAACAGCTGTTAGAAGTTTACAACATATATCTTGTTTCAGCATATAAAATGGTGGTGCAAAAAGACCAAAAATATCTGAGGTTATTTAGAAGCCCTGTTGCCATCCCATAGTTTGTCCAGCAGAAAACAGATGACTTGCATGTTCCTGAAAGGTAACTTAGTATAACATAGTAGTAATACCCAACACTGGGAAATCTTGGTCTTGATATGGAGACAATAGCCTGAGACAATTTTTTTTGGCTTATTATGCCAATATAAGCAGATATTTGTTACATAAATAGGTTACATTTTTTATCTGGATCTAACAAATGTGGTGAAAAAATGTAACAAAAAAATGCTCAATGCTATATAAATGAAAATCAATGAGATGCTGACCCAAATAGTCTCTAAATAAGAATAAGAAGTATCAGAAGTAAGTATCTCTGGATATAGTAATTTCTGACATTTAGGCTGATACCAAATATCCATAATAAATGTGGGTCAGCTGATTATGATTACTTTTTTTTGTAATGGTCTTCTTAAATGATTCATAAAGTATAATTTATGTGCATTACATTTTAATGAGCCTACATGTGTCATAGGGAAGGAAGCCGGATCTGAGTGGTTTGTTGAATCACATGTGACCAAGGCAGCCCATAACAAACAGATGTTCCTTCTTTGTCTGTTGGTAGACACTTCAATTAGCATAAAGGGGAAATGCACAATGTATACGCACATGCACTGATGAAGAGAATCTTTCATGATATATGTCCCATTTCTGAAATACAATTGCTTTTATGTGCGAGAAAGCCCTACCTTTTTAAAAAGCCCTATTCTATTTTTTTCTAAACCTCTCTAAAAAGGTCAAATGTCTCTTGTTTTGCATCAATCTTGATACAGGGTACTTATTATATGTTATAGTTTGGATTCCTAAAGCTTTTAGTCTACTAACCCATCATTCAAGGGTGGTTTTCACTATAAGTCATGGTTTCTTTTGGACAGACTCCATAATTTACGTTTTTTAATATGTTCAATCTGAATTTACTTTAAAATTAAAAAAATATCTATATTGATTCTGACTTTTCTACATCCAACTCACAGGTGTATCATTGCTTTGAGAAAAAAGATTATTAATGTACCCCTTTTTTTAGAAGGGAAGTCATTTGTTCTGGGAAGGTCATTTTCGAGCCTGAGGCCTGAAAAACAGGCTCGGGGCTTAACAGGTTAAATAACTACTGCTGAATTGTAACCTGTTAACTTGTCAAAACACAATTATTTCATTGTGGATTTAGGGGATTAGAGGTAGGAAACAGATGAAAGAATAACCAAATGAAAGCCCCCTCCACTAAATGAGAAAAAGGCAATTCACTAAATGAAACACACATGTGCAAAACATCTTATTGAGTCAGAATAGTTGGTGGACATCAAATAACTATCTTCTCTATTTCCTCTCTATTCCAGTAACAGCCTGCTGTAGTAATCTGCTTAAACATCATTAACACATAACTGAATGGAAGTAGACTGCAAAGTGAGAGTTGGCACCCACAGATAAAAGGCTGGCGTTTACAGTGCTACTATCTTCACATCCACAGTGTTTGTATCATAGAAACTCATGGCGAACGTTATTTTCATTTTCATTTTTGTTTCCGTAAAGCTTACTCAATGGGACTGGTATCATTTTAAAGATAGTTATTGACCATTTCAGATATTGGTCATCAGACAGGGATAAGGGCAGCCAGCCACTAGCAATTATTTTAATTTTATAATCTTTTGTTGATACATTTTTCTTGATTAATCATTGCTCTATAAAATGTCTGAAAACTGTGACAAGTTAAGGTTTATAGGTGGTGTTTTAAGATCTCATATTTGATCTGACCCACTTCCAAACCCAAAGGCATTTGGATAACAATCATAGAAAAGCGGTGAACTTGGAAATAGAGCATTTATTGAAATGCTTTGCTTAACAATTACAATTACTAGGGATGCTCCGATCAGGGTTTTTGGGGCCGATCGCCGGACTCAGAATCGGCCGATACCGATCATAGGGTGGGAGGGGGCTATGGGGATCTTCCATTTAAAGTGAAGTTTAAAACTCAGTTAATTGGGCTCATTTTTATATTTCTTCAGTTTATAATTGTAACGGATCGAAAAGTTCAGATGAATTTTTCAATACATTATTACATTCAAATGAAGTACATTATTCAAGTTTACATTAACTTTGGATAATAACACGGGAGAAATGAGCGGAAACGCTCTCTCTCTCTCTCTCTCTCTCTCTCTTGACAGCCTGTCAGTATCTCATGCAGCTCACTGATCCAGTAATGGGTGACCCGACAGTGAAGAATGCACATATTTATAACTAGTTTAGCTTGTTCCAGAGGTAGATAACATATCTAAGTGTGTTAGGTCTAACTCTTGTCTGTTTTGCTCTGCTCACCGGTCCGTCACAGCGGGTGGAGCTGCAGGATTTCTGCTTCACACACGTTGCATACCGCTATTTTATTGTCATTTTCAGACACCTTAAAATACTGCCAGACCGGTGAAGCCATTTTGGCGAGTTGTTTTGCAGCGCACAGAGAAAAGTGTCATGTATTTTCCGTCATGTGATCGGCTCTCACGATCGGACTTTATAAAGAGCACCGATCACACTTTTAAGAGTGTATATCGGCCGATAACGATCGGCGGCCGATCGATCGGAGCACCCCTAACAATTACCTTAAAGGTGACCTATCATGCTATATTTAAATGATATAGTGTATGACCATACCTATATAAGGTATATTTATACATTTTATTTTCCAAAATACCAAACAGATCATTTTTTAGCCATGCCTCGTTTCGCTCATTTTCGATTTATTCCAAACCTGCCTATGAAAATTCTGAGCAGCAGCTGACCACGCCCCCTGCAGAAGAGCCGGCGAGAGTCACGTTACCATGCTTGCTGTGTTTACGAGTGTGGAATACACATGTCATCTCAGAGCAATGCATGTGTTCAAGCATATTATCAATTTGATCCAGAAACTGAAGCAGCGGAGGTTTTGGTGGAGGTGCAAACATCTCAGTTGTCAGCAATGTGTGTTTCATGTGTTTTAAAAGCTCAGTTATTGACTTCTTTCTAAAGGGGTACATGTGCAACTTGCGCCACGATGCCTTCTGAACCGGAGCATGTGCTGCATGGAGATACCACACGTAACATTAGCTTCACTAAGTTGTCTGTTTAGAGAATACATTTTTCACATGTCATTCAATATATGTTTATCACACTAGGTGTAAAGACGGATGCAGGAACTTGAGGACTCTAACCTGTGTGGTGGATCATCCTGGATTGTGTGCCTAAATGTGTTTTCCCTGCAGAATGCATTGAATATTTACAGAGCTGAACACAGTTGGACTACAGTTGAGGCAAATAGAGCACTGAGTGGTTTGTTTTGACTGAAATTGTAAAACGAATGCTAATATTGTTCATGGAAATAAATACTGGTGTATATGGCTTTATGCAATCTTTCATTCTGTCATTGTACTATTATATACTACACAGCAATGGCATAACGCACCCATGTGTATGACAAAAAAAGTCCACACACAACCTTATGCTTTTGAAATCAGAATATTCTTTACCCATCCAAACATGAATAATCACGACACATTTGATATCAACTCGGAACTTTATTGTCAAAATCAACGGTTATTTGAACCCATGGAGAGAGGATCAGAGTGGTGATTCCGGCCTGCGTTGTCCTCTGATCCGTGAAATGTCTATGTTAGGTTCAGACAGCAGCCAAATTGAACCGTGTGGCATACCCGGCGATGACCTCCTCCCTGTCAGGTTGCTCATAATGGTGCAGGGTCCACAAAGACTCGAAGATGAGGTCCATCAAGTTGGCCACGTAGCCTGTGCAATGTTAAAAAAAGCACAACAAAAAAAGTGGTTGAGAATAGTAAATGCATGTCGTCAACAACAACATACCAGGGCTTTAGCTCCGTTTTACTCGTGGTGTGTGTCCCCTCGCATACATACATACAGTGTTGTATCCTAACACACCCCCATTTATATTCATGTGCGCAAACAAGTAAACATGCAAAAGCTTTTACATATAACGCTGCAAAAAACGGCATGTCTCATTAGCGTAGCGTAGCTTAGCGTAGCTTAGCTTACAGGTCGATGATATATGATCGTTCTTACAGACTACAATCACAAAAGCTTTTACATAACGCTGGAAAAAACGGCACTTACCTCCAGAAGATTACGTTTGTTATTATAACTTACTCAATATGATTTTAGAGGATACAAAATACTAATACATAGGAGAATAAATACTTGTGTTATCGGCTAGGCCAGGCGTGGCTTTACAGCCTTCACACAGATCGCCATTACGGCAGTCTGAACATGTTCGCAAATGCCTGATAATTAAAATAAAAGACAAAGCAAATACTGCGGAGCGTACAAAATAAAATGTTACAAGAACATATAAACACCTAACCGATTACTAGTTGGGGTTGAGGCGACATTGATACGGCTAAGCTACATGCTACCAGCTAGATATAGCTTTATCAGGAAAAACACCGCTAAATAAAAACTTACAGCTTCAGAATTGGATGTGTCCTCACTGGCCTGGTCCCGGATGGTTGGTATTGATCCCGGGTGTAGCATTAGTTTGGAGGCATATCCGTGTTGGACTTGAGAGAAGTTCATAAACATGTCCGTGGTTTAACTGGCTTAGACATCCTGGCAATAGCAGGAAAAAACACAGATGTGACTGGGGTAGCCTGCCGATAGCCTATATGCGAATGAGAGGTTTGGCAATGCACGTGGCCGTGGCTCATTCCCCTGATAGGTGGAGAGTTGACCAATAAGCGGAGTACGTCTTTGTGACGTAGAAAAGTGTCGGAATGTGGATCCATTTTTTTCAGATCCGTTGCAGCCCCTTTTTTAGAGATTTGGCGAAGGAGGAAAATAGAGAGGGTTGTGTTTTCTGACACTTGGTGAGTTCCCCGGAACACCGGGGACACATAATCATGTATAAAAGACGTACAAAGGTGCATTTTGCATGATAGGTGCCCTTTAATCATAAAAATGCAACCACATAATTTTCTGTTAATCAATAAATGTTGAATCAAGCAGAAACACTTGTAGCATGACATCTTTGACTTAAATAGCCTTACTTTACATTCTACTTCCTACAATGTGACTGCATACGGATATTGTGATGTCAATGCTGAAACGATATATTGTCCAACCCTTGTACTAACTGTTAATGCTAAAACAACTAGAATGGATGAACTGACTCTCCTCTGTTTGTTGCAGTGATGTTCACGCTCACTGAGGTTGCATCCCTGAATGACATCCAGCCGACGTACCGCATCCTGAAGCCATGGTGGGACGTCTTCATGGACTACCTGGGGCTGGTCATGCTCATGCTGGCCATATTCGCCATGACCATGCAGATCACCAAGGACCAGGTGGCTTGCCTTCCTTGTCTCGAGGAACCGGACGAAGCTTCGGGGGTGAAGCCTAATTCGTTCACGCGGCAGAGTGCACAGAATGGGGCTTCAGCAGCAGCCCCCCTATCAACATCCCTACCCCTAGTCACTAAGGACATGCCGGACGAAATGGCCCATGAGATCCACGTCACACACCAATACAATCAACCTGAACCGACAGGGGTCAGGACCAACCTGGACTACCAACAATATATCTTCATCAACCAAATATGTTACCATGTTGCCTTGCCCTGGTATTCCAAGTACTTTCCTTACCTCACCCTCATCCACACCATTGTTCTCATGGTCAGTAGCAACTTCTGGTTCAAATACCCCAAAACTAGCTCAAAGATTGAGCACTTTGTTTCAATTCTAGGTAGATGTTTTGAGTCTCCCTGGACTACGAAGGCTTTGTCTGAGACAGCTTGTGAGGACTCTGAGGAGAACAAACAGCGGTTGACAGGCACCTCCATGGCCCAGAAACATGTATCTTTAGAGGGGAAGGACGAAAGTACAAATGTGAACTCCTCCACACCCATGATTGGGGTGAAGTTCTCTGCAGATAAGCCCATCGCAGAGGTCCCAAGCAGTATGACAATCCTGGACAAAAAAGACGGAGAGCAGGCCAAAGCCCTGTTCGAGAAAGTACGAAAATTTCGAGCTCATGTGGAGGACAGTGACTTTATCTACAAGCTTTACGTAGCGCAGACTGTCGTCAAAACGGTCAAGTTTATTTTGATATTATCCTACACTTCTACCTTTTTGGCTAAAATAAATTTTAAGCACATTTGTGAACCCGATATTAAGCAGCTAACTGGATACCGAAAGTTCTACTGTACGCACAACATGGCTTTCATGCTGAACAAGCTGCTCATTAGCTACATGGCTTTAATCTTGATCTACGGGATGGCTTGCTTGTACTCTCTCTTCTGGGTGTTTCGAAGACCGCTCAAAGAGTATTCATTCGAGAAGGTCCGTGAGGAGAGCAGCTTTAGTGACATTCCTGACGTCAAAAATGACTTTGCATTCCTCCTACACATGGTTGACCAATATGACCAACTCTACTCCAAACGCTTTGGGGTCTTCTTGTCCGAGGTCAGTGAAAACAAGCTTAGGGAAATCAGCCTTAATCACGAGTGGACCGTTGAAAAACTGAGGCAGCTTGTGATCCGTAACGCAATGGACCAGCAGGAGCTGCACCTTTTCATGCTCTCTGGTCTTCCCAATGCAGTGTTTGACCTAACAGACCTGGAAGTGCTGAAACTGGAGCTCATTCCTGACGTGAGATTCTATGCCAAGGTCTCCCAAATGAGCAGTCTGCTGGAGCTGCATCTCCTGCACTGTCCGGCCAAAGTAGAGCAAAACGGCTTTGCTTTCCTCCGGGATCATCTCCGCTGCCTTCACGTCAAGTTCACTGATGTTGCAGAGATCCCGGGGTGGGTGTACTTGCTGAGGAGTTTGAGGGAGCTCAACCTCATGGGCAACTTGAGCTCTGAAAATAACAAAATGATCGGGCTAGAGTCCATGCGAGATTTGAGGCATTTAAAGACATTATGCTTGAAGAGCAACCTCACAAAAATGCCCACAAACATCACAGAGCTTTCACCACATCTGATTAAGCTAGTGGTGCACAATGATGGTACTAAACTTGTGGTACTGAATAGTCTGAAAAAGATGACAAATCTAATTGAACTGGAGCTGCACACGTGCGAACTCGAGAGGATTCCCCACGCTATTTTCAGCTTGACCAACCTGCAGGAGCTCGACCTTAAATCGAACAACATCCGCACCATAGAAGAGATCATCAGCTTCCAGCACCTCAAGAGGCTGACGTGCCTCAAACTGTGGCACAACAAAATCATCACCATCCCTTCCTCCATCGCCCAAGTCAAGTCTCTGGAGTCTCTCCACCTGTCCCACAATAAACTAGAGACCCTGCCCCCAGCCCTGTTCACGCTCCCTAAGCTGCGGCACTTGGATGTGGGCCACAACTCCATCACAGTGCTCCCTCCGGATGTGGGCCTCCTCCACAATCTCCAGCACTTAGCCATCAACTCCAACAAGCTGGAGGTGCTGCCCAAGCCTCTGTTCAGATGCACCAAGCTCAAGGCGCTGTGTTTGGGGAACAACGCGCTCACCGTGCTGCCGGAGACGGTGGGTCAGCTGGTGCAGCTCAATCAGCTGGAGCTGAGAGGAAACTGCCTGGACAGACTGCCTGTGCAGCTGGGAAACTGCCGCCTGCTGCGTAAAAGCGGCCTTGTGGTGGAGGACCATCTCTTTGAAGCACTGCCTGTGGAAGTGAAGGAGAACATCAGCAGAGAGAACAACGTGTCGTTTACCAGTGGCTTATAGCACACAAAGCATGACAAGCTTGCATAATGGATGTACAAGTAAACTCTTAATGTGTGTTCACACCGGACGCGAAGCAAATCTTTTGTGCGTCGCGATTACATGTTAAATCAGTGAGCACACTTGCAAAAGCATTCATTAGGTTTTTACTAACCAATATCAGTATATTGTTAATTATTACTGCATCATTTTGATACGTCTATTTAAATTAATCAAGGCAAAATATGTTAATTTCGTTGTTGTTGGTAACTACATGAAGATAAGCCCCGCCTCCTCGCCAGTGGTATAGTTTGAGTGACGCTAGTAAACACAAATGATGCTGCGATCAAACTCGCAAGAGTAACGTGATGCGGTTCTTCGCTCGGCGTCCGGTGTGAACGCACCATTATTGTAATAACAATGAAAATGCATTTTCTTGATTATTTTAATGAGTTGTCTTATTTTTATATATATATATATACAATGGTACAGAATGCTTTTCTTGTTGCAGAGTATGTAATTCAGCAACTTTTTTTTTCATAGCTTTGAGTAATAAAACATTTAGCTTCTGTATGTTATACTCTATAGACCAAAACTGTTCACTCCAATGACACAGTATGTAGATTATCATTATTGTTTTAGGTACTCAGGTATAATTGTAACCATGGGGAACAATCTTTTTGCCTTAACTGCTGCTACTTTTTTTTTTGAACAGTGAGGGCTTTCACAAACAAAAAGGCCAAAAATGAATATTTCATGTTTTCTTGTCAGTTTTTCATACAAAGAGACTTCAATGTAAGGGGACACAATGAAACACTTTTTTCTTAGTAGTTGTTTGAAATCATGTAACCTTTATTTTCCTCCATGTCTTGTAGCCAACCGATCGAGTTTAGAGTTGTGAAACTCAGGTGGAGACTAAGCACCAGAATTGACCCTTTACCTTACTTGTGTAGAGATTGTATACTAAAGGCTTATAGTAATTCATTTGCACATTGAAAACTTAATGATTTAAAGATCAGTGAATGTCCTTTCTGATAACATGTCCCAAGACCAACGTGAGCTGATAAAGGGAACTCTGTTGACTGTCTTTTTTTTTTTTAAATCATACTTTGAAATTTGAAATGTGTAATAAAAACTGCGCACAGGTAAAACTGATTATTTAACAGATTCTTGTAATGACATTAAACAATTTCTGCCTTTTAATGTATTTCTGCATACACCTATATATACAGTATTTATTCTTCAGAGCTGCTGTACCACCTTTGAGATCCTGCTCAAAGTTCACACCTTTATGGCACAATAAAACAAGATTTTAGAATGATGTCTAATTATTATTCAGCTACTTCAGGTGCACTCTGCTCAGCACTATGGCAGAAAGGGAAGTGAATAAATCAAGTGAGTTAATCCGAATAATTCCTTTTGACTCATAGCAAGAAATACAGGAGGTGGAACTAATAACATTAACAAGCCTCTGTCTCAGGCATTATTGCAAAGCAGCAATTAATCATCTTATTAGTAACACTTCTGTTTGATGGTAGCTCCTTTACTTCCTGTCAACACAATAAGACATTTTGCTCATTCCCTCTTTTGGCTTTGTTGGCTAAATTTGGCCGCTGATCATTTTTTTAACTGCCCAAAATGATAAAAAAATATATAGAAAAGGGCCCGAAATTCTCTCTCTTGGCACTTCAACCAATATTTTACTGATAGCTACATCTTAATATTAGATGTACACATTTACATACCCATATTCATTTTCATCTTTGGAGATCATCTATCATCTAGGTCAGAAACCAATATATGGCAATTTCTGCCTCATAATATTAAGTCTGCACTTAAGCTGTGCACTATATTAGACTTTAAAAGTATATACATAATTTAAAGATACAGAATACTTTTTGTAATATGAAGGCACAGCAATTAAATGTAAAACTTTAAACTGTTAAGAAGTTAATTTGGCGGGGTTCCCGGTCTATAAAACTGATTTTCTTGCAATGTAACTGGTTGAAATGACAGCTTTTACTATAGTTTGGACCAAGACTCCTTATGTTTTTTCTGTATGGAGTATGGACAATGATCAAAAGGTTTGCCCTCCCTGCTTTAGGGGCTCCATATAAAGGCCCCTAAGCCAAAATCCACAGAGAATACAATGTTCCCA
>CADEHL010000371.1:0-39812 GCA_902827135.1 Harpagifer antarcticus
CACACACACACACACACACACACACACACACACACACCACACACACACACACACACACACCACACACAACACACACACACACACAACACACACACACAACACACACACACACACACACACACACACACACACACACACACACACACACACACACACACACACACACACACACACACACACACACACACACACACACACACACACACACACACACACACACACACACACACACACACACACACACACACACACACACACACACACACACACACACACACACACACACACACACACACACACACACACACACCACACACTCCACGGTCCAGAGCTGGCAAGCATGCCTGGAAGGATGGAATTCCCTTGCTGGTGCAGAGAGGCAGAGCTGAGGAGAGAAGATAGTAGAGCAGAAATGTATATGGGGGGGGGGGGGCTGAAGACATTGGGGACCCCATCTGGTGTATAGGGGACTGTGTTTATGTAGTGTGAGAGTGTGTTTGATAGTGCACATTATAATGACGGTGTAATTGCCTGACAGTCAGTCGAGCTGCTCGCTGTTCATGGATAGGTGATGAGGAGGCAAGGGCCATCGCTCTCCACTTTTCCCTCGCCATCCATCACAATAATAAGGGGAGCCCTCACAGACGGAGGAAGTTGTAAACTACCCCTTTTTTTTGGTGGTGAGCTCAGGGAAGCCCCTCGTTTTCCTCCCCAAGGCTCCAGATGCAGAAGAGGTTGAGCAGACCAGAGGACAGCAGCTTGCTCTATGGAGGATGCTTAAGCCTCATGTTTAGGCTCTTTGGACATAGGGCAGACGGTAGAATCTATCCCAAAACGATATAGAAACAAGGCCAGGAAGTAGTCATACTCTACGTCAATGCTAAACAGAGCATACCTTGTTCAATAACAGAGATTAGAGGAGGTATTTTTGGATGCTGTTTTTATTACTTCTGTCTCATGTCTTTCCCCTAAGGTCTCTGGAGTTATAAAGAGGCAGGAAATAGGTGAACAGCCATCCAACGACATAACGCATGCAGGAGATCTGTAAAGCTTTACTTCCACCCCAATAAGCCCCGCTCTATTCCTAAAAAGAAGACACCCGGCTAATGTTGCTAAATGCATTATAAAGCATGTATATGTCCACTAGGTTAAACAGTTCTTTATGGCTTCAACTTTGTACCTCATTATTTTACAGTGTCAGACATTTCATTAAATATCACATCACACTTCTGATTAGCCAACAGTTTATCAGTGTTTGAGGCAGTGCATTTGTTTCTGTCGCCCACAGTGTGATGGCAATGACTGGCGAAACAAACAATTAGTCTTGTCACTGCCTAAACCAATCATATGTTGTCTTGAAGAGATGCCCTGCTCACCATGGCAGGCTGCTTTTGAATTAAAATAAGAAAAAAACAAGCAGAAACCAGAAAGGGAAACTTACCCTGGGGCTTATTCGACATTATCCAATGATGCCTTCTCCAGAATACCTGACTAAATCTGGCCTCAGCTGAAGAGGAGAAGTCAGTGAGGAAGAAAAAAACAAACAATTATCCATCTGCGAATGAGCAGCAGACACTTAATTCAGGACTGCTGGGGACAAAGCCCCTTGTTTAGAAACAGTAATTAGGCAACAACATGGCGAGGAGGTTGGGAAGAGTCGGAGGCGGGGTGGAGTACACCTCTGGTCATTCAAGGAGAGAGACAAATGGAGGGATGGAGATAAAGGAAGAGTGGACAAGAAGGGAAAGAAGGAGAGAGAAGACATGAGAGGGAAGGGAGCGTGTGTGTGTGTGTGTGTGTAAGGCAGCATTCTGATGAGTGCAGGATCTCTGCCGACTCGCACCACCATTACAGCAGCGCAGAACATCGCCCGAGGGCTTTGGAATCAAACCCATTACATCTGATACTGGATTTCTCTCTGCTCAGAATTAATGCAATGTGGACTCGCCTTCTCTAAAGCTGGCCAGTGTCGCATAGCATCGCTGCGCAAAGAGCTGCACCACAAGGAAAAGGAGGACAGGGGAGGAGGAGAGTGAGGGTCTGAGAGGGATAGTGGAGAGGCAGGCTCGCTGCAGCCGGAGGGGTCATTCCATATTTCAATTCTTTTTTTACTATATTGAAACAAGGGTGTGCTGTCTCTAATAACTCGCAGGATATATGGGACTATACACATAAAGGGGCCTACGTATATGTGTATACAGGGGCCTTGTAGGCCATTTGCATAATTAACAGACTGGCATTTGCAAAGCAGAATGTCAGCACAAACAACCTTGGACACCAAACTACCCCGGGTCATTTTTTTCAGCCGTGTAATTGGCTCCTAATGCAGAGGAGTTAAACATAGAGATTTTCTGCCCTTAAAGCAGAAAAGATCTCCTCGTGTTAATGGGCTCAGCACTCCCGGATTCCTGCCGGTGATGATCAGTCAGCTTGGACTTTTGGAGGTTTAGGAAAGGACCGCTAAATTATAAATTCCAAAAAAACACTTTTAATTCCGTCCAATCCTCTCACTTGAATGTATGTCAGCAACGTGACACTTCCCTCAAATGTAGCTGAGGCCACTTATTGGTTTAAAATGACCATTATAAAAAAGTGGCTCATTCTGTGCAGTGTTTCTGAGCTGCACTGTAGTGGAGTGAAGGTAACACGTCCATCTATCTCTGCCTCTCTGCTATTCGTAGTGACATGTCTGATGTAATGTTTGTGTAAGCGACCATACTCTCCGTGGCTACACAGCTAGCTTTGCACATCGTGTCTGCGCTACGTCCAGAACACATCTCACTTGACAGCTACATGCAATCTCCAGCAAATTGGCAGTGGGTAGAATGAAACGGTATGTAAGGCAGCACCACAGCCGAAGCCAGGGTTTGGTTTTGCAACAGCAGAACCTTCTTTGGCACTATAAGAACATTTGTCTGGAGCTTCTTTATGGAGTCATGCAGGGTTATACATAAAAGTCTTCAATGTCTTTCGTTGAACTTTTTCAACCAATTATTAAAATGAGATCCTTATTTTAAACTACAATGAAGGATTTTACTGATTTAGTTTTATACACACACTATGGCACTATCCAACCAGAGCTCACACTTTATTCATTAGCTGGTAATGAGGTTCAACCAACATGTTGCGTTGCCAATTTATCAGACAGATTGTTTTAATGATATTCTGGAAAGCAGCCAGTTAAGTTGCCAATATATGGATGAACATTCTGCAAGAAACGACATAAAAACGATGAATTGTAATTTCATTTGCACATATATGTGCACAGATGCCACAATGTAAGTGTTGAGTAGACGCTTACATAAAATGTCAGTTACATTTATGTGTTTCAAGGGTCTCGTTATGGTCTTTTGAAGAGGTTTTCCACTCTAACAAGAAACAGTTTACACATTTGGCATGAAAATGGTCTAATACTAAGATATGGTGATTTGCACAAAAAATCATTTAATAAATAATTACTAGCTGTTTAACAATAAGTAAGTATTCTTTAAACAGACCTTTTACATTTTTGGTGCATATTTCTCGCTAGAAAAAAAGAAACGTTGTCTTGTTTGAATAAGAAATTAAATGTGGTCGATGTTTGTATATGGGACCAGGAATCAATATGCCAATAGAGGTAAAGAGCCTTTAAGGTCATGTAAGGCCTAGCCCATAATGCACCATCTCCTCCAGGAGTGTAGGTGCACTGCTGATGAGTTACGCCTTCAGATACACCGAAATGTTCCAGACACAGTCTGTTGTCATCAAATCTGACGTGCGAGTCAGAAAGCGTGAACTGAATTTGAAAAGGAAAAAAAAAGGACACCCTCTGGCACCTGTCCTTCCAAGCTGTTCCCAGGAAAGAATTGAATCCCGGGATTTGCCGGACGCTACGTTGCCGTTGGGATGTAATCTCACACCCACACACCTATTAACCTCTACCAGCACAGAAGTTGGAATGACTTTCAAGCTCCAGTGGGTCCAGTGCAGGATAATGACTGTGGTGAGTTCAGGTAATGTGGTTAGCGCACTGTTGGGGCCAAGCTGTCAGCTCCGTGGCAGAGTTAGAGGCTGGGGGTTGGTAAGAAATTCAGAGGAGGGAGAGAAGGAGAGAGAGAGAGAGAGAGAGAGAGAGAGAGAGAGAGAGAGAGAGAGAGAGAGAGGGAGAGAGAGAGAGAGAGAGAGAGAAGACCTGACAGGGCCTGGGAGCAGAGTCAGCGGCCTGGGATCAGTGGAAAAGCCTGACTGGATCGGACATTTTCCTGCAGAGAGCTATCTCCTGATGCCTCATCATCAAACACACACACTCCTGCATGAAGAAATAAACATGCATGTGCACAAACATACATAGTTAATTGTGCATGTGCACTCATTTCTGCTGCTTAGAATCTCCCCATTTCCTTTCTTCCCCTAACATTAACCTCTTCTCTCGAGTGGATATTCTCTCTTCTCTATCGCCACCCTCGCCTTTATCCTCCTCCGTCTCTCTCCTAGTGCTTGGATGTACAGTATGTATATTTTGTCTTGGATTTTGTATATTGTTATATCATTTGTTGTCTTTTCCTGATTTAAAGGTTGCATTACACTCAAGTGATGTTATTTTCTGAATTTAACTGACCGTTTCATTATTTGCCTTCACCCACTTAGTCATCAATCTACATTGCTGATACCCATTTAGAAAAATGTATATTGTGTCAATATTTTGTGAATGGTCATCCCTACAATATCATCCCAATATCGATGTCAGGGAATACGCTCAAAATGATTGTGATATTTGGGAGGGTGTGGAAAGGGGGGTGGCACTCTCCATGTACTGCCTGTTAACCTGTCAATCACTCAGCCAGTCAGTCAGCCAGTCAGTCTCTGAATCAGCCATGCAGCCCCCCCTCTCCCTCCTTCCTCTCCCCTGCCCAGGTTCTCCCACCCTTCAGCCTCTGCACCTGTAGCTACATCACCTGAGACGCCTTAGGGCCCGCTGACCGGCTCGCATGCAGACCTTCGCCCCGTCGCCCCCGGTGACCCCCTGCATGGTCTACCATTTCACCGCAGGAGCCCTGACTCACACCAAGGCCAGTCTGAAAAATGAGCCAGCCATGCATGCAGAAGAGATAAGATGCAGAGAGGGACGGCACACAACCAATAAATACACATCACTCAAAGGAAGGCGATAAAGATGGAGAGCCAGAGGTAGAAGATGCTGGGGGGCAATGTGAGAGCTGAGAGGAATGAGAAATACATATAGTGTGCACTTGGCTGGGCAGAAGAGGCATTTAACACACTATTTTATATATTTAAAAGTTGAAATATGCCCATTTTGTTCACAGATTGTGCCTTTTTGCCTGTTGGAGGCATTATCTGTGACATTTGATGATTCAAATATACGTATTGTTGGGATATCTTGTATGTGCTTTAATACTAAAATGTGTGTAAAATACAGAGATATTAAGCATCACAGCTGGCAAACGTTGTCTTTTTAAAACATTCAATCCTAAAAAGGGTCAGCTTTCACAAACATCAACATGCAAGAATGAATGCTATCCAAATTATGAATGAACACGGAAGCGGATACCAACACCGGATTCAAAAAGTATCTCCAAACTCTAATCATTTTCAGCTCGTGATTGAGAGATAAAGCTTTTCTGATCTGGCGAGAAAGGGAAGATGAAAGAATAATTAACAGCCTCTCGTCCCTTGCTTTCTAAACCCTGAACCCTTCTCTGTCTGGCCCATTTGCGTTGGTGTGTCGTCACAGGGCCGGGGGATTTAAGCTAAGCCATATCAGCAGCTGAAAAGGACTCCTCTGAGGAAATACACTGGCCTGGATGTGGCAAATATATTGTTGTAATGCGTTTGCGTTTGCAGGGGCCAAGGATCAACAATAGAGCCAGCTGAGGCAGAAGCAGAGAGCTTTTCCTCTGGTAGAGTGCTCCTCAAGGACCCAGGTAGCACCACATGTCGTAGTTTAGCACAGACATGTTATATTCTCAACAAGTACATGCTCCATTCAACCTTGAGCTGTGTCGAAGGCAAAAGCAATGTGGGTTTGCTAAGATCTAAAGTGTGTCTATAATAAGCAGCAGTTTTGAACCTGAATCTGCAAAGTGCAAGTTCACTCAGTCATGAAGAGAGACCCCCAGGGACGGGTCGCATCGTTCCTCCTGATCCGGTCTCCTCACGCAAATACATCAAACACTAACACACACACACAGTCAGACAAACAGACATTGATGAACATGCATGAGTGCACAGAGACATGCTTTGACAGAAGAGAATCATGTGGGATGGAAATGTATTACTTTTTCGATCTCCTGTACAAGTAGTTTGCATTGGGACCCTCCAAGGGGTCAACAGCCATGTCTGAGGGTCAAAAGATAATTAACAAGTCAAAGGGGAGTCCCAAAAATGTTATACATCAGAGTCCGTTAACAGGTCTTGGGGATTAGGTATATGAAAAAAAGGTTATGGCTCCAAAGGGAGCTGTGCAAAATCTAATTATTTGCCTCGATTGATGTCACATGAGTCAGCCTCAACTGGGACTGAAGACTTTAAGTTTGGAAATGAAAAAAAGTCTCGGGGTTAGCTTACTGTACCCTGCTCTCCGTCACTCCACTATAACTAAAAGTCCACTAAATGTAAAAGTCCTGCATTCAATCCCCTTGAGTACAAATATTATCATTCACACCTGCCTGTAATGAAAGATCTGCAGTCTCACTGAACTGTAACTGCAAATATGAAGGTGTGATTGTGTGCATACTTCCACCTAACACTGTCCGTTTGTTGCAATAAAACCCACTTTGCTAAGGTCAAAGCAGAAACAGAGCTGATTGTGCATTCAGTAGAAGTCGCACCATCTCCAGTGTACAGTTACGTGATCCTTTTCTCACACACGGCACGCAGCCTAAACTCTGACCTCTGCACGACACTGCGTTATCGGATAACGACGGGAGCGATGTGTATGACAATAGTGTTGCTACCACGCTGGGGGGGGGAAGAGTCGTGACAGCGGTGTTAAGGAGGTGAGGCTCATTTAGACATGTTGGAGGTGTATGGGGCCCAGCAGCCTGACCTCTCAAGGACAAACACAGGCCAGAATCCTACACCTACACCAGGCTGGGACCCTAGATATGAAAGAGTCGACCCCCTGACGCCTGATACCCTGCAGAGAGGGCTTTTATCTGGCAGACCTTAGTGGCCCACCTGAGAGCAGAGTCAGCTGGGGAGCAGAGTGTTAAGCTGCTGGCTGTCGCTGTGTCATGTCTGTGTGTTAGCAGGAGGCCAGGCTCTGCTGCTGCTGCTGCTGCTTCTGAGGGCTCCTGCGCGATGCGTGTTGCAGTTTGATGAGTGTTTCTTGCTGCAGTGCGAGAAAGAGAGACAGAGAGAGGGAGAGGAAGAGAGGGAGAGGATCCCATCCCATCAGAGCTTCACATTTCCTGCAGTTGCATTCACATGCAGGCACATGCTCTAAAATGCATACATGCACATTGCAGAGGAACGCAGTGCACACCCAGGCACGCACACAGTGAGAGAGGAAGTGCTTCAGTGACCCAGCACTGTGAGATAAGGCTGCTCTGCAATTCAGAAATATGCAACCTGCATGTTAACAACCCCTGGAGTGCAGCCTCCCCCCCCCCCCATCTCCCTGCTTTCCGTGTTCCTCTCCCTCGCTCCACACACCTCCTCTCCACCCATCCCGCAACTCCACCTAGCTTCACCTGATCGCAGAAAGAGAGAGGACAGAAAGGAGAGGAAAATGGAGGATGGATCTTTTCAGCAAAGGAGAGGGGGGAGAGAGATGTGTGTGTGTGACTGCAGAGAGGTGGGTTTCTGCTGTTGGTCTGCGAGCATGTGCAGAGTCCCAGTGAGCTGCTCAGTGCAGAGCAGGGGCAAGGGGGCTCGGGGAGGCGAAACACAACATATGGAGGACTAATGAGGTTCTATTTGGAGGGCTTCTCGCAGAAAGGTTACATGAGGGCAAATATGAGGGGATGTGGAGAGGCGGAGTTAAGAGGAAGGGATCGAAGTGGCCAGAAAGTCATGGAGAGTGCAGATGGCAGAGGGAGAAGCACAAACAGAAGAGGAGCAGAGAGGAAGAACGCTGAGATCCATTCTCAGTACAGTGGAAGGAGATTGGCAGGTTTCCGCACTTGAGATGCTATTGAGAGTGACACGTCCACCCGACACAGCCGTAACACATTGGCTTTGATACTAATATCAGTCTTTTTAGAGGGAGGTTGATGACATTTAACGACTTGGGGACGGTCAGGAGACCAACAGAGGGCCGCAGAAAGGAAGAGAGGCAACAGGGAGATGGGCGGGAGCTTCACTCACAGCTATGGGATGCTCCAGCTTTGCATGCCCTCTTTAAAACACACACACACACACACACACACACACACACACACACACACACACACACACACACACACACACACACACACACACACACACACACACACACACACACACCTCCTTCTCACACCCTGTACTTACCAACACATGCTTGCTTAGTGATACACACCAAACGTGACTTTTATCTGCAGATGTGACGCTACTCTACTGTAGTTCCCACTCGACTAGGTCAAGGATGCAGGGGAGCTGCATAGTACTCCCCTCCCCCCCCCCCCTCCTGTTCTGCAACTACACATAGCTGACATTTGCATCGTCCAGAGAGAGGAGCTATGAAGAGGAGGTGGGTAGCTTGCTCAATTTGTTTGTTAATCACATTAAAATGGCCTCGAGCAATTTCTAACATAATTTAACAAGGGCTGTGCAGACTGAAACAGATTCTGTGTCCTATGCCCTGGCTGCTAATGGAAGAAAAGGTAACTTTATTCCTTAACGGGCAATATTGGCACTTGACTGTTTAGCTTATATTACCATATCATTCAATAATGTTGTTTTTAAGTGAATGTTTAATGTTTAAGTGAAGAGGACATTGAGTGTATTTGGTGTGCCTTGGACCGAAACGAAATATTCTTTAGGATTTTCAGTTAATGTTTAACGGTTTAACATTGACTCTGCTATTATCATCTTAACATAACACACATTGAAGCCTTTTGTTTCACAGATAGGAAGATGGACTGGATCGACATGTCCTTATTTGGCATTATTGATGCACATACAACATTCCTTATTACATTGTTATTTGCTTTTTCCCCTTTACTCCTTAATTCTAATGTATGTCGAAGTTAAATATTTGACCAACAACTGCAAACAGCCAGTCAATCTTCACCAGTGCCACCAGCCATACACCCATTCCCAGCATCAGGTTGGCGAGGGGCTTTTTTCAGAGGACAAGAGCACCACCTAGTGTTCATATTTCATAGAGGCTCCAGCTCAGCATTGCCTTGCATTCTGGTCACACACAGGCAATGCACCCAATACAGGTGGCGGAGGACAACTGACTAGACAAGTTCCTTATGTGGGATAAATAGTCTGTCAGTATCTTGTTATGTCTCTGTCAAATTTAAACCACAATAGCTGCATCTGCAGGAGAAAGGTCCTTCCTGGAAAGACATTTAAATAAAAGAAATCTGCCTGTAGAACTGTATCATTTCAGCAAAGCATCTTCACCAAAATAGATGTTTATCCATCTTTGAGAATCAACACTATATCAGTCACTTGACAAAATGAATATTTGGCTGTGTAATTGAGCAGATCAATATGAAGCCTGGTGACTATTTTGCAGTTCTAAGTAAATCAATGCGATGAAGTCAATAGGAATCTTGGACATCTAATTAACTACACATAATCTGCATCCATGCATAATGGCCTGAACCTGGGCTCATATAACCAAGTGTGGTTCACTGTGGTCCAATGGAAGGATCAATACAGCATGTTTATTAAGTGCCATCACTTTGAAATAGCTGTGATAGTGGATTTTCCAACCGCTGGACCAATACAGTATATTAATGTCTGCTGAGGAGACAGGGCTATGTGCAATATGTGGCTGATGGGATTGCATTAAGTGTTAATAGCAATTTACAATGCCACATCCCCTCCGAGGATTTATAATCTTCCGCGTAAAACAATTTAATCCTCCCAATCAATATAATCCTGCTGATATTATTAAAAGCACCCCATGACATGTTGATATGACTATTTTGCCTCAGAGCCAATAATTATAATTTACCTGGTGGGAGGGAGTGTGTGTGTATGTGTGTGAGGCTGAGAGAAAATGAGCGCTCGGAGAAATGATGGGGGAGTGCAAAATACATTTTAGTGATGAAGAGGCCCCAGGGGGGAAATAGCTCTGAACTACCTACTTACATTACAAGTCGCGGAATCAAACAGATATCACAGGTGCGCACACGCACACGCACGCACACGCACGCGCGCGCACACACACACACACACACACACACACACACACACACACACACACACACACACACACACACCATGTATACATCACTTCAGGGGACATTACATTGACTTACATGCATTTCCTGGAGACTTATCCTAACCTTAACCATAACCAAAACATGCCTAACCCTAACCCTAATCCTAAACCTAACCAAGTCTTCACCCTAAAATTAATGATTCCCCTTATGGGGACCTCCAATTTGTCCCCATAAGGGAGGCGAGTCCCCACACGTGACTGTGTGAACAGATGTATGTCCCCACAAGTATAGTAATGCTAGGCCACACACACACACACACACACACACACACACACACACACACACACACACACACACACACACACACACACACACACACACACACACACACACACACACACACACACACACACACACACACACACACACACACACACAGAGGGAAGTCTAAGAGAAGGAGAGCAGGGAATGGAAAGCAGCACAATCCTGATACAATTGTGCATATTTACACAGTGAGTGATTGCAAGAGTGATTATTACCAGAGTAGGACACCACTCTGATGACTGCCTCCGTGTTGTAATTCTTGAAAGGCAACGATGGCTTCTTCAAAAAAGAATGAGAGAAAGTAGGACATGATTAAATATCTTAGGGGAGATTTTAAGCCACTCTTAAAGGCTTAGCCCAATCGTACCTTAATAATGGGCTGCCATTTGTCCAAAGTCATAGGCTAATGGCCACATCACCATATGAAAGCATGGGATGTGGCGAGTGCCTTTAGCTGTGTAACATTGTTATCATCTCTCCAGTATGAGGATCACTGCATGGGTTAATGGGGATAAAGGCGTTTAAAAAAAATGAAAACTAAAGTACCCGCAGTTACCAGCAGGGGTCAGTGTAGCCCTCAACCCCGTCTGCAGGCGGCTGAAACGGGGATTGAACCTTGAGTGGAGTACAGAGGGGAGCGGCCTGCAGTGCACTGGCCAGCCAGAGCCGCACTGCATCAAACACAAGGAGGGTAAATTGCTATTAATAAGCACGAGAAGGCTGGGCAGTGACATGGCCTAGTCCGGGATTTATGGACCCTCTGACCCGCCAAGCATCTTATAACTCATTCAGTATAACTCATTTTTAACCATCAGCAAGTGTCAGATACTCAGGTCATAAATGTGTCCCTGCACACACTGTGGCAAATGAGTGAGACTGTGAGGGTGTGCATGTGTGTGTGAGGGAAACAAAAAAGCCCTGCTTGGACTTTAAAGTAATAAAACACTTCCTCGCTTCCACCCAAAGACGCCAGAACCAACCAGCAACAGGACAGTGGTGGTACACTTTAAGTTCCTCTACGAGTTGTATTATTCTGCCATGCCTCTGGTTATGCTGCACATGCAAACATTTAACTGCTCCTGTACGGACTTTGTCCTTTGTTGCCAGTGGCGACGCACAGAGAAGTTCCTTGTTAAACTGATTACCCGAGTAATCTGGTTAGCGATAATGCTCCATGCTTGTAAAAGTCACACCGTGGTTAGAATATACAACTTGTAATAGAGGAAATATAATGTGTTTCTCCGTTATGTTGCCCTATAGTTATTTGAGTTTTGTTTTTTATGTGTGCACAAAGTGAAACTCAGAGTTGAAAGTAGTACTACCTGCAACTGAATTATTTACAACTGATTATTAACAATGATATATTCACAAGTTCCCAGAATCCACGGTGACATCTTCAATTAACTTTTAACATTTTGTCTGACCAACAGCCCCAAAACCAGAGATCAATGAACAATCATTTTTGGCAAAGACAAACAAACCACTCTCATATTTTGAGAAATATTTGTTTTCTTCCTTGCCAAGGAAGGTAGATGAGAGGAAAGGTACCACTGTCAATTTGTGTACAGTATGTTTACAAGGCTAGAGGCAGACACTGATAATAATAGCTTCCACATAAAGCTTAGTTTAAGAAAAACAAACATATATATTTCCACTTTCCGTTAATGCATTTCTGAAATATTGATATTGGGAGACTACCAGGGCACATCTGACTTAAGCCCCGGCCACACGAAAACGAAAACGAACCGAATTCGATATAAAAAAAGTCTTCCGTCCACACGGAATCGGCTCAATAAACGTGTCCGTCCACACAAGACCACTCGACCCGCTGGAGACGCTGTAGTACATATGCCGGGCCTGTAAGTGGCGCTGTACTTCCGCCCCAAAATACACCAAAAGCAGCGAATAAGACCCCCGAGCATGGTTGCCATGGTTGCCTGGTTGCCCTTCTGTTTATTCTCCGCGGTGGAACATACATGTAGTTCATGTAGTTCTCCATGTCCACTTGTTGCTGATGGTTGTGGTAGAGGAGCTGTAGATGTTGCACTAACATCTGTATCATGGTCAGTAGCATCTGGAGCACGACCGCAACCCTGTGATCCGCCATTGTTGTTGCTGGCGAAACACATCAGCAATGGGTGACGCGGGGGTGAGCAGCAGAGGTGGGGAGAGGCTTCATCCTTATCAGGAAATGATCGTATAGGGTGTACACACGGAGCCGTTTGCCCCCCCAGAGCGTTTCGTCCGCAGATCTACCCACCTTGGGAGCAGTTATCGTTATCCGTGTTTCTGTGTCGGCCTTGTGTGGACTAACCGTCTATACCAGTGGTTCCCAACCTGGGGTGGGCCAAAGATGATTTGAGGCCAAATATCATATTTATAATTTTTTTAGTATTAAAGGCATAAAAGGTGGGGAGAGACAGAAATGTATAATTCTTTCTTTAATAGAAATGTTTCTTCTGCCCGTAAAGTGTCCAAACCAGGCTTGTCTGGATAAGCGCATTTTTAAAACATAGTCATTGTCCATGCCGGTTTCAGTTGGATTATTTGTCACAGTTGCTCCGATCAGATCGGTCTCCTCCATTTTGTAGATTATTTACGACTTTTGAATCCACATAAACACATCGGCAAAATCCGGCTTACTTTGAACATGTGTTTTAAACAGTTTAATCCCTTTGTGAATTGTTTCCACTTCCGTGCCGTCCTTTAATTTTTTCACACAGCGGGAATCTAAATTAATTAATCCTGAGTCCAGTAACCATCAAAGTCACTCCAATAGTGCTCCTTGATTACGCTTTCATCCTCCTTTAACAAAATACTTCACATTCATCCAGTTTGTGACAGTAGTTGTAGCATTTTGAGACTTTGAAACTTTAATTACCCCCTTGTGTGTGTGTGTGTGTGTGTGTGTGTGTGTGGGGGGGGGGCTCTTGGGAAAAAAGGTTGGGAACCACTGGTCTATTCCTCTCCGTGTGGCCCATGGATGTATAATAAGAACTGGATACAGCGTGGGAGGCGGGGCCTCATTAATTCCTATGAGAGCTGCTCATTAGCGCATGATGATAAAATGGCCCAACTTTTGAGAGAGCGAAACGTCACAGATTACCCGGCATGCCTGAGAAGTACCCGTATGTGTGCTCATAGAGGATGCGCAACTTTAACCAAAATGCTCGTTCACATCAAGCACGTCAATTTGCGTACACGTAACAGCACTGCACGTTCATGACAGCATGGTATTGATTTGTTATTATGATGGATTTGATATTAACGAGGCGTCAGTTAGCAGCTAGCGGCTGACTAGTAATTATGCTAATGTGACATCAATCGTGTACTTATATTACGCTGTAACAGGATCTAGTGATATCCAAGCAACAGAGCTTCATTTAGTATGAAAGAATGATTGCACTGTATATATAATAATATATACTTATAATAATAAGTAATATTAACTTTATTTAATACAACATTTACGGTACAAGATTTAATCATACAGCCCATGTAGTGATAATGAATTACAGCAAACATGTGCAATATATCCATTATTACAGCTCTGTGGGCTGTGAGACGATATGGGTCCGTTGTTATTGTGCGTCCATGGGTAAAGAGAAACGCAACTCACATTGGTTTCTCAAACAGCATCTCTGTAACTACGTGTATTCACTGAATTTCACTCTCTGCCTTTAACGGCTCGTTGTAGCTCCAATAGCTCCAGCCCCCACCCTCCCTGTGAGCACAGTGTGCTCTGATTGGTCGGGACACGTAACATGAACGTGCCGGGCGGCGCAGTCCCGTGGGTTAGATGCGCGTTCATAATGCAGAGGGAAATAACTCTCAGAATAACGTTATTAGCACATTATTACAACTTGAGGAACGAATGTTTTTAATAAGGGCTATACAAGTGTTCATACTGGGTAGCTTATTTAGTTTAAAAAAAATTATCCAACGATTTACAGATCACTCTTTCCCAATGTAAGTCAATGGAAAAAGTGTTTCCGGGCCCGGCAACCAAACGGAAGTGTAGTACCGCCGTTTGGCCAGCACGAATATTTTCATCTGAGTCCGGCGCACTTCCTGGGGGCTTGGTGTGGCCGGGGCCTTAGTGTTTCAGACTAAAGTGTCACTTTTTGACCAAATGTGTCTTTTTGAGTCCAAACTAAGTCAACCAACTATAGTTAAGGTCTGATAATCTTCTGAAATTATATTTTCACTTGAGCAAAAGTGCACACTACTTCACATTTAACAAATGCCAACAATGGTCCCATTTTCTATATTTTAAGATTATAATAATCCGAATAATTCCGTCATGGTCATACCCACAATGTTTTCAAACAATTTGCTTTTGGATTTCTTTTATAGCAGGAGACAACCATGTAGATATTTAGATCAATCAAACTATGTTGCTTGTTGGGATGTCGTTAAAAAGAACACTTGGTCCCAAATATGATGCTTGAGAAGAAGGGAAATGCAAAGCTCATTGTAACAAGAGAAGCCTTTTTTTAAAATGACTTTGCAATAGTCTTTTAATTGACAAGAGTTGCAAAAGCTGTGAAGAGCAGAAAACCACATATTTTACAAGCTATGTCAATTTAGCTTAAAAGAAGAATGATAATTTCACCAAAATCATACACCCATGTCTGACAAGAAGCTACTTTGATCATCTCAAGACACTGGATATTAAATGTTCATGTCAATAAGACAATAAATACACCAAAGCCACAATATGTTGAACAGCTGGGTCTCTGCATGTAAACCAGTAACAAGGAAATGCCACTGTCAAACACTGATTCATACATCCCTGCACTCACCATGGCAACAAGTGTCTTTCCATCCTGTGGATCAACATATGTGTGTGTGTTGTTTTGGCTCTGTGTTGTTTGTGTGTACTGTACAGTGTGTGCATGTATGTCAGGATGCACTTACTGTCGCTCTGCATGTCCATGAGTCATTCTGGACTGTGTTAACAACCCCGATGCTCAAATGATGGAGGAGCAGCACTCTGCGCAGGAAGTGAGATTACAACATCTTTTGAATGCCAGCTCTAAAACAGTTTTCACCACAACATGAGCACTCATTCAGGAGGCCAGATGTAATTGAAAAAAAAACTTAAAAACCAGATGGATGGGAGACAAAGAGATGGGAGATTGTTTATGTGATAGTTGACAGAGGGAGTTGAAGAAATGGGGAGAAAAGCACAATTATTGTCTGGAGGTAGAATTCAGAAAGGAGGCAGGGAAGAAGAGAGCAATTAGCAAGAGATAAAAAGCATGGCTTTGAGGGTAAGACAACCTCCTATTACTCCAATTAATCCAATTTGAGAAGGAAAAAAAAAGGATTTAGCACACTAGTAAGGCGGATCCATTTCCCTGACAGCAGCAAGTGTTTGAGGGTCATGAGTGGGCTGCCAGCTCAGGCCTCCCGCCAGGCTGAGCAGAAAACAGCATGCTGGCATTTCGGGCGGGCGGGGGGGAGCCCTGTCAGCAGGCACATTAGCTCTAATTCAACATGACTTGTTGATATATTTCCGAGGCGGTAATGATGTTAATGGAGGTATTTTAAAGCACGTGTGCATGGAAATCAGAGGGAATATTAATGCCACCGGCCGCTGATCGTGCTGAAGGTGGAGCACATTAATATGTATCAAGTATGTGCATATGTGTATGAAGTGACTAATACCACTCCATTTTAATATTTACTTGCCCGCTGCTAAATTAAACTAGCCCTTTCATTGAAACAGTCATCACTTATCTTGCTCTTGGTTTGTTAAGTGGATGTCAGTGATGTAGTGTACGCTAACCTGTAGATAGCAGCCGGAGTCTGGGCTCTGTGGAGGTGAAAGTGTGGAGAGGCAGACTATTTTCAGAGTTTGATGTTTGATGAAAGAGTTTGCTGTGGCACCCTGCCACCATCAAGTCCTTTACTGACCCAATTAATGTGTTGCCTTAGCCATGAGTAGGTGGAGTAATGTCCACTACCGTCGGAAGATCTTAGCCTCTAATTAACTCTAGATTTCTAACATGTCTGTGATCTGCCTCATGGTCCTGCTCTTTGAAAGACTGTGTCATCACGAGCAACCAGAAATCATTATATCACCAGATGGAAATTGTAATTACGTGCTGACAAAATGTGGTCATTTTCAATCGTGTTTGGATTTCTTTGCCTCAGACACAAGCAGAAAAGCAATTTATTTCGGTTCTCAAGCTGCAACTTCATTAGTCTTATCAGCTGCAATTGTTTCAAGATTTGTAGGATTGTGTTTGCGTCCAAACGCTGGCAATCAAAATACAATTTTCTCTACCAAATGTGTTCTGAGTAATCCCACAAATAATCAGCTCCATTTGTGCTCAGATTACTCTGGTTTGTCTTCCAGTGGCAGTAATGGATTGGACCTGCATTCGATAGCAAAGTGGAACAGATTGCTGCCCCACAGAGTGTTCATCCAGCCCATTTGACAGCTGTATTGTTTGAAAAATAGCAAGAAGGGAGGCTGCTGTGAAATCCCAACCTGTAGGGGCTCTTTAAACTGTTCACTGCCTTCACGGCTGCACCAGCCTCAGAGATGGGAGTGCGGCTCTCACTCTTCTCCCAACCGTCAACAATGAATTTAGTGTTGTTGACATTTGGAGCAACCCATTATCAAGTATCCCCTAGGCTTGGGACTGCTTGCAACACCAATTGTGCCTTATAAGACAAAAGACTGATGTCATTTATAACCTTGCATACATTACCTTCAAAATTAAATTATAAGCGGTGAGGTGTTCAACCGAGAAGTAATGGCTTCTTTTCAGATTCATTGAAATGGCTTTTAGAGGCGCATAATATCCAATATAAGAACAAAGATTTAAAAAAAGAAGCCGGACATCTTTTTTTTCTGTTTTTCCTTTCTTGCTTATCTTTAAACAGAAAGGAAAAATAAAGATGATGATAATTTCATGTGATGGAACCTTGAAATTGAAGTACACAATGAGACAACAAATAAATAAAGTTATAAATAGGACCTAAGTTGTAAAAAGTGCATAGTCTTTTTGTATGCTCTTAACTGCTGTCACATGAGTTTTCTCTGCCTTAGTCCCTATCCAGAAGGGTGGTATTTAATTATGTAACACTACACTCTCTTCCAGCAGTAAAATACAATCATTTTAAGCACCCAATCAGTAATCATTGTGACAGTCTAGTGTGTACAGCCAGAGGGAGATTACAGGACCTGGAAGCTTCTGAAACAGCGCTGAGGACTGTGCAAAGAGCCAGAGCGCGTTACAGTTTGAGCTTAAGCCGAGGAGGAAGAGAGGATGCTCAGGCCTGGAGAGTGCTTACAAGCGTGTGGATGAAAGCCAGGCAGAAGAAACACAGTCGCAGGTGGGAAATGTAAAAATAGGCTGGACTCCACAACCAAGGATGCAGCCTAATAACATCAGAAGCATCTTTACCCACAAGGCTTTTGCCATTTCAGGACACAAACAATTGCTTTTTGCCAAGACAAGCAGCGAAATCCTAATACCCCGATGACATGTAATGTGTGATCACGGTTGGGATCACACATTTAATTGGTTGGAAAAACCGTTGGTAATTTCTAAAACATTGTCTGAAATAATGGTGGAAGAGAGAGGGGAGAACGCTACTAAGTGCAAATCACAGCAAAGGCAATGGGCTGGAAAACAGAACAGCCGTGTTGATGACAACAGCGTGTGCTTCCTGTGACAGAGACCCTCATTTTAATTTCATCTCTCAACTTAATCCATAAAACACATCGTCAGCTCTATGAGGGGAAATGGGCCGCTGAATGACAGCACGCCATAACAACTCCTGACCAGGATGTTAGGAGACACATCTTGTCTGAAAAAGAGCCGGGCTATATGTCGCACTGGACTTGATGTAAATATTATTTCAATGTTAACGGAAAGCTGTTTGCCTTAAGTGTGCCGTGTAACTGTTCTGCCCAGCGAAGCTTCTCTAAACGCCCTCAATGAGAACTGCTCTTGTGCCATACAGTATGTTTGTGCACACAATAAATAAGAAATGAATTCCTGAGGAGTTTAAGTAGCTCCCCGGCATTTCTCTCAAAACTAATGGGCCAAGAGTGAATTATTGATGAGTGTTGATCAAGGAGAGAGCAGAAAATAGGTTACCTATAAGCTCACACTCAAACACAATGACAAGCCTGAATATTTAATCAAAGGGGGCAAATAGGCATGTGATATGATGATAATATTCCAATGCTTTCCTTCTAATAGCTCATTTGAAAGATAAAATGAATCTCGGCCTTGCTATTGACTTGTGTTCACTCCAATTCACGAGACCTCATTCAATTGCGAGGCACTGCTCGGCAGCAATCTTATCGCTGTTTCCTCTAACTCCAGCATCCCTCGCTCTCTCTTCCTCACCGTTTGCTGTGGGCAGCGGTAACACGAGAGTGATGGGAGTGACCTTGGCCTGGTTTTGTGGGCTCCAGAGGGCGGCCATGTCTCACAGCGATCCGTTCTCCCCCACCAATCCCGATTAGCAGGCGGGCAGCAGGCGACGGGCGGGAACAAAGTGTCGCAGTGCAGAGAGGATGTGGAGGAGCCGGATCGGTGGCCCAGAAGAGGTGTGAAGAGGGGCTGGGACAGTGGGATGACAGCGCGTGTGGTGGAGGGTGTGGATGAGAGGGGAGGGTTCTGTAGGACAAGGATAATGGAGAGATAGTTCAGCAGTAGGTCAAGGAGGACAAATGGTCAGAAGTGATCTCGGTGGGGAAGGAGATGAGGAGGCATACAAGCCTGGGAGGAGGCCGCAGTCTGGGCTGTGCTGCTGAATGCTTTAGTGCTCTTCAGGGCCATCAATGCACACTGGGCTGACACACAGGCAGACTGCACACACTGTTAGTAAGCAACACATCCGTAACTCAACAAACTGAATATTATTCATTTTAGGCGCATTCGGCTTTTCTCCAAGGATCAGGGTGTACTTGTACTTCCTGGCATACAAAATGGGGAGGCTGATACATTTAGCTCTAATATGTACTCTTCTTACAGCTCTATTTTGGTCTCCACCAGGAAATATTAGGCTACATAACTGCTGCGGGAAAGTTGAAAACAGATGCCTCAAATGGCCATAAAAGTCACCATAAACAAGAGAGTGACACAAAAGAGAAACCAAGCTCACATTAAGAGCAAAACAGTCAGTAATGCAGAGAAAATCCTCAGCGACCTCTTTCCTATTCAATAATCAAACAGATTGCTCTTTATCAAAGAATTATGTTTGATCAAAAGCACTTTGACTTGCCTTGTGTTGAAAGGTGCTATATAAATAGACTTGCTTGTCTTATATCAGTATAGAGAAATACTCAACTTCTTTATAACTGATGTTCTTGCAGCATCTACGCTAATGTTTAAGGAGCTGCCATTGTTGTTTTGAACAAACCTTTCTGTGTCATCTCAACACACACATATACCGCGCCCATAGCTGCCAAAGCTCCTCAAAGCTGGACATTGATTGGTCTAGTCCACTGTCGTTTAGACACAAAAGTAATACTTAAAAACCGACAAAATAGATTGTTCTGTAATCTTGTGATATTGCATGAATGTGCCATGCAAGGTAAATACTAAATATACGTTAATAAACTAATGAAACAAATGTTCAATAAACCACACTATTATCAATCAATCAATCAATGTTTATTTATATAGCCCAATATCACAAATGTTACATTTGTCTCAGTGGACTTCACAGTTTGTACAAAATATCAGTATGACAATAAGACACCCTCTGTCCTTAGACCCTCACATCGTACAAGGAAAAACTTCCGAAGAAAACCCACAGTTTAAAGGGAAAAATGGGAGAAACCTCAGGGAGAGCAACAGAGGAGGGATCCCTCTCCCAGGACGGACAGTCGTGCAATAGATGCCGTGTGTAAATTGAAAAGATAATACATTTGCAACATAGGTAGTCCAAATGTTTGGAAATGCATGTGTGTGTAATAGGAAGATGGATCCACGAGGATATCCATCCAGGACCTATGATCCAGGACCACAGCCACGACTCAAGATCCAGGGCTCGTGATGCCGGACACAGGACCGCAGGATCATCCATGACTCCGGATCCCAGCGTATATAGACACCAAAAAGAAAGAAATTTGGGGAAGCTGGGTTAATCGGAACATGGGAGTACACAGGTATAGACAGAGAGAAGGAAGAAGTAAGATGTCCCCCGACAAACTAAGCCTATATCAGCAAAACTAGGGGCTGAATCTAATCAGCCCTAACTATAAGCTTTATCAAAAAGGAAGGTCTTAAGCGCACTCTTAAAAACGGATAGGGTGTCTGCCGCCCGAACACAAACTGGAAGCTGATTCCACAAATGTGGAGCTTGATAAGAAAAGGCTCTGGCTCCCATTGTACTTTTAGAGACTCTAGGAACAACCAACAACCCTGCATTCTTGGAACGCAATGCCCTAGTAGGACAATAGGGTATAATGAGTTCTTTAAGGTAAGATGGCGCCTGCCCATTAAGGGCTTTGTAGGCGAGAAGAAGAATTTTAAATTCTATCCTGTGTTCTATAGGGAGCCAGTGTAAGGCAGCCAGAACAGGAGTAATGTGGTCCCTTTTCCTAACTCTGGTTAGGACACGAGCTGCAGCATTTTGAATTAGCTGAAGCGACTTGACTGACTTCTTGGTACACCCTGATAATAAAGAGTTACAATAATCCAGCCTTGAAGTAACAAATGCATGGACTAGTTTCTCTGCATCGTTTTGAGGCAAGATATGCCTGATTTTTGCAATGTTACGTAGATGGAAGTAGGCGGTCCTTGAAATTGATTTTATGTGGGCGTTAAAGGATAAATCCTGATCAAATATAACACCAAGATTCATTACAGTCTCACTGGAGGCCAAATTAATGCCATCCATAGTTAGTATATCTTTAGATAATTTGTTTCGTAGATTCTTCGGGCCAAGTACAATAACTTCAGTTTTGGTCGTGTTTAACATCAAAAAGTTTAAGGTCATCCACGTTTTTAAGTCCTTGAGGCAGTCTTGAATTTTATTTAGATGATTAATTTCATCAGGCTTGATTGATAAATATAGTTGAGTATCATCCGCATAACAATGAAAATTTACAGAATGATTCCTTATAATATTGCCTAACGGAAGCATATATAATGTGAACAAAATAGGTCCGAGCACTGAGCCCTGTGGCACTCCGTGGCTAACTTTGGTTTGCGTGGAAGATTCATCATTGACACGTACAAACTGAGAGCGTTCAGATAAATAGGACCTAAACCAGCCTAAGGCAGTTCCCTGTATGCCAACTAAGTGCTCTAGTCTTTGCAATAAGATATCATGATCGATAGTATCAAATGCAGCACTGAGATCGAGCAAAACAAGAATAGAGACAAGTCCTTTGTCAGAGGCTATTAGAATATCATTTGTGACTTTGACCAGAGCTGTCTCTGTGCTATGATGTGTTCTAAAGCCAGACTGAAAATCTTCAAATAAATCATTGTTTTTTAAGTAATCACACAGCTGTTTTGCGACTGCTTTCTCAAGAATTTTTGAGAGGAACGGAAGATTAGAAATAGGTCTATAGTTGGCTAAAACCTCTGGATCGAGGTTGTGCTTTTTAAGAAGCGGTTTTATCACTGCTACTTTGAATGATTGTGGAACATAGCCTGATAATAAAGACATATTCATAATATTTAATAAAGAAGTGCTAATTAATGGAAAAACTTCCTTCAACAGCTTAGTTGGAATTGGGTCTAATATACACGTTGATGGTTTAGAAGAGAGAATCATTGAATTTAATTGTTCAAGGTTTATGGCTGAGAAGCATTCTAGTTTACTATCTAGTGTAATATTATAACTTACGTTTCCGGGAGTTGATAACACTATACTGGTCAAAGGCAAGAGGTCATTAATTTTGTTTCTAAGAGTAACAATTTTATCGTTAAAAAAGCACATAAAATCATTACTACTGAGTGCTATGGGAATAGAAGGCTCAATCGAGCTATGGCTCTCTGTCAGCCTGGCTACAGTGCTGAAAAGAAATCTTGCATTATTCTTATTCTCATCTATTAGTGAAGAGTAGTAGGCTGCTCTCGCTTTACGCAGTGCTTTCTTATATTCATTGAGAGTGATATGCCAAATTAAACGAGATTCTTCAAGTTTAGTGGAACGCCATATCCTTTCAAGTTGTCTCGACTTTTGCTTTATTTTGCGGGTTTCGGCATTATGCCATGGAGCTAATCTATGTTGTTTTATTTTCTTCTTTTTCAAAGGAGCAACAGAGTCTAATTTTATTCGCAGCGCATCTGTAGCACTATCAACAGCATGATCAATTTGGGGTGGTGGACATTTTGTATAAGTTATCAGTTATTTCTTACTTGTATTAAAAATCTTTTTTGGAAGATTGCACCTACAGTATATGCCTGCATGTCTTTCTCAAGCCTTGAGGCCAACATTGTGTTTTGTTCACCTCATCCTGTCACGATCTGTCCGTGTTGTGTTTTGTCTGTCTGTTTCTGTCGTTGGTTTCCTGTTTTATTTTGTAAAGTGTTCACCCCCCGTTCCTGCCTGTTGCTTTCTGTCTGTTTTCCCTCCCTGATTTACCCGATTGTGTTCACCTGGTGTCCCTGTGTTTTCTCCTCCCTCCTCACCTGTGTCTTATTTGTGTGATTAGTCTTGTGTGTATTTAAGTTCGGGTTTTTCTGTCTGTCTTTGTCGGGTTGTCTTGTGTTTTGACTTGGTCTGCGGTGAGTGTTCTGGTCTGTATTTTGTTAATAGTTGAGCCTTGAAATAAAGGAGCTATTTTTTGTCACTTTAATCTGCATTTGGGTCCTGCTTCCTGCACACACCCTAACATTACAACCCGACCACGAAATGGACCCAGCGGATTTTGATGAGTTTAAGCTGGATCTGTTCGATCTAGACTTTTCTTTACAATGTTATCATGCCGAGTGGAAAGGAACGTCTTCTAGAAAGGACAAAGAGGCTATTCTCGAGAAGGCACGAATGGAGGTGGCCGAAATGCCTTGGTTGAGGAGCTCGTTGCCGGAGTGGTTACAGCTGTTCACAAGTTGTCCTGAGGACTGGTCTGACGCTTCTAACCCTTTCCTCGGATCCGACTACAGTCCTGGTGGAGGTCCACGGAGTATTCAGGCGGCTGCTAAGAGGAGTCGTCGCAAGGCCAGGTTAGCCCGAGCCCCAGCAGCCATGGTTCCGGCTACAGAACCGGTCCACACAGCCATGGTTCCGGCCCCAGTTCTGGACCCAGCAGTGATAGTTCCGGCCCCAGTTCTGGCCCCAGCAGCCATGGCTCCATGCTCCAGTACCGGCCCACGCAGCTTTGCTTCCATACTCCATTACCTGGCTTACACAGCCAGGGTCCAGGCTTCCGCTCCGCGCCCAACAGCCATGGTTCCGGCTCCAGTGCCGACCCCAGCAGCCATGGTACCGGCTTCAGTCCTGGCCCCAGCAGCCATGGTTTCGACTCCAGCCCCTCGTCTCCTGCTGGCTCTCCAGCCGACGCCAGCACCCCGTGTCCTGTCGGCGTACCGGCCGACTCCAGCACCTCGTCTCTTGTTGGCTCCCCAGCCAACACCAGCTCCCCGTGTCCTGTCGGCGTACCGGCCGACTCCAGCACCTCGTCTGCTGCTGGCTCTCCAGCCGACGCCAGCTCCTCGAGTCCTGTCAGCATACCGGCCGACTCCAGCACCCCGTGTTCTGTTGGCGAACCAACTCTCTCAAGTCTCCCCTCCAGGCCCTTCTCAAGTTCCTACCCGAGTCCCCTCTCGGGTTCCTACCCGAGTCCCCTCTCAAGTTTCCTCTCAGGTCCCCTCTCGAATTCCCTCTCTAGTCTCCTCTCGAGTTCCCTCTCAAGCCCTCTCTCGAGTCCCCTCTCGGGTTCCTACCCGAGTCCCCGCTCGGGTTCCTACCCGAGTCCCCTCTCAAGTTTCCTCTCAAGTCCCCTCTCGAGTTCCCTCTCAAGTCCCCTCTCGAGTTCCCTCTCAAGTCTCCTCTCGAGTCTCTTCTCGAGTTCCCTCTCAAGTCACCTCTCGAGTCCCCTCTCGAGTCACCTCTCAAGTCAACTCTCCAGTTTCCTCTCGAGTTCCCTCTCAAGTCCCCTCTCAGGTCCCCTCTCGAGTTACCTCTCGAGTCACCTCTCGAGTTCCTTCTCGAGTCCCCTCTCCAGACACCTCTCGAGTCCCCTCTCGAGTTCCCTCTCAAGCCCTCTCTCGAGTCCCCACTCAAGCCCCTACTCATGTGCCGTTGGAGGTCCCGCAGACTAGTCTTCTGCCGGGGGTCCTGCCAACCCCATGTCCTGTCCCGTTGGAGGTCCCGCCGTCTACTCTCCTGCCGGGGGTCCTGCCAACCCTTTGTCCTGTCTCGTTGGAGGCCCCGCCGACTACTCTCCTGCCGGGGGTCCTGCCAACCCTATGTCCTGTCCCGTTGGAGGCCCCGCCGACTACTCTCCTGCCGGGGGTCCTGCCAACCCTTTGCCCTGTCTCGTTGGAGGCCCCGCCGACTACTCTCCTGCCGGGGGTCCTGCCAACCCTGTGTCCTGTCCCGTTGGAGGCCCCGCCGACTACTCTCCTGCCGGGGGTCCTGCCAACCCTTTGTCCTGTCTCGTTGGAGGTCCCGTCGTCTACTCTCCTGCCGGGGGTCCTGCCAACCCTTTGTCCTGTCTCGTTGGAGGTCCCGTCGTCTACTCTCCTGCCGGCCCCATGTTCTGTCCCGTTGGGGGTCTTGCCAACTCCTTGTCCTCTTCCGTGGGGTATCTTGCCGACACCTGTCCCACCAGTTCCTGTCCAGTCGACACCGGCTCCTGCCTGGCCTCCGGAGCTGTCTGGTCTTCGCCCTCATGCTCGGCCCCCTGAGTTCGCCCGCTGTGGCCTTCGCCCCTCCATGGTCTCTGCCTTGCCCCCGGGCCGTCCGCCTGAGTTCCCCACCTTGGATTCTGCCTTGCCCCCGGGCCGTCCGCCCGAGTTCCCCACATTAGACTCTGCCTTGCCCCCGGGCCGTCCGCCCGAATCCCCCTTTTTTGAACTCTGCCTTGCCCCGGGCCGTCCGCCCGAGATCCCTTCCTGGTCCTCTGCTGTGCCCCTGGGCGGTCAGCTCAGTCCCGTCCTCCGGACCCCCTCCACCCACCCTGGTGGCCTATTGATACGTCCCTCCTCCGGACCCCCTCCACCCACCCTGCTTGAGGTTTTGGACTTTTGTTTGTTTGGGACGTCTGGGATCCGTCCCTTGAGGGGGGGGGGTACTGTCACGATCTGTCCGTGTTGTGTTTTGTCTGTCTGTTTCTGTCGTTGGTTTCCTGTTTTATTTTGTAAAGTGTTCACCCCCCGTTCCTGCCTGTTGCTTTCTGTCTGTTTTCCCTCCCTGATTTACCCGATTGTGTTCACCTGGTGTCCCTGTGTTTTCTCCTCCCTCCTCACCTGTGTCTTATTTGTGTGATTAGTCTTGTGTGTATTTAAGTTCGGGTTTTTCTGTCTGTCTTTGTCGGGTTGTCTTGTGTTTTGACTTGGTCTGCGGTGAGTGTTCTGGTCTGTATTTTGTTAATAGTTGAGCCTTGAAATAAAGGAGCTATTTTTTGTCACTTTAATCTGCATTTGGGTCCTGCTTCCTGCACACATCCTTCCCCATGCAACATTTGATATGCGCACTCACACGCACACACAAGCATTCCTAATGTATACGCACACACACCCAGCAGATGGGCTCATGCTATGACAGCCACCTTTGCAGTGTCCTTGGTTCCCTGCTCGTAATTCTCCCTCCTGTAACTCTTTTCTCTTGATTCAAATCAATTTCAGGGCGCTTCACCTGAGAGACGTGCAACAAGGTTTTCCATGCAGAAGCACTGGCTCTGTCTTTCTCCAGCCACGTCCATTTCGTTCTCCCTCCTTCGGACTCTCCCTCCCATTATACGCTGCTCTCACATGAGCCCCAGGCAATCGATTAATTGAGATTAATATTGACTCGGAGCCCTGGAGCTGATGCTCGGCCCATCCTGCAGGTGCTGGAGCATGCAGAATATGAGAGATGGAGCTTAATATACATTCTGCTAGTGCCTCTCAGCCCAGAAGAGCCGCATGAGAAACACTGTTAAGAGCGAGGAAGTCATTGTGGTGTGCCAGATTTTCAGCCATTGTGTATTTACGAAGCCCCATGCCCTAAAATAAGATATACTGCCTGCAATTCATGTATGCTGATATGCATGCATGTGCACACAACTGGACATACTTGTGTTTTAAGCCCCTAGGGCCTAGGCGGTACTGAGCCCAGAATAAAAGATGTCTAACAAAGGAAATGCCACAAGGTTATTCAAATGTTCTTTATCCATTTCCTCACAGTTGACCAATTTGTGTGTAGGCTCTCCAGTGGAGCAGCCATGATGAACACACAGGAAGACAGTCAGTTTCATGGTGATTAATGAACATTCGATGAGGGCGAATCAATGACGTTCATTAAATAGAAATCAGTGAAAGACATGAAATCGAAGTCTCCCCAACATGAGATAAAAATCCCGAGAAAATATGAAATAAATGAAGAGTAAATGGAGCCCATGGCTGGGAGACATTTGAATCAATATATGTATTGACCAACTCGCTGATGTAAATGCACCAATAAGAGAAGGAACAATGGTGTGTCAAGATCAGTTGTTGGTGAATCTTTTGAAAAGGGTAAACTTATGACAAAGGTTTTTAATTCTCAAACATGACCTACAGAACTCGATTCCTCAAAAGACAACAACTGTCTTCAAACAATCAATAGGAAGGAACTGACTGTGAAGCCACAGCATTTGTTGCTTGGCTTGTCAAGCTTTTGAATTTTTGAATGTACGCATTTCACATTTCATTTTCGTTTATTTGAAGAGGGACAGTGCACATTGATGAACATTTTTAACAATGAATGCTTCAAAATGTAAATATGCCGGATTTGAGCTTTTAGCTAATTTCCATCCGTAGTCCCGTCACATACGACATTTAAGAACATCACATTTATATACATAGCAAAAATAAATACATGATATGCAGAAAGAGCATATTGATGCAGATTTATGGCTTAAAATCCAGAGACTTTTCTAGAACAATAAGTCCCCCACCCCAAATAAATGAAGAAATAAGTAAAACCCAGTAGATGTTACACATTCGGTCCAAAAAAATATATGAATTCCCTTGGCAATGGAAGAAACAAAGCTAAGCTAGTTAGCTGGGCATGCTAACTTTAGCAGCATGCGTTCAAACGGACAAATACGCTTTTTTTAATCACTTTTCAAAAGTTTGTTCTTGTGTTTTGTGGTTACAGGTGCCAGGTAAAAACCATTTCCCTCACAACTAATGGTGGATGTTGAAGGACATCCAAGATTATACTGCAGGGTACAGACCATGTAGCCTTTGAGCAGTGTTACAAGTTAACATATGCTTAAATTAGACTTTAGAGATGGTAATTCTTACAATAACCTCTTCAGATGCCTATTCTTATTTTTAAAAAGGTAAATAGAGTGAGAATGCAGACTAACTACTGACTTCCCAGACATTAGACGTGTCTTTAGCTTGCTAATGCTATGCTTCAAGCTTGGAACTGCAAGTCAAACTTCCGCCTACTGGGATGCTCCAAAGCGTTAGGGATACTTAAATACTCAAATCACAGGCATTTCTCAAGAATGAATGAGTTGATAACCACACGTTTTACAGGCCTCATTAAGCTGTTAATAAGCATTTAAGGCTAATACAGGCCATGACACATGTTCTTAGAATCAATGGGGAATTAGCTAGTTGTGTTTCATGGCTTACAGCTATTAAGCGTCTTGTATTTTCACATACAATAAAAATACTTAAAAGCACCGATCTAATCCACCTGACCCTTCTTCATCAACCTGACAAGCACATGCAAGCAATGGCACAATGTTGAGTGTTTGACAACCTTCCAATCAAATGTTTCTAAGTTTGTCTTCACAATCTATCACATTCAACCATAAAACAGATTGCTGTGTTAACAACCTCCTGGTCTTCACACCTCTGCCACTCAGAAATATTAACAACAATACAATGACAAAGCAAATAAGCAGGCTCTGGCAGTGATGCGAGAATAATGACTGCCCTCTGTTATTTTACTGAACATGCAGTCAAAGTTCAAGTTTCAGCTGTTGGTCGCGTATCCATTGTTTGGGAAATGCTCGGGGCAGTAAATAATGCACGAGATGAGCACAGTCTTGTTGACGTTATGATTGTAGGACGGCTGCACGGGGACATTTTCTGTCCAAGACTTCAATTTATCATTTGAAATTGTGACACAGATCGGTGGGAATGGTTCACAGCTGAAAGAAAAATAGCTCTCTGTTTTGACAGGAGAGATGCGATCAGAAATGGGAGACGTCGAAAACAGAATGTTTGACCGTGTTTGAGAAATGGCTGACAATGGAGGACCAGACAAGTTGACAGTGTTCTCATCTTTGCTTACTTTTGCCTCTGTACAGATAAACAGACTTTGAGCACAAGCTCGAGTACTACAGAATGTTATGAAATGATAAGCTTGGGCCTCTACATTTTCATCTGTGTTTGGAGCAGTTTTTTTGCATCAAGCGATTCGGTTTATGTTGTTTATCTTTTTAACTGAGCAACAAGTCATAGCTGTTTTAACTGCAGCAAGAACAGCAGAGGTGGTGTTACGATCACATGAAGTAAAAAATAACCTCTGAGCTGCAACAACAAATCCATTGCGACCAAACAATTGCACTATATTGTAGTGAGTTTGGTATTTGTCATCAAATGAGTGGATTTATAAGATAGTTTGCATTTTGAATCTAACTCATCCAATAAAACTAACGACTGAACCAAGTCATTTGACAGAGATGAGCCATTTCCAAATAGTAAAAACGCAGCCAATTTAAAATACTTTTTTCTCTCTGCTATTCAATCTTAATTGTGAGATGCATCTTCACACGATAAAAAGCATTCGTCTTTGCTGCACAGACTACTGCTCTTAATTTTGACTCAGACCTAACCTGGTGACCATCTTTATGGAGTGGACATCTGAACTTTGCATCACACAGGGATCGTTGCTGTTCAACGTTCAGGCTCGACAGAGAGCATACTTAGCGTAATGATCCATTGGCTGTGTGTGTCTAATGAAGAAATAGATTATATGTGCTTGCCCACTTCATTGGTTTGCTAATGAGCATATTTGTTTGCATGTATGTGGGAATCTTCTTGGTAGTGTGTGTTGAATATATAGCAGAGGGGGGGGGGAGCAGTATAACCAGTCAGAAGAGGAGGGGTTAATGAGCCAATCACAGTCCATCAGGGGAGCTACCAAGAACACAGAAGAGTCCACTGGCTTCTTCCTTTAATCTTTCCCAAATGTGCTTCTCACTCTCAAGCCATACCTTCCTTCTCTTTCTCCCTCTCTTTCGGCCATCTTCCACACTCCCAACAGATTAGTGTTAACTAGGATATTAGCCATGGCAGTAAACACAGTCCCTCTCTCCGATCCATTTGGCAGCGAGGAAGTAAAGGGAGGACAGGTCTGACTTTTTTCTAGCCCCTCTGACTGGTGAGGCAGGCACCACTAGTGAAAGTAGTATGAGTGTGTGTTTTAGGGGGTGTATAAAGAGAGGCAGAAGAAACTGGAGGGGTCAGATCACACTGGCACCAGTTAACATTAGAGGTCATATAATCTCAATCATCTGACCGGGGGGGGAACTAAAAACCTTTTATCAAAGCCAGCACTCACCAGGTCAAAATACTCAGGATGCTTTCCTGTGAGGAAACCCACTCCTCAATCATTTGGCATTCTTTCAATGCGCCCTGCAATATCTTGTGACCTGAAACGTGAACCTCATCCCAATTTTTGTCTATTCAGAAGCTTTCTCCAGGGGAGGAATCGACCATTTCCATCTGTAGAGAACTATACATGTCCCTTGTGTGTGCTGGAGTGGTTTAACCAGTACCTCTGGGTCACCCTTGTACTCCTCAAAAAACACACACCAACATCAGTAACACATACAAATGGGATGTGGTGTGTTAGCGTGGGGCAAACCCTGAGGGGAGGTCGCTTTGATAGAGGGGTTTATGTCCCTCCCAAAGGGCCAGAAGCAGTGCTCGCAAAACAGCCACAAATCAATACCCCACACATCTGTCAGGGTGTGATTAAATTCTCCCATTCCCTTGACAACACCTACCCCATACATAAAATGTATACCTATTCACACACTCAAACACGCTCTTTGAGCTTTGCAGGGGGCAGATGAGGCGTTCAAGGCCTAAAAAATGGTTAGCAGGAAGTGTTATGTTTCCCTCGAGGTACAACGTCTCGATGCGTGACCTTAAAAGCACAACTTCACATTGAAACAGTTTTTTCTCTTCTAAAAGGCACTTGTGTAAGATGTCAAATGACACATTGACATTTGCCCTCAGGGTTCGTGCCCTTTGACTACAATGTTAATGCTACGGTGGCACAAAAAGACAAATACTGACTTAAAAAGATGGATGTGTACTTTTTGGACACATAGGTGTGCCGCAGCTGAGCTTCCTCAGGACATGGAGGGAAGAAATTCATCAAAAAGCAATCATCAGTGCTAGGTGGTGACTGATCTAGCGTGGCATCCATTCATTATGTAAATCTCACAACCTAGCTTTCTTTATCATCAAAGACCCTCATTCTGAAAAATTAGCCACTCTCCGTCTGTGGAAAAACAACAGAACACTAAAACTGGACTGTTGCTATGGAAACTATGTGGGAGATACCATTTTAGGGAGAGCGGGCGAGAGGTGTGTGCGGATGTGTGTGTGCAAAGTCAGGCAGGTGCATGAGGAGAGCAGTGTTAGCAATCAACAGGTGTAGCCTACTGGCAAAAACAATATCAGTCCCAAATGGAATAGTAAATTAGATTTAGGGTGGCGTGACATGGGACAGCAGCGGATTAGTGTACCAATATGATGCTGTCTGTGTCGAACACATTTCAGATTTAAAGTGAAGGTTCCGTAGTAATTGTCACTGTCGCAGATGGACCTCATTATTAGGAGATTAGTCCTCGGCTGCACAAAACACAAAATCATATTCATTGATGTCTATCAACATTGTAGGCCTGCAAGGAAGGCACCACAGCTCAACATGTGGAACTCCCACTGAGGCAGAAAATAATACAGTAGCTTATCAATATTGCAGGATACCAAGAACCCCCCCCCAACTGCCAGTGTCATACTTACTTTTAACCAACTGCAGCTAACATTGACTGAAAGATTTAAAGGAGAGAGAGAGAAAGAGAGGTAGTACCTTCAAGGGCACATGAAATCTGAACGATCATTTACATTCATGAATCAATAATCCTTGTCGGATGAAAGAGGGAGATAAAGAGTTGTCTCATCTTTGGGGTCATTTCTGTGTTGAGAGACCTAATTTCCATTACTCAGGATGAAACGCTCCACAGCGCAGGGAACCTCCATTCACCCAGGCATCGGTCATCTCTGATGGGGCCCTACCTTTTCATTTATGAATTTACGAGGGCTTTTTATTCTCTCCTCTAGTCATAACTTAGCGAGGTTTGACAGCAAACAAGGTTTTTAATGCCAGCATCGGGATGTCCGTGTCTGGAATATACAAATGGGATATGTAATTGTGACCTCCGTGTCACACTCTGATAGGAAAGTGCTTAACACATAAACACGGTACAGTAGGGTCGAAGCCTGGCTGAGTATTTTGTCTTGCTTGGTGCCTTTAGTAGGTGAGAGCCGGATTCAGCAGGATTTTCTGTGGCTATAAAGAAGTTCATCTGAGGCTGCTTTTTTTTTAAGGACGCACACAAATACCAAATCAAAGGGAACATCTGTAGAATATCAGACTTGCCCACATAGAGTGAGATCTTCATTAAATGCGAAAGAAGGTAAGTTAAACCTGAGCTGTATCCAGGAGCAACATTGTTTGAGGTATAAGGTCACATTCATTTGCTGCAGCTCTGATTTACTCCATACCAATCCACTGAAAACACATGACTTCAGAAATGATGTTGAAAACTGACAGCCGTAATATAACACTATGGTTTTGTTACAGCATCCCATAAAAATCCCTTAAAGCTATGTTGGGAATCATTATGACCACATTTCGCTGAATCTACCAAAGCTAATTTACAGTATAGGAAAACTTCTGGGACAAGTTCCTTCTCCCAATGTGTCACTATGCAGACACACCTTCCGCTGCACATCTCCAGATATCCGTCTCAATCAGCCGCTGTATTATAAATCACTTTGATGTGAAATTACTTACAGGAATATACACATTTCATCGTAATATTGTCCCAGATTTATGTGCCATAAAGCACGAGGCTAATTCAGCCGACACCTGGGAGCGTGGTAGCTTGTGACAGGAGGAGGAGGAGGAGGAGGAGGAGGAGGAGGAGGAGGAGGAGGAACCATTTTGGGATAAAACTGTAAGACTTCAGTTTACTTCAGATGATTGGATGAGGAAGACAATGAAGAGGAGGTGTGTGCTTGCGTTTGTGAGTATGTAGCGGATACAGATGATAGATCTGATCTGTCACCCGCTCAGGCCCCACAACGATGTCATCATAAGCCAGCGCCTGAGCACCTGTCACACACAATAGATGGAGAGCAGCGGAGTGGAAATACCTGTGTAGGCATATACCTGAGAAGTGAGCATTGCAGTCCTTTCAGCTCCTGATAAGTGTGGGCACTCACGTCTCACTCCCGCTCTGCAGCTGGAGCCTCTGCCCTCGGCATGCAGCGAGTTCACTTCTAGACCTGTATGGAGAGAAACGTATTCAGATCCTTAAATAAAAGGCGCCTTTCAAGTTCAAGCCTTGCATATATTTCCCTAACAGTATTTGCTGTAAAATGATGCACTCTAAGCACTCTTCATGAAGAATGGAAGCCGTCAGAGTGGTAAATAATTGATGCCTTAACACATAAACAACAGCCTTTTTGCAGCTGGTCCAGGTGGAGCTAAGCTTAAAAGGCACTGAAAACACACTGGCTTAATCAGTTGTATATCATAAGCAATGTGTGCTACATACACACACAATTATCAGCTTAAGTTAAAGCAATACTGCCATTTCCCATGGAAGATATACTTCTTAGAACTGGTTTGAAGTGGGCCGGGCTTCATGGAAACAAGATAATGTAACTTCCTTCCATTGGCCAATCAGAACTAAACAAAGTAGAGATTAAAACTCTGAATCTGATTTCTACCGTTGTGGGTGGTGTTGCCAAGGACACCACACACTTATGGTGAGTCAAATTTGAACTTTGCTGCCTATTTAGTCTAGTCAAGACGAGACTGTTGAGTTGGAAGCAAAGTAGTTTCCCTTTTATCCCCAAACGACTATTTAAAAAAAGGTTAAGAATAAGGCTTTATACTTCATAGAAAGCCCTTACCAGAGGGCCTAGAAAGGTGACTCATGTTTTGTCAAAGACTTCAAAAAAGGGTGATTTATTTATTTTCACCTTGGAGCCAATTTACATGTGTAACACAACTCAAAAACGAAATATAACTTCACAAACTTAGCCTGCCTCACTGGCTAAAACACAGACATCTTACTCCACTGACTGGCAAACAACATCTGCCTTGAATAGGCCCTACGATCTACAACACAATCAGTTTGGACTGAACCATATTAATCTCAGGGGGGTCTCGGTATCTCACATCTACAACAAGTAAGTCAAAAATAATAATGAGTGTGGTAGTCAACTTCATCCTTACAAACTAGATGACTTTTCTTTCCATTTTGCAACACCATTCTTGGTTTAACACGTGGCATAATCGTGGTTGTCATCAAAGCAGGAAGTGATTGGTTGCCTCCGATTGGCCGACTGGAAAGCATGGTGCACATGTCAAGTATTTGCCAAGATTCATGTAGGTTGCGTTAGATTAAACTGTCAGCTAAATGAACTGCAATGTTTAGTTTATTTTTTTCTTTCGAGTGTGTAAAACTAAAGAAAATACAAATGAAACAAAAGGTGATACAGACATGATACAGTACTATACAAAAGAATGCAATAACAAAACAAAATATTTAATTAATAATTGAATAATCTGTAGTATCATTGTCTGATATCAATAAACAACAAAGCTTTAGCTAATTACACGTCCGAAAAGGGGTCGGAAGAAGTTTACACTTATTTAATCCGACCCCTTATCTTTGTTGTGCGCACCCTAACATTCAATCATGCAATGCAATGAATTTAATTTAAACAGGAAAGGTTGATGATAACTGGAAAATGGTGTGGCTTTACACTCACACAATGCTCATGTTTCAATTGGATGACTCTTTAATAAATAAACGGTAATAAAATGTATAAACTCATGTGTTGAATCTCTACCGGTAAACAAGTGTTACAGCTGTGAGATTAAATGTAAGAAATGCAGTTTCCCTTTTTAACAGTGGTGATCAAAAGCATTTACGATTTTAGTATGAACCAATAAACACAGGGAATAATGTGACCTAACTCAGATCACCTTCAATGTGTTTTAAAGATGACTAAAACTGTTAATTAAAAATAAATACAAGTCTCAATGATATGGTGATTTAATTATGTTGAACTTGAGCTTCTTAACTGTGGCTCTACAGAGGGGCAGCTCACACAAACAGAACACATTATGTACTGCTCAGGCAACTCCAGGCCAGTGTTCTGGGTTTTTAAGGCACTTTTGTAGAATCAGGTCGTTCAGTGTTCAGTGGGATCTCCTGCAGGATAGAATGGCTTTGGGTATCAGTGTAGGGAGTTGTGGAAATACTGCTCCTTTTTTTATATATCAGCCTTTACAAATCTGCCACTTTTCAGAAACATCCGAAAAATACACATTTCTGACTTCAGAACCACAGTTAGGTAAAAGGATGAAGAGGAATGTACAGTCTGATCTGATGCTTATATCAACGTGTTACTCTGATACAGTATAAAGGTCTCTGTGCATCGCAAGAACATCTCAAAACATTACACTATATTGCAAAATACAGACTTTACGCCGTCTTGTCTACAGAGAAGCCATGAATATAAAAATACGTGACAACTTAAGGCAACATGTTGGAGGGATTTCTCCGGGTGAAGCTTTCCTGTGAGTTTCAGATGAGTGACAGTAAGGAGTATGAGATGATGTGTTTACTCATATAAGCACATGGACACATACACAAAGCTGTAGGAAGCCTTCTGACTAACTTTATGACATGGAAGCACCTTTCTTCTTCTGAGGTGAAACCCTGTTATTTATGAAGCACGCTTGACTGCCTTGTGCAAACACACGCTCAGATAACGTCAGTTCATTTTATTTGTGGCGCCCTAAGTCTTGATGCAGCCTCTAAGGGTTTAAAGAAAAATCCATGAACAATGAATAAAAAGCCCCCTTTCTATTAAAGCAGCAAAATAACTGAATTAAGGCAAAGTGAATAAACACGTCCATCAAGCTCAGGGGAAACAGCACCATGGGTGTTCAAAAATGTTTTCACATTTGAGTCAAAACACTGATCAATTTCTCTGCAGCAATAACATACATTTGTTTGTTACTCCATCACAAGTCTGCACACATTCTTCCCTCTAAGCTGCAACCCCCATGGCAGAGATCCACAACAGTTTAATGGATATAAACTCATTGAATCTACAAACATGCTGAATTCGCATACATCTAAATCCTAATGCAGGCGGAGGTTGAGGGACTTAAACCGCTGGGAAGCAGGCGGCGGCTGAAGCAAAGGATGCTGCGCTGAGCTGTGGAATATACAGAGGGAGAGAAAATGTATTTATATGGATTGCCTCGCTGTTTGATTGAGGTCATAGTTATGTGACCTTAAGGCTACTTCTATGTTTGGAGGATCCTTGGATGACTGCACTTAAATACATATTTACTGCTGTCCGGGCAATAATGTGAATTGAGTGTTATCTCTATAGATTCTACCTATCAACTATTGGTTATGTTTTCAGTTTGTTGTGTTTATTTTCTGTTTGTCAGCAGTGTTACAGACAATCTACAGGCCTGGTGTTCATGAGGCTATAATCAAATACAGTATTTAAAGTGATATAAGAATACACATTTACATACATGTACATATATATATATATTATGTAGTCCAGTTAGCTCTGCAGGACAATCCTAACATGCCTGGCATTTCACTTGAATACTCCTCTTTTCCTCACGATACTTTTATACATTTGTCCGACCCAGTGAAATGATCTAGGATCTCCTCCGCCCTTTTCGTTCCCACTGGTGTTCAGGCTCTGTTGCAGCAGACCTTCATTTATCATCATCACTATAAACCCGGGGGACTTCCACCCACACAAGCAACGCAGTGTCCTGTGCATCTTTCTCTAACCGCCCTCCACCGGCTTCCTCGCTCTCCATCCAACGCTGCTACCTCTGCACTCCTCTGTGACAAAAACCTCTGAAAGCAAACCAGCAGTCCATTTCTGACTTCACCTTTTGTTGAACTTCCCAAGAGCTTAATTGCTCCGAGACAAGTGAACTTTTCTCCAGGCTCCAGCAGCACGTCTGACAGGTTCCACTCATCAACTGTCGTCAGCCGTCGTTAAGCAGAGGGACAGAGGAGCCACTGGAGGCTGTACACACTGACTTCATGCTGGGCACCCTTTACCATTGTTCTACCATCTTCCATACACAACATATATACTGATAAGAGAGAGAAGCTGCATCTAGAACCTTTACACATGACATGCTGTTCCAATAATGTGTGTTAAAGAAGGTAGTCTACTCTCTTGGGAGAAATGGCGTTTTGATCTGGTTTGATAACTGTCAACTCTCCACTATCAAATAAAGGAACAACAATGGCCGCCAAATGATTCTCCAATCCACAGGCTAACAAAAGAGAAATGACTAAAGTGGGGTCAAAGTAGAAGGAAACATCGAACAGTTACAACCAAACTCTTTTTCTATCATTTTCAGTGGGGTCAAACCATTAATTAAAAATACAAAAGGCTAAGAGAAATGCTAAATACTTCCTTAATTCCTTTCATTAAAAGTCTTTTTTGAATCAATTCATCATTGTCAACTATCAAAGCTTGGTATGATTAGACAAATATAGCCTGTAACATCTGTGCTAGTGTTTCTCAACAATCAAGCCACCTTTCCAATTGTTCAAAACTGGTTTAGACACAAAGGTGACGCCAGGTATTATAATATTTAATTGGAAAAATGAGAAACCAAAGAAATACACAAAAAGCAAGATGGTGCAGCAAATGTTATTAAATCAAATCAAAGCAGGGACATTTTACAATAAGACACTTAATCTTGTTATGCTCCATTAAAGCGCAATTCTACATAACTCCTAACTTAGTACTAACTGGGAATGTATTCGTTTTTTAATGACAAACCAGAAACAGAATTCTAAAACCTATTTTGAATGACTTATTTTAAATTGTTAGAGGATAAAGCCTTCAAAAAGAATACATAATAACATGTTGTCCAGTGTTGTCACAACCGTCCATCTTTCTAGCTGCAAAAAGAGGTTTGATAATGTTTTTTTTCCTCTGGGTCAAAATTGATTTTTCCATTACTAACTGACCTCCATCTCTGGCACTATGACACATTGTTGTCCTCTTCATGTTTTGTGAAACAAGCAATCTACTGAAGTCCAGATGGTGTGACACAGTCAAATGTAGCGAGACATCCAATATTATAGTAATAACTCTGTCCTACAGCAACACCCACACAGGTGTTTTCAATTATTCTCCTGGCTTATATTGCTCTGCTGCTGTTGAAGTTGTGCAGAGCTACAGTCAGGGGCACTTGTGTGAAGTCATTCATCTACAGTAGATGTTAATACAGCTGCAGTCACAGCACATTTGCTTGGTGAAATGTACTCACACTGTCGATCAACACTTCATTCTTGGGACGAGCAGGCCTTCAACCGCAATTAGAGTTGTAAACTACTGTGTTTAATCAAAAACGATATCGACTTGAACTGTCTTTGAACTCTCTGCATCCCCTCTTCTCTGCTGCCTGGATTGCTTTGCCATGAAGATATAAAACAAGTCGATCAACCAACAATATTTCCTCAAAGAGAGGCCATGTTTATTCAGACATTCCTCATGAGAATGGATAGGAAGTGACCTGACTTCACTGTGAGAATGCTGAAGATGTAAGTTGACCCGACCGGTGCAACTGGGCTAACAGAATGTCAGAAAAGGGACAATGAAGCAGATTGTTGACACGCTTGCACTGTCAGGAAAAAAAGGTCTAATCAGGCGCAATAAGTGAAAGCACCTGTGTCGGGGCACCACGGTAACAGATCACATGACTTTGTGGCAGCTTACTTTCATCAGTTGATTTGAAAGTTTAGGGCCATGATTGAAGAGAAAGAAAACGTATCCATCCTAACCTTTCATGGATGTCAGAATTGACACAAAGGTCTCATCCGTGGATTCAAAGTTGATCTCTGGCGTGTGCTTGCTTATCTTTCTATGAGATATGATTACAGAGCCAAAATACAGATAAATGAAAAAAGGCAGATATACGAGAAAGGAGAATTTAAGAGCCCTAGCAGGGAAACACTGAAGGTCTAGGTTGAGTTAAAGAGGCACTATTACAGTATGCTTCCTTGGTTGTCCCTTTCCTGTAGTGTGTTACACGTCACAGTAGAAGCACAAAATACAGGTATAACCCTGAAAAGGAGCATTACATGTCCTTTTGAACACAAGGACTCAACCAGCCCAATAAAGAGACGGTGTGTTTCATATCTGCCTCTAATTCCTTTGACAATACATGTTCTTGAAAAGCTGCTTTTCATTACATCGTTCATAACCACAAGCATTGTACTTTAACCTATCACCCGCTTGTGTGGGAAGCCATTAACAGGCATCTAGCTGATAGTAGCATAACCTATCCAATAACCTTTAAGTTGATGTATGAATCTGAGAGGTATGATTTGAATCCTTTTTCCATCTTCAGTATTGACTTTTATAGGTTAAATTTAATGTACCGTATCAGTTCCACATCATGGGTGCCTTTGGTAACCCCTTAAACACATGCAGGCCTTAACACAGAAACACAAACTCAGACAGTGTGTGTTTCTGTGAGGGTGCTCTGAGTCTTTCAGCTGACAAGGGGCTACTGAAATGAAATGTATAAAGTCAAAATGTCCTCACCTTGAAGGTCTACAACTCTGCTCTCTGCTCTCTGCTCTCTGCTCTCTGCTCTCTGCTCTCTGCTCTCTGCTCTCTGCTCTCTGCCTCT
>CADEHL010000372.1:0-20000 GCA_902827135.1 Harpagifer antarcticus
GGGGGGGGACATCTCTCAGCTGCACAAGAGGGTTTGGGGCGGTTTGGACACGCGGACGCGGTGCCGGTGCGTTGGGATGCAGATGTTTGATAAGAACGGGATACAGCGTTGGAGATGAGGTCTTTCTTTCCTATGAGAGCCGCTAATTGGCGAAGACAAAATGGCCTGACGTTTCGAGAGCAAAACGTCACAGATTACCCATCATGCCTTGCTGGCAGAGCAGAAGCACCTCTATGTAGTTTATAGAGCATGCGCAGTTTCCATTAAGCCCCGCCTCCTGTCATTAAGCCCCGCCTCCGATCTCCCGTTCTCGGTTCAGTCCAACGAATGGAGAGAGAAAATAAATCTGGATTCGGCTTTTTTGCGCATTTTACAACTTTAAGGACCGAATGAATCTACTAAGGGCTATACACGTGTTTACAGACGTGTCTTTCCACACGTTAGTCAATGGGATAAAGTCTTTCTGGGGACGTCACGGACTGATCCGGAAGTTGTAGTACCGCCGTTTGGACACAGGAGCACTTCTTCCTGGGGGCGTGCACGTTGTGATGAGCAGCCTCAGCCTCCGCACGCTCACCGGCTGCGTGCTCTTTTCCCTGATCGTCTCCACGCTCCTCGGGAACGCTCTGGTTTGCCTCGCGGTGATCCGGTTCCGCCACCTCCGCTCCAAAGTCACCAACTCCTTCGTGGTGTCGCTGGCGGTGTCCGACCTGTGCGTGGCCGTGCTAGTGATGCCGTGGCGCGCCGTGTCCGAGGTCTCTGGCACGTGGCTTTTCGGACGTTTCTGTGACACGTGGGTGGCTTTTGACATCATGTGCTCCACCGCGTCCATCCTGAACCTGTGCGTCATCAGCATGGATCGATACTGGGCCATTTCCAGTCCTTTTCGCTACGAGAGAAGGATGACGCGCAGGTTCGCTCACCTGATGATCGGTGTTGCGTGGACGCTCTCCATTTTAATCTCCTTCATCCCCGTGCAGCTCAACTGGCACCGTGTGCAAAACTCCACCTCAGCGATGAACATGTTGGACTGCAACACTCGCCTGAACAGAAGCTTCGCCATCTCCTCGTCGCTCATCAGCTTCTACATCCCCGTGGTGATCATGGTGGGAACGTACACGCGTATTTTCCGCATCGCTCAGACCCAGATCAGGCGCATTTCGTCCCTGGAAAACGCCGCGGCGACGGCAGGACGAAACCCACGAAACCACCACCATCGTGTTTCGACGCAGGAAGAGAGTTCTCTGAAGACGTCTTTCAAGAGAGAAACCAAAGTGCTGAAGACCCTCTCCGTCATCATGGGGGTCTTTGTGTTCTGCTGGCTGCCGTTCTTCGTGTTGAACTGCGTGGTTCCTTTCTGTGATTCGCAGAGAGGAAGTGCGTGCGTCAGCGACACGACCTTCAGCGTTTTCGTGTGGTTCGGATGGGCCAATTCCTCCCTGAATCCGGTGATCTACGCCTTCAACGCAGACTTCAGGAAGGCCTTCTCCACGCTGCTGGGCTGCGGGAAGTTCTGCTCCAGTTCTGAGGTGCAGGCGGTGGACTTCAGCAACGAGTTGGTGTCCTACCGCCACGACTCCACCCTGCAGAAAGAAGTAGTTCCGGTTCCAGGTGTACAGAGACAGGAAGTGAACTTCGACAAAGTCTCTGTCATCTTTCAGTGTGAGGCGGAGATCTGTCTGGACCTCATGCCCTTCAACTCCTCCGGTCCCAACGACTGCTACCTGATCCCGGGTCAGATCCACGACCTGTGAGGGGCACGAAGACTTTAAAGACTCTTCTTTGGTGCCAAATTGCAAATTTAAATTTAAATGTTAACTTTATTCTCAGTAAAGATGTGTTTTTATCCGGGGGTTTCGAGACAAGCCCTCAAAAAGTTCAGTGACGTCATTTTTCATGTGGGGATATTGCGACAAACATCAATGGGCCCAACAAGACTTTTTCCCATTGACTTACACTTAATTCTCTTAAACTTTAAGGCTTTTTTGGTGCAAAATTCAAACGTTATGCTACCTGATCCTGGACCAGTGGGCAGCCCAACCTCCGGGGCTTTAAAGACTCTTCATTGGTGCCACATTTAAATTGAAATGTAAACTTCATTCTCAGTGTTTTTATCCGGGGGTTTCGAGACGAGCCCTCAACATTTTCTGGTGAAGCAACATTTTTATTTGACGCTACCTGATCCCGGGTCAGATCCACGACGTGTGAGGGGCACAAAGACTTTAAAGACTCTTCATCGGTGTTTTTCTCAAAACGTTGACTTCATACTCAGTAAAGACGTGTTTTCACGCTCGTATTCAAAAGTTCTGTTGAATCAAATGTTCATTCCCCTCCTATAGTGTGTGCCGTGATTGGGCCCAGAAATACTTTTACCCATTGATTTACACTCATTCAAGTCATTTTCTCAAAGGTTAGACTATTTTTAAATGAAAATGTGAACTCTATTCTCAGTAAAGATGTTTTTTCATCCGGGGATTTCGAGCCTTCAAAAAGTTAAGAGTCTTTCAAACAAAGCCATTTGTTTAGCTACCGTTTGACTCTGAAGCACTTTTGTTTGTTTGTTTGTTTGTTTGTTTGTTTGTTTGTTTGTTTGTTCACACCCTGTAAAGCGGCCTTGGGTCCCCTAAAGGCGCAACACAAATGTAATCTATTATTATTATTATTATTAAATAAAATGAAAAATGACCTTATAAATAAACTGTATCAATGTTATCATTATCCTATTTGTAAGTAGTGCCTCTACTGTCACATGTCCCCGTGCTTATACTAAAGAATTCATACAATTCGGTTGTTTTAATAAATGGTTAAATACTTTATCGTCTCGGGGGGGAAATTGTTTTCAAAATGTTGCTTAAAAACCACACGTTATAATAAAATGTAAAGTAATTATAGTTTGAAAGCACATTTTCAGCACAGGCGTAGTTAGGGGTAACGTGCTTTATTACTAAAACTCTGCAGAAAGCATTTGAATAAAACACACGTGCAAACTTCAGTCATTAAACAAACACGTTTCATCTCGAGCTGTAAGAGCTGGTCATTTTGAGCATGCATTTGGAACCATACACACTTTAGTTCATAAATGAGCTGCAAAAAAACACCTTGCCCGTCTGAGAGCGAACACAACACCTGGTTGATACGAAAGATTCACCTTCAGCGGATTTTAAAAAGTGGCTGAATGTTAGGAACGCAGAAATAAAAGCAGCAGCGTTTGAAAGCACGGTGCAGGGCTGTGTTTGATGTGAGGGTCTGGAGCTTTCAGAAAGACCGACCGTCATTTGCAACAATTACACACTTAGCTCCGAGGTTCATTGGCCCTGCAGGAAATTGCAGGAGGTTTCAGTCGAGGAAACATAAGGATGAAGAGAGGAGAGGATTTAGATCGTCAAAACGTTTCTGAGACCTTTCAGAAAAGAACATTTCCTGTTTCTGGGTTTCAATTCTGGACCAAAAGCTTCACGTCTTCAGAACATTTTGACGGTAAAATTGTATTTTTTACGGTGTCCGACAAGTGCAAATGTCGACCCACGTCTCAGGAGAAGCAGCTTCAGGAAGGAAGCTGATATAGAAACCCAAAGGTTCCACATGAAGAAACATCTCCAGCAACAACACATGCAGCGTTTAGAGAACACCCAGCAGCTAGAGGAGACATGCTTTCATCCAGCAGCTAGAGGAGACATGCTTTCATTCAGCAGCTTGAGGAGACATGCTTTCATCCAGCAGCTAGAGGAGACATGCTTTCATTCAGCAGCTAGAGGAGACATGCTTTCATTCAGCAGCTAGAGGAGACATGCTTTCATTCAGCAGCTAGAGGAGACATGCTTTCATTCAGCAGCTAGAGGAGACATGCTTTCATTCAGCAGCTAGAGGAGACATGCTTTCATTCAGCAGCTAGAGGAGACATGCTTTCATTCAGCAGCTAGAGGAGACATGCTTTCATTCAGCAGCTAGAGGAGACATGCTTTCATTCAGCAGCTAGAGGAGACATGCTTTCATTCAGCAGCTAGAGGAGACATGCTTTCATTCAGCAGCTAGAGGAGACATGCTTTCATCCAGCAGCTTGAGGAGACATGCTTTCATCCAGCAGCTAGAGGAGACATGCTTTCATTCAGCAGCTAGAGGAGACATGCTTTCACTCAGCAGTTAGAGGAGACATGCTTTCATTCAGCAGCTAGAGGAGACATGCTTTCATTCAGCAGCTAGAGGAGACATGCTTTCATTCAGCAGCTAGAGGAGACATGCTTTCACTCAGCAGCTAGAGGAGACATGCTTTCATTCAGCAGCTAGAGGAGACATGCTTTCATTCAGTAGCAGCTTGAGGAGACATGCTTTCATTCAGCAGCTAGAGGAGACATGCTTTCATCCAGCAGCTAGAGGAGACATGCTTTCATTCAGCAGCTAGAGGAGACATGCTTTCATCCAGCAGCTAGAGGAGACATGCTTTCATTCAGCAGCTAGAGGAGACATGCTTTCATTCAGCAGCTAGAGGAGACATGCTTTCATCCAGCAGCTAGAGGAGACATGCTTTCATTCAGCAGCTAGATGAGACATGCTTTTCATTCAGCAGCTAGAGGAGACATGCTTTCATTCAGCAGCTAGAGGAGACATGCTTTCATTCAGCAGCTAGAGGAGACATGCTTTCATTCAGCAGCTAGAGGAGACATGCTTTCATTCAGCAGCTAGAGGAGACATGCTTTCACTCAGCAGCTAGAGGAGACATGCTTTCACTCAGCAGCTAGAGGAGACATGCTTTCATCCAGCAGCTAGAGGAGACATGCTTTCACTCAGCAGCTTGAGGAGACATGCTTTCATTCAGCAGCTAGAGGAGACATGCTTTCATTCAGCAGCTAGAGGAGACATGCTTTCATTCAGCAGCTAGAGGAGACATGCTTTCACTCAGCAGCTAGAGGAGACATGCTTTCATTCAGCAGCTAGAGGAGACATGCTTTCACTCAGCAGCTTGAGGAGACATGCTTTCATCCAGCAGCTAGAGGAGACATGCTTTCATCCAGCAGCTAGAGGAGACATGCTTTCATTCAGCAGCTAGAGGAGACATGCTTTCATTCAGCAGCTAGAGGAGACATGCTTTCACTCAGCAGCTAGAGGAGACATGCTTTCATTCAGCAGCTAGAGGAGACATGCTTTCATTCAGCAGCTTGAGGAGACATGCTTTCACTCAGCAGCTAGAGGAGACATGCTTTCACTCAGCAGCTAGAGGAGACATGCTTTCACTCAGCAGCTTGAGGAGACATGCTTTCACTCAGCAGCTAGAGGAGACATGCTTTCATTCAGCAGCTAGAGGAGACATGCTTTCACTCAGCAGCTAGAGGAGACATGCTTTCACTCAGCAGCTAGAGGAGACATGCTTTCACTCAGCAGCTTGAGGAGACATGCTTTCACTCAGCAGCTAGAGGAGACATGCTTTCACTCAGCAGCTAGAGGAGACATGCTTTCACTCAGCAGCTTGAGGAGACATGCTTTCACTCAGCAGCTAGAGGAGACATGCTTTCATTCAGCAGCTAGAGGAGACATGCTTTCACTCAGCAGCTTGAGGAGACATGCTTTCATTCAGCAGCTAGAGGAGACATGCTTTCATTCAGCAGCTAGAGGAGACATGCTTTCATTCAGCAGCTAGAGGAGACATGCTTTCATTCAGCAGCAGTTAGAGGAGACATGCTTTCATTCAGCAGCTAGAGGAGACATGCATTCATCCAGCAGCTAGAGGAGACATGCTTTCATTCAGCAGCTAGAGGAGACATGCTTTCATTCAGCAGCAGTTAGAGGAGACATGCTTTCATCCAGCAGCTAGAGGAGACATGCTTTCATTCAGCAGCTAGAGGAGACATGCTTTCATTCAGCAGCAGTTAGAGGAGACATGCTTTCACTCAGCAGCTAGAGGAGACATGCTTTCATTCAGCAGCAGTTAGAGGAGACATGCTTTCATCCAGCAGCTAGAGGAGACATGCTTTCATTCAGCAGCTAGAGGAGACATGCTTTCATTCAGCAGCAGTTAGAGGAGACATGCTTTCACTCAGCAGCTAGAGGAGACATGCTTTCATTCAGCAGCTAGAGGAGACATGCTTTCATTCAGCAGCTAGAGGATTATAAAACTGTCTCTGTTGTTGGAAACTTACCTAAAATGTTTAATGGTCTTATTTTAACAATATGATCACATGACTGGCCATGTTAGCCCTGGTTTTTGGTTGAAAAAGTTGACCAAAAACGTTGGTGACAAAAGGAGAAAAAAGATTTAAAGAAAAAGAAAAAGATTTAAAGAAAAAGAAAAAGATTTAAAGAAAATGTCAAAGTTGACAAAAAAAAAAGTTTACAAAAGAAAGTTGATAAAAACTTAAAGTTGATTAAACATTTTTTTGACAAAAAATAAATATGGACCAAACAAAACAAAAAGTTTTACCTAAAGAAAAAGTTGTTTCCTAGAAAAAAGAAATAAAATCAATGTCGGCGACTAAAAGAAGAAAAGAAAAACAAAGGTTGCATTTAGAAACAACGGTCTCAGAGTTAGTCGTCTCTTAACTGGAAGTGTTTGTCAGTATATCTGAAATGACTATTAGCTAGCTAGCTTACAGCATTACATTACATTACATTTCATTTAGCTGACGCTTTTATCCAAAGCGACTTACAAGGACCGATTACAGGGACATTCTCCCTGGAGTAACTAAGGGCTAAGTGCCTTACTCAAGGGCACACTAGCGGTGGTGTTCCTGGCGGGATTTGAACTCACAACCTTCCGATCTTCAGCCCACCTCACTCTCCATTAAACCACCACTACCCCTATCCCTAGATCGTCAGTTACATCAGAAGGAGTCATGTGATCAGAAGGAGTCATGTGATCAGAAGGAGTCATGTGATCAGAAGGAGTCATGTGATCAGAAGGAGTCATGTGATCAGAAGGAGTCATGTGATCAGAAGGAGTCATGTGATCAGAAGGAGTCATGTGATCAGAAGGAGTCATGTGATCACTTTGTTAAAGTAAAACTATCAAACATTTCAGGTGAGTTTCCAACAACAGAGACGTTGGATCAGCAGGTTGAGTTTCCTCTCAGTGAGAAGCTATTGTTCCTCTGTGGCTTCAAGGTCGAAGGTCAGGAAGCAAATCATCACACACACACACAGACACACAGAGACACAGAGACACAGAGACACACACACACAGAGACACACACACACAGAGACACACAGAGACACACAGAGACACACAGAGACACAGAGACACACACACACACACACACACACACACACACTTTCATCTGCAGGAGAAGAAGGGGGGTTAGTGTTGGACCCTCTTCACTTCTGAGCCTTGAACAACACAGGCTTTGTGTGTCGCCGTAAACACAGATGCCCCCCCCCCCCCCCTCTTGTATCTACTGGTCACTCTTGTGTTTATTATCAGCTGCTTTATGGTTATGCTGTGCTGCCCGCCTCATTGTATATCAAACATGGCTACATCATGTACATACTAACCACATTGTGTATTTTTGTACATCCGTTTTTAGGTATTTGTTTCATTTCAGTCAAATATAATCAACATGAACTTCACATGGAAACTCTCTGCTCACCTGCTCGTGCTACACGTTGCATATTCTCAGCCGTATTGTTGTGTATTTTTCTTTTACCCTTATTTTAAGTGCAATTCATTTAACTTTATTTTTCAATCCACTTTTCAAGTCAAATATTGTCTTTTTTTTAATGCACTACATGTATCTGCCGTTGTAAGTTATCATGTCTGCATACTTGTATTATTTTACTTGAAGTACACACTGCATATTAGAAAATATGCTTATGAACTTTAACCCTCTTGCTCACCGTGCAAAGGATTCTGGGTCAGAACAAGAGCAGGGCTGAAGTCCAATAGTCCATTTCTCTCAGGACCCTTCCTCACGGAGTGAAAGGACCCGGAGGCCCCTCAGTGGCAGCCGTGATAAGAGCCGTTCCAATTCTCTAGATGAAAGGAAAGGAGGTTTCAAGCTTCCTTTATAGCCTCCTTTAGGAACCACTGGACCTCCCTCACCGAGAGGAGAGGAGAAAATGCTGCCCCACAATGCATTGCAGCCGCAGCATTTGCCGTCACTCAACAGTCGGCCGTTCACGGAAACAACCGATTATGAGGAGAAATGATATCATGAAAGTTACGGAGCTTATTAAGCTTTTTAAAGCGTAGGTGGTAAGTTGCCAAAGTGCTTTGTTCTGAACGTTCATCAGTATTATAATCACAGAGAGGAGAGGAGAGGAGAGGAGAGGAGAGGAGAGGAGAGGAGAGGAGAGGAGAGGAGTCACATCTCACTGAGCTGTGTGGGGTTAGAGGAGAGGAGAGGAGAGGAGAGGAGAGGAGATGAGATGAGAGGAGAGGAGTCAACATCTCACTGAGCTGTGTGGAGTTAGAGGAGAGGAGAGGAGAGGAGAGGAGAGGAGAGGAGAGGAGAGGAGAGGAGAGGAGAGGAGAGGAGAGGAGAGGAGTCAACATCTCACTGAGCTGTGTGGGGTTAGAGGAGAGGAGAGGAGAGGAGAGGAGAGGAGAGGAGAGGAGAGGAGAGGAGAGGAGTCAACATCTCACTGAGCTGTGTGGGGTTTGAGGAGAGGAGAGGAGAGGAGAGGAGAGGAGAGGAGAGGAGAGGAGAGGAGAGGAGAGAGGAGAGGAGAGGAGAGGAGAGGAGAGGAGAGGAGAGGAGTCAACATCTCACTGAGCTGTGTGGGGTTTGAGGAGAGGAGAGGAGAGGAGAGGAGAGGAGAGAGAGGAGAGAGGAGAGAGAGGAGAGGAGAGGAGAGGAGAGGAGAGGAGTCAACATCTCACTGAGCTGTGTGGGGTTTGTTCAACTTCATCCATGTTTGTAGTCCGCTGTATAGAGAACTGTAGTTTCCATAGTTTCCCCACAGCAGCAGACGCACATTCAGGACGTCCATCAGAAACATGTCGGATAGTGAAAGTGCTCGGATTCTCTAAAGCACCGCACTCTCTTCTCCTAAGTCCTTTTGAATTCTCCTATCCACTATCCCTTAACCCCGTGACCTTTCACTCAGAGGTCAAGGGATAGGAGATAGGGTTAGAACTTAGGAGCTGATTTTTTAACTATCCGAACGCAACCCAGTAGTGAAGTTACGCATTGCGCCGAGGCTTCGGAGCGCGTGTCGAGTAATCCCTGAAGCTTTTTGTGAAGCTCGTATCGAGACTCGTATCGTTTTGGGCCAGTGACGTCACCGATGACAAACGAAGCCTCGCTGCCTGTCGATCCCACGTGACTGCTTCAGGAAGCCATTCAGATCGGTTGAACCACAGCGCTCATATTACCCATGGATGTATAATAATCATATCTCCCCTCCTGCACCCGGGACCGGTGACACGATGGAATCAAGAGAGCTCAGACCCTCACTCATAGAGAGGTCGGAACATGTCATAAGTATAAATGAATACAAGCATACATTTAAACATCAATAAATACAGGAATACATATGGTCCAGTGTTTTCAGGGAGCTCCAGAGTGTGCGCTGCGGCTCAGCTGGAAAGCACTTGACTCCTGACCGCAGGGTCTCTGGTTCAACGCCTGAACAATACGTCTTTGTTGTTGTTTATAAAAGCTACAGCTAAATGAGATAATGTAGTTAATAAATGTATTCTTTGATATGGTTTAGTCTTTCTCAGGCTACAACATGGTTATGAATATTATTAAGGAATACAAACATCACAGAAGGAGGCATGGAGCTCATGACGGCGCTGAGGTGAGGACAAACTCTTTCAAAGCTGCTTCACCAAACAATAGGTTTTACTAGACATGTTTATTAGTTGGAGAAACAAGAGAAGTCGACTGAAGTAAAAACTGTAAAACCGCCTCTGCTTCCAGGTCAAACTATAGGTAACCCAGGTGGACTCGATGATGGACCTGTTCCCTTTGGCGGTGTGACTCATTACTCCAACGTAGGCTACCCTGTGACAAATAGAGGTACGTTTTTGACTGGTTTAGAAGCATGACGTTTGTTTCATTCAACTTCTTGACACTTCGCCTAAATATGTCTCTGATTTCAGGTCAAACCAGTATTAACACCGCTGATGGACCTGTTCCCTACGGACCGACGGATCCTGTGGTATTTCCCTGGGCCAAAACCTTGTTCATGAAACGGAACAACTGGAAGCCACTTTTCCGGGGTTACGCCCAATGGGAACCAATCACGGAGACCCCGGCGAGCGATAAGTCGCCTACGCTGTCTTCGTCCTACATAGTCCAGAAACAGCTACCAGCGGGAACAGGAAGTCCTCTCTCACTCCAGTTTCTCCCCAGAGTCTGACGGTCCTCCAGACTCAGGTCTTCGAAGCACAGAGGAGGAGGAGGAGGAGGAGGAGGAAGACGACACCCGGGAGTCTTTCCATCGCAGTGACCAATGTGTTCTTTAGCTGCACATGCATGGGTGTGTTTAACAATGGGGACATGAACCCACCACCAAATGAAAAATAGTTTGCTCCAAGAAATGTTAACTTTAGATTATTATCACCTGAAGCTTTTAAAGAACATTCATCTGGTCTTCTGAGGTACAACGCAAACAAGTTATTTAGCTGTACATAAGATAAGAAGTACATTTGGGAAATGTTTACGTTGAATCAGAATCAGGTTTATTACGAGGTAGTTTGACTTGATGTTGTGGTGTATACATAAAAGTAAAACAAGAATTAAAAACACAGAACTAGAAAAACATTTTAAAGCAGTATTTACATATAAAGAAACCAGATATTGTGGGCAGCAGCATCTCTAGTCTTTTCATTCCTCTAATGTACAATGCCTTGCTTATGCTGCTGAAATGCAAAGATGTCCCACATTGGGATCAATAGAGTTCTGATCTGAACGCTGGGGACATGAACCCAGCTTCACACGTGAAGAATAGCTCGTTTACTTTAGTTACTCAATGAAGCGAAATAAAGATAGAATAAATGCTGCACTACTTGTTAGTATCATCAACGTAATGCAATCATCCAAAATCAAATGGAGGAATCCCATTGGACCAGGGATATGATGCCTTCAGGGACCCGCAGGCGAACTCTGACTATTTCCTGGAAAAGTATCAATGAAAACACTTCTGATCAGAATGAGGTTTTTGTTTCTTGGAGAGTCTGAGATGGTGTATTTCGCTTTAACTCCACATCCCACGGACTGAACTGTGACGTTAATGTAATCGTTCCTCCTCTGCAAGTTCTACCGTGTGACCGAGGACTGGAAACCGATATTATATGAGAGCGTCTCGCAGCTCTTGTCTTTAGATTGTTCTCTCTGTCGTCACTCACTGATTACTGAGTGGACATCTGTCCTCTGAAGAGCCTCTTCTGAGATGACACACACACACACACACACACACACACACACACACACACACACACACACACAGTCTGCGTGTCACAGGAAACATGAAGCGTTATAAAGATTGTATATCTATAAACAAATGTCCTTTTTAAATGTTGGTTCTGTTGATTCTCCAGTTTGGGTCTTCACAATAAAAGCCTTTCCGGTAAAGGGAAGGCTCTAATCCAGTGCTCCTGAGCAACGTCCTGAACGTGCAGAGCGGCAGGTTCTGAAGAAGCCAACACACACATGTAGTAATGTCTGGAAAACACACATAACAGGACCAACGATCACTTAAAATGTCCCCAAACGAGTCTGACACACATGGGAATTATTTCAGGAAAATATCCTACAATATGTGAGAAGATTTCATAACAATACAAAATGTCTGCACTGGATTCAAAAACAGACGAGCCACGAAACAGACAGACGTGAGTAATGTATTCTCAAGTGAGTGTGTGTGTGTGTGTCTGTATCTTCAAGTGTGTCCTCATTCTGCTGATGAGCCGCTCCACTTCTGATGATCTTGTGTCTTTAGGTCACACACACACACACACACACACACACACACACACACACACACACACTCTTCATGTATTATTTATAATATCGTATTTACAGTTCTGCTGCCCTCTAGTGGCTTAAACCTTAGTCTTCTTTGGAGACAGTATCCTGTTTGTATTGTATTACTAGCAGTCTGGTCTAACTCATTCTGTACACTGTGTTTGTGTTCATAAGATAATATCTCTGTTTTATACATTTCTGTTTATTTTTGGTTTATCGCTCTTGTGCAATGCCTTGTAAACAAAACCATTTCCTGATTTAGGATCAATACATTTAATCTATTTGTACTTTAACATGTCATCCAGGATCATTACCTGTAGCAAATCGTCTGACCGCATCACCCCCAATCCTCCTCCAACTTCACTTACATACAAAGCCCTCAACAACCTCACCCCCACCTATCTCTCAAACCTCCTCCAGGAACACACCCCCTCCCGCTGCCTGCGCTCATCCTCAGCCGGACTCCTGACTGTCCCCACCTCCCGCCTTAGCACCATGGGAGCCAGGGCTTTTAGCGGCACCGCGCCCAGGCTATGGAACTCTCTGCCTCCATCACGACATTCAAACCCCACCTGTTTAAAGTGGCCTACTCACTCTAAGACGCATTCAACCTGCTCTCACAGACCCTCCTCTCACTCCGTCACTCCTCTCACTCCGTCACTCCTCTCACTCCGTCACTCCTCTCACTCCTCTCACTCCGTCAATCCACACTCTTGTCTCGCCTTGTGCTTTTATGCGGCTGTACTGCCTTGTCGGTTCGATTACATTGTTTTGTTTTAACTTTTAAATGCACTGTAAGGCGACCTTGGGTGTCCTGAAAGGCGCCTCGAATTAAAACGTATTATTATCCTTTATCTGATACTATACATTAAAGTCAACCATGTTAGACAGAAATCCTGTGCAGGTGTAGTTTCTGATCTGTCCACACGATGGCGCTCAGTTTCCATCATCAGGATAAAACGGCAGAATTTGCTTTAAATACAAATGTCTGTAATAAAAGAGAAACCTCCTGCTGTTACTCTGTGTGTTTAACCTCTGTGGTGTTTGATTTATCTGCTAGCCTTTTAGTTGTCACACATTTGCAAAATATGTAAAAACAATTAAAGAAAAATATCACAAAACCTTCGAAAAATGTGCAAAGAAATTCAGAGGGGGGACGCAGGTGGGGGAGGGGGGGGGACGCGGGTGGGGGAGGGGGGACGCAGGTGGGGGAGGGGGGACGCAGGTGGGGGAGGGGGGGACACGGTGGACCCGTTCAAATCCAGTTTTGGACAGTCTGCTGTGGTTCCATCCCATTTCAAGTGCTGTTCGAGGCTCGGCGTAACCCTCGGAGCACACTCAAACATCCAATCACAGAGCTTGAGGACTATCACGTGGTTTGTCAAGCGGAGCGGAGAGAATACTTACTTCCGGGTGTAATATTCTGTAAAGCAAATGAGCTGCTCCGACCCTCGGTGCTGACGGAGTCCAACTTGTGTTTATTAATCAAATAAATAAACACAAGGGTAATGATGTGTTGTTGTTGTTATTGTTATTGTTGAGTAAATGGAGAATGGCACAGGGGAACATAACGTTTCTATGCCACAATTTTAGATGCGGATTTTGTTAAACTAATACGTTTGCGCTGTGGACCAACACATTGACGGGGAAGGGGGTAGCAATAAAGAGAACACCACAGTTACACAACATAACAGAAATAATATCGATAGCAGCGTCCCTAGCAACAAGCAGTTCATAATAAAAGACATTAAGAAAAAGGCATTTTAAACAGTCATTAAAAAGCAACACACCTGCATTGCATTACTCTAAATGTGTAATAACGTGCTTTAACCAGTAGGTGGTTCAAAAGCTGTCGGTGTTAACAAAATAAAATATACTGCTGTTTCTGGTTTAGTTTACGACGGATATATTTAGTTATTGTTTTGATATTTGTAACACAAAGCGATGGAAAAACCCACAGCAACAGAACAGATGGTCTCAACACGACCCAGCGGTCTATAGTTCATAACAAACAATCATATTACTACTAACTTTATTGTGAAATTCAAACTGAACGGTAAAAGAATAGTTTCCGGTCTATTCTGAGGCCCGATCTCTGTAGTTAAATAAAGAACTACGACAGATGTGTAATATATTTAATGCAGCCGAACCATTTATTACAATGCATTCATGTGATGACTTTCAAACAGTAAAGCAAGCACTGCTGAAGAAAGTATGATTTTATCTTTTACCAAACGTTTTTTTTTCATATTGAAAGCAGTTGGAGGTCAACCAATCACAGAGCTTGAGAACTAATCACGGGGCTTGTCAAACAGAGCACATGGTGTAGTCCTAAACTATAGCTGGGGATTCTGGGTAGTGTCTTCTGCCATCCTTTACTCCGAAAAAATATTTGTTTCTCAGAATCGAAGGGGAAAAATACAAAAGCATTGCACACAATTTAAACCAATCGATGTTGTGTAATTAAGGATACTCCGGTGTTTCTTAGTCGATGAGTAGAGCAGATATCACTGTCAAATGGTTACGTTATTACATTGACCACCACACCCCCGACCCAAAAGAAAGGCCGTATTATTGGCTTCCCCTAATCTTTTCCCCACGCCACGCTACTGCTTCCCCTCCTCTTCCCCTGATGGACTTCGGCTCAAGGTTCTAGGTTCTTTATTTTTGTCATACGAACACAGCTACAGTGTAGTCATGCTGATGTAATTCTTAGGTCCCGAGGGTCTTCAGCTCCTGCTGGACGGTGCTCTGAGTCCCCGTGGAGGAGGATGCCGGCGCCTCCTCTTCCCCCCTGCAGCAGCGCAGGCTCCTGGGCAGCGAGTCGCAGAGAGCCCTCCGGAAGGTGGAGCTGGAGAACACGTAGACCACGGGGTCCAGAGCGGAGTTCAGGAAGTTCATCCCCAGAGACACGATGGTGATCTGGGTGAAGGAGTAGAAGGAGGCGCAGTCCCAGGGTCTGAAGGAGGTGATGAACCAGAGGCCGATGGTGGAGAGGGTGGTGGGCAGGAAACACAGCGTGAAGACCAGCACGATGGCCACACACACACGCATCGCCTTACGCACCTAGTGAGGATCAGAGTAACATTAAAGCTTTATTAGTACAGCACTCTGCATACAGCAGAATCGAAAAATGTGTACAAAAAACATGTTAAAATATTCAGAAAATTGAAAAAAAAGCAGAAAATGTCTAAAATAATATTTAAAACGTTACACATGAATGTCCAATACACACACACACACACACATACACACAAACCCAGTAATGTTGAGTACCCAAACGTTTTATAGTAGAAATGTAGAGTCGGGTCTCCATAGAAACTGCATGCTGCTAAGCTGCATACGTTGGGACATTTACACCAGGTGCACACTGCTCGAGTAGAAGGGACAGAAGGAGGTAAACGGTATGATGGATAAATCCCTCTCTGTGAAATAAAGGAAAGACTAACCTTCTCCAGGTTCCCGATCTGTCGTCCTCGCAGGAAGCTGTGGATCCTGACGGAGCAGAAGAGCAAGATGGCGGCCGGCAGGAAGAACTCCAGAACCGTCAGGATGCGGTGCATCTTCAGCAAGATGAGGATGGAGCGAGACGCCTCCTAACAGAACGTGAAGAAGAAGCACATCCTTTACTCAAGTAGAAGTACAGATACTCGTGTTTAAAAGTACTGACTAAACTTCTTTACTCAAGTCAAAGTAAAGAGGCTTTGAAGTGTCCTTCAGTAGAAAGTACCCATAACTAGCAGCTGCTTTAAAGAGTACCTGACCTCCCTTTATATCAATAGAACAATAATGTCATTGTTAGCTAATGAATGTTTCCATGCTGAACAACGGCAACATGACAACGTTTCCATTGGTCCCTCTTCTTTAGAGAAGACCAGGAAGTGATGGATACACGGATCGTGTTCAAATCAATAGGCAATGACTCTAAAGAATAATGATCACGCATCAAACACACATTCAGACTAAAGGAACCAGCTGTTTGGGAAATGAGAGAAGTAGAAAGTACAGGTATTTGAGTTCAACATGTAAGAAGTAGAAAGTACAGGTATTTGAGTTCAACATGTAAGAAGTAGAAAGTACAGGTATTTGGGTTCAACATGTGAGAAGTAGAAAGTACAGGTATTTGTGTTCAACATGTAAGAAGTAAAAAGTACAGGTATTTGAGTTCAACATGTAAGAAGTAAAAAGTACAGGTATTTGTGTTCAACATGTAAGAAGTAGAAAGTACAGGTATTTGAGTTCAACATGTAAGAAGTAAAAAGTACAGGTATTTGGGTTCAACATGTAAGAAGTAGAAAGTACAGGTATTTGTGTTCAACATGTAAGAAGTAGAAAGTACAGGTATTTGAGTTCAACATGTAAGAAGTAGAAAGTACAGGTATTTGGGTTCAACATGTGAGAAGTAGAAAGTACAGGTATTTGTGTTCAACATATAAGAAGTAGAAAGTACAGGTATTTGAGTTCAACATGTAAGAAGTAGAAAGTACAGGTATTTGAGTTCAACATGTAAGAAGTAGAAAGTACAGGTATTTGAGTTCAACATGTAAGAAGTAGAAAGTACAGGTATTTGGGTTCAACATGTAAGAAGTAGAAAGTACAGGTATTTGGGTTCAACATGTAAGAAGTAGAAAGTACAGGTATTTGAGTTCAACATGTAAGAAGTAGAAAGTACAGGTATTTGTGTTCAACATGTAAGAAGTAGAAAGTACAGGTATTTGGGTTCAACATGTAAGAAGTAGAAAGTACAGGTATTTGTGTTCAACATGTAAGAAGTAGAAAGTACAGGTATTTGAGTTCAACATGTAAGAAGTAGAAAGTACAGGTATTTGGGTTCAACATGTGAGAAGTAGAAAGTACAGGTATTTGGGTTCAACATGTAAGAAGTAGAAAGTACAGGTATTTGAGTTCAACATGTAAGAAGTAGAAATTACAGGTATTTGAGTTCAACATGTAAGAAGTAGAAAGTACAGGTATTTGGGTTCAACATGTAAGAAGTAGAAAGTACAGGTATTTGAGTTCAACATGTGAGAAGTAGAAATTACAGGTATTTGAGTTCAACATGTAAGAAGTAGAAAGTACAGGTATTTGGGTTCAACATGTAAGAAGTAGAAAGTACAGGTATTTGTGTTCAACATGTGAGAAGTAGAAAGTACAGGTATTTGGGTTCAACATGTAAGAAGTAGAAAGTACAGGTATTTGAGTTCAACATGTAAGAAGTAGAAAGTACAGGTATTTGAGTTCAACATGTGAGAAGTAGAAATTACAGGTATTTGAGTTCAACATGTAAGAAGTAGAAAGTACAGGTATTTGAGTTCAACATGTAAGAAGTAGAAAGTACAGGTATTTGAGTTCAACATGTAAGAAGTAGAAAGTACAGGTATTTGAGTTCAACATGTGAGAAGTAGAAATTACAGGTATTTGTGTTCAACATGTGAGAAGTAGAAAGTACAGGTATTTGGGTTCAACATGTAAGAAGTAGAAAGTACAGGTATTTGAGTTCAACATGTAAGAAGTAGAAAGTACAGGTATTTGAGTTCAACATGTGAGAAGTAGAAATTACAGGTATTTGAGTTCAACATGTAAGAAGTAGAAAGTACAGGTATTTGGGTTCAACATGTAAGAAGTAGAAAGTACAGGTATTTGTGTTCAACATGTGAGAAGTAGAAAGTACAGGTATTTGGGTTCAACATGTAAGAAGTAGAAAGTACAGGTATTTGTGTTCAACATGTGAGAAGTAGAAAGTACAGGTATTTGGGTTCAACATGTAAGAAGTAGAAAGTACAGGTATTTAGGTTCAACATGTAAGAAGTAGAAAGTACAGGTATTTGGGTTCAACATCTAAGAAGTAGAAAGTACAGGTATTTGTGTTCAACATGTAAGAAGTCAAAGTAAAAAGTGGTCAGAAAAATAAGTAGTGGAGTAAAGTACTGATACCAGAAAGATGTACTTAAGTGCAGTAACAAAGTATTTGCTCTCCACTACTTCCACTCTGCTCGCAGTTCTCTCACCTTGTAGGAGGTGAAGAAGAAGCACTGCGAGCGATGGCCGCGCCTCTTGATGTGGTTGAAGGCCAGCATGGGAACACGGGGGCCGATCACCAGAAGCCACACGATCAGCGACACGAACGCAGCCTGACGCTTCGTCATGAGGTTCACCCGGTGGTGAGGGTGGACCACCTGCAGAGAGAGCTAACGTTAGTATTCTGGCACCATTTCAGGATGAAAACACGTAAGAAATGATATTCTTCGTACAAAAATCAGGAGAGAATTCATTATTTTGAGACCAATTTTCAGATTTGTCTCTCTTTGCAACTCTTTTGAAACACAGAGCGGTAACGCTAGCTAAACCCTGTCAACACACGCCTGTTGGCGGTAGATGTGTTCCCCTCACCTTGAAGTAGCGGTAGATGGCCACCACGGTCATCAGTGCGATGCTCGCTGAGCGGTTGGAGAACATCAGGAAGAGGTTGATCCGACACATGGCGTCTCCGAACACCCAGTGGCCGACGAGCAGAGCGTGGATCCTCAGAGGCAGACTGACCAGCGCCAGGAAGTCTGCGATCACCAGATTGAAGAGGAACAGCGTGTTGGGGTTCCACTTCTTCACCTTAAAGCAGAAGATCCACAGGGCAACTGCATTACCCAGAAGCCCCAGGGTGACGTCGATGGTGAGGACGGGGGGCAGGATGAGACCCTCGAGTTGGATCCCGACCGGAGGGCAACCGCCAACGGGGGGCGCGGTCGTGAAGTTCAACATCGTGGTGACGTTTAGCTCCGTTAGCATCTCGGCTAATTCTGTCTTCACTCTAACTCAGATAAACGTTTAGTGAAGAGTTTCCAGGGAGACGGACGAAGACAGGGTTACTAGATGATTCTCATAAATAATGTTGAGGTCGGAAACGCACACGATGTCGAGATTCAGGACGTTTGCCAATTCCCTTTTTCACCTTTTCACCTTCCTCCTTCCTCCTTCCTCCTTCCTCCTTCCTCCTTCTCTCTGAAAATGAGGAAAACACAGAAAGTACCTTTTAGCATAAGAACATGAAGTAATGTGACTTCCTGTTCAGAAACACATGTTAAATAAAGTGGTTTATTACAAGCCATTTGACATTATTCTTTAAAGACATTAAAGCTTATAATATTTATTTATTTATTTTTCTTATTTTTGTTATTTTGTATTTACATATTATTTATAGTATCTTATTTTTATATTTATGATATTTAATTATTTATTTTTATATTTAGTACACAACTGCACCTGAACATCTCAGCATATGTTTTTTAAATATATATCAATTTAATTAGGTTAAGCATTTTAAAGCTTTTAAAATAATGAAATAAATATTATAAATATAATTAACAGTAAAACATCATTGATCCCTTTTTCTTCCAAGAGTTATATTTTATGTATTTTATATATTCTAAACATTTACTTTAATTTAGTCAATTTCTATTAAACTTAATTAATTATTCCAGACAATTCCAAAATACACACACACACACACACTCTCACTCTCACACTCTCACACACACACACACTCACACTCTCACTCACTCACACACACACACACACACACTCACTCACTCACACACACGAAAAATGACCCAAAAACCTAATGACAGTAATAATAATAATAATAATAATAATAATAGAGCTTTATTTGCAGAGCACTTCTCTTGCACCAAATTGAAAATGTCAAATTAAAAGATTCAGAAAATTGAAATTAAACTTAATTAATCATTTTTTAATGTACTTATTTTAATATGTTCTTTTCTGACGCATTCGGTTCATTCATTTATAGGAAATCCCATTTTGATCACGCATGAAGTTAAACACTATGAAGAGTATGTAATGAAGCAGAACTCACCGTGTGAAGGACTGCAGTCAGAAGCAGCTCGTTAACTCACTCTTTTATGAGTGTGCTTTTATGATGCAGGAGTGACTTCCTGTTTCGTCACAGCTGACGTCAGACGCACCAGTTTCTGCAGGTTTGTAAACGCTTCCTCTCCGGGTTCAAAACGACAAACTTTACAGGAAGTTTCGAAATCTCAGAATTTACGCTGTCGCTGCGAAAAGAGACATTTCTGCATGTTGGGCTGT
>CADEHL010000372.1:25000-27500 GCA_902827135.1 Harpagifer antarcticus
TTCATCGTGTCTCTGCCTGGATGAGTTGGATGTGTGTTTGTCTGCAGGACGTTTTGTTTACAACGAGCTTCCACTGCTAAAGCTGCAGGTTGGAACACCGCCAACGTGTGTGTGTGTGTGTGCGTCTCTGTGTGTGTGCGTCCGTGCGTGTGTGTGCATTTGTGCGTGTGTGCCTGTGTGTGTGTGTGTGTGTGCGTCTCTGTGTGTGTGCGTCCGTGCGTGTGTGTGCATTCGTGCATGTGTGCATGTGTGTGTGTGTTACTGTGTTGTGGCAGGTGATGCAGATGATCAGGTGACCGTGTCTCTGCTCGTTGTCGACTGTTTGTGATTTTATTTACGAAGACACACTCTCTGCTGTAGAACAGGATCTGCCACTCCGCCTCTCTGCAGCTCGTGGCTCTGCAGTTCTTCACTCGAACATGTGACCGTCTGTTTCCTGTAGTTATTGAATTGCTCTCTTCACTGCACTGTATTGCTATGCTGCTGTGTTTATTGTCTGCATCTGACTCTGGCTCAACTATTTCCTTCGGGATGAATAAAGTCCGGTCTGATCTGATCTGATCCTCTCTCTGATCTGATCCTCTCTCTGATCTGATCTTCTCTCTGATCTGATCTTCTCTCTGATCTGATCTTCTCTCTGATCTGATCTGATCTTCTCTCTGATCTGATCCTCTCTCTGATCTGATCCTCTCTCTGATCTGATCTGATCTTCTCTCTGATCTGATCCTCTCTCTGATCTGATCTGATCTTCTCTCTGATCTGATCTTCTCTCTGATCTGATCTTCTCTCTGATCTGATCCTCTCTCTGATCTGATCTTCTCTCTGATCTGATCCTCTCTCTGATCTGATCTGATCTTCTCTCTGATCTGATCCTCTCTCTGATCTGATCTTCTCTCTGATCTGATCTTCTCTCTGATCTGATCTTCTCTCTGATCTTCTCTCTGATCTGATCTTCTCTCTGATCTTCTCTCTGATCTGATCTGATCTTCTCTCTGATCTGATCTTCTCTCTGATCTGATCCTCTCTCTGATCTGATCCTCTCTCTGATCTGATCCTCTCTCTGATCTGATCTTCTCTGATCTGATCTTCTCTCTGATCTGATCTGATCTGATCTTCTCTCTGATCTGATCTTCTCTCTGATCTGATCCTCTCTCTGATCTGATCTTCTCTCTGATCTGATCCTCTCTCTGATCTGATCTTCTCTCTGATCTGATCTTCTCTCTGATCTGATCTTCTCTCTGATCTGATCTTCTCTCTGATCTGATCCTCTCTCTGATCTGATCTTCTCTCTGATCTGATCCTCTCTCTGATCTGATCTTCTCTCTGATCTGATCTTCTCTCTGATCTGATCTTCTCTCTGATCTGATCCTCTCTCTGATCTGATCTTCTCTCTGATCTGATCCTCTCTCTGATCTGATCTTCTCTCTGATCTGATCCTCTCTCTGATCTGATCTTCTCTCTGATCTGATCCTCTCTCTGATCTGATCTTCTCTCTGATCTGATCCTCTCTCTGATCTGATCCTCTCTCTGATCTGATCTTCTCTCTGATCTGATCTTCTCTCTGATCTGATCCTCTCTCTGATCTGATCTTCTCTCTGATCTGATCCTCTCTCTGATCTGATCCTCTCTCTGATCTGATCTTCTCTCTGATCTGATCTTCTCTCTGATCTGATCTTCTCTCTGATCTTAGTGTCTCAGGTGTGAAGATTAGGTCAGGTGTTGTTGACTCCAGGTCATCTCATGATCTGCTTACGGCTCTCAGGCCTCAGCTCCCGTTGGGTCACCTTTAGTTTCAGTGACCCAGAATCCAAAATCTGGATCATTATCCCTCTGCCTCCCTTTAAAGAGTCCCTATTCCCTCTCCTGTAGTGTTTCATACAGGTGTTAGTGCATGTCAATGGTCTGCAGAGGATCAAATGTGAGTTTTTATCTTAAGTTGAAACTGATAAGAAAGCTACTACCTCCGTGGATGCTAAAGTCGTTTTTTGACCTTACAATATTTTAGGTTTCAGGAAAAAAGTCAATGGTTTTCTGATTGTGTTTTTGGTTGTTCAGCTGAAATCTATTATTTACTCAATGACCCAAAATCTTGATCCTCAACCTTCCCTTTAAAGAGTCCCTATATTCCCTATCCTGTAGTGTGTTATATAGTGCATGTAAATGGTCTGCAAAGGCTAAAATCCTAAAGGGTTACCTCCAGCGGGAGTTCCTATCTTAAGTTGAAACTGATAAGAAAGCTACTAGTACTTACGTTGGTGTGAAAGTCGTTTTTTGATCTTGGTAACAATATGTTATGTTCCAGGGAAAAAGTCAATGGTTTCCTGAATGGGTTTTTGGTTGTTAGTCTGAAATCTGTTGTTTACTCAATGACCCAAAATCTGGATCATCAACCTTCCCTTTAAAGAGTCCCTATTCCCTCTCCTGCAGTGAGTTGTGTAGGTGTTAGTGCATGTCAATGGTCTGAAGAGGACACAAATTGTGTTTTGGGTTGTTAGCCTGA
>CADEHL010000373.1:0-36164 GCA_902827135.1 Harpagifer antarcticus
TAAAAGCAAGAGATCACACAAACACACACACACACACAAACACACACACAAAGATATCCGTTTGTGTGTTTCTGGCAGCAGGTTTTACTGGAGCTAGAGTTTGTGTCTACTGAGAAACTTCTCAACTAAAGTGTCACTGAGTTTCTGTTTTAATCAGAGAGCATAACACACACATCGTTTTATTTTAGAGTAGAGAGCTGACAGAGAGGAAATGCCTGACGTCTCTTCTGGCGTCCAACAACATTCAGGAGTCTACAGTTGCACACGCACACATATGGTGTGTACATTGAAAGGAGGAATACTCTTCTCTATCAGTGTGACACAACATCACACTCTGCTGGAACGAGAAACACTGATAACAGCTGTGTGTGTGTGTGTGTGTGTGTGTGTGTGTGTGTGTGTGTGTGTGTGTGTGTGTGTGTGTGTGTGTGTGTGTGTGTGTGTGTGTGTGTGACGGACACCTGTCTGAGCAAATGAGGAATGCAGTTGGCATCGGGGCTAAACAGTTAGCTTAGCATAGAGACTGGCCACAGCAGGAACAGTCCACAGAGAAACAGGAAGTGGGGAAACATGTGAGCAGCGCATGTAGACAGAGAGTCATACATGTATACAGAGCAGCGTGTGTGTGTGTGTGTGTGTGTGTGTGTGTGTGTGTGTGAGTGTGTGTTTGTCCTGTGACTAAAACTACAGCAGTGTGTTTGAGAGTCAGTGTGGCGCCTCTTATCAGAAATACAAGAGGCTGCACCACATGTAAGTGATGGACACACACTCATTCACACAGACACTCACACGCAGACTCACACACACACACACACACACACCTTCAGTTTGAAGCAGGGGACAGACCAGCAGCTGCTGATCTCAGTAAGACTTGTTTCCTATCATTATAAATGTTTCTGTAGTCTGTGTGTGTATATATATCTATATATATATAGATATATCTACACAATGTATATGTATGTATGTATATAGATATATAGATACATATGTATGTGTGTGTTTTAAGATAAGTATGTGTGTTTTATATCATGTATTTGATTTGTTGAATATGTTGTGTGTGTGTACAGTTGGTCTGTATATCCTATCTATAGTATGTAGTCATTAAATGTGTGCAGATGTTTCAATACAATTAACTGCTGTGTGTGTAAGATCATGGTGGGTGTTCAAGGTTTGTCATGTTAGTGTGTGTTCAAGGTTAGGGTTATTGCGTGTTCGTGGTGTGTTCTAGGGTGTTGTCACTGTTATGTTGTAATCATTGATGGTTAACAATGGTATATGTTTAATAATGGTTCATTACATGTGACATGTTAGACGCTTTTATCCAAAGTGACTTACAGACTCAACACTGTGGGCAATCCCCACAGGAGCACTTTGGGGTGAAGTGTCTCAGGGACACAACGACATGCTGACTGCAGTGGGGTTTGAACCTGTGACCCTCTGATCCCACACCTATGCACAACCCACTGCACCACACGCCTCCCGTTAATAATGATGTATGATGGTTAGTAATGGTGTGTGGTTGTCACGGTTGAGTGAAGGAAGCAGGACCCAAGCGCAGATAACTTTGATAAACCTTTATTTCAAGGCTAAATGGAACGAATACAGACAAAAACAGAACACTCACCGGTGAAGTCCGTCACCAACAAAAGAAGCACCGACACTGAACACAGCACGAGACAAGACTAAATACAGGGAGGGATAATTACAAGACACAGGTGAACACAATCGGCTAACGAGACACAGGTGAGGAGGGAGGAGAAAAACACAAGAGCCACAGGTGAACACAATTAGCTAACGAGACACAGGTGAGGAGGGAGGAGAACACACAGGGACACTAACGACAGGAGGAAAACATGACAGAGAACAGTGAAAACACCCAAACCTAGACAGAACTGTGACAGTGGTGGTATTGAATGGTACTACGGTTCCTGGGTATGGACCATCTGAAGGTGCAGAGCTGGACAGGGAAGAGCATGGCTCCTCCTCTGGATCTCTTGTACCTGTTCCCGTGTGTCAGGTGCAGGGTGGTCGATCTCCGAAAAAGATAAAATATACTTTATTGATCCTAAATTAGGCAATTGTTTTGTTGCAGGAGCATTTAAAACATAATGACAGGTGTGTTGGGGGAGGGTCTGGGGGATGGTCTGACAGGTGTGATGGGTGAGGGTCTGACAGGTGTGATGGGGGAGGGTCTGACAGGCGTGATGGGGGATAGTCTGACAGGTGTGATGGGGGATAGTCTGACAGGTGTGATGGGGGAGGGTCTGACAGGCGTGATGGGGGATAGTCTGACAGGTGTGATGGGGGAGGGTCTGACAGGTGTGATGGGGGAGGGTCTGACAGATGTGATGGGGAGGGTCTGACAGGTATGATTGGGAGGGTCGAAGAGGTGTGATGGGGTAGGGTCTGACAGGTGTGATTGGGAGGGTCTGAGAGGTGTGATGGGGGAGTGTCTGACAGGTGTGATTGGGAGGGTCGAAGAGGTGTGATGGGGGAGTGTCTGACAGGTGTGATGGGGGAGGGTCTGACTGGTGTGATGGGGAGGGTCAGTGCTCTGTACACAGTCTGTACACTGCTCCATTTCTCTGACCTCATGTTTTCACTATGCCATCCTACAGACAGTCAGTGAGTGATTGTCTTGATTATTTCCTGGTAAAGTTATCTCACCACTTCTCTACAAGCGAGGATCACTCAGAGAAGTTCTTCAGGAGTGGGTGTGAGTGTGTGTTTGTTTGTATGTGACCAAAATAGGATGCATCAACATCCTACAGAGGATCCAGGCCACAGGAAGCTGGACCCCATCCAGGGTCAAAGTCTTTGGCTCGTTCTATCTCTGGCAGTACCTCAGAGTGATGGGACTGATCCAGTATCAGTAACTCAGAGCGATGGGACTGATCCAGTAACTCAGAGCGATGAGACTGATCCAGTACCTCAGAGCGATGGGACTGATCCAGTACCTCAGAGCGATGGGACTGATCCAGTATCTCAGAGCGATGGGACTGATCCAGTACCTCAGAGCGATGGGACTGATCCAGTACCTCAGAGCAATGGGACTGATCCAGTACCAGTAACTCAGAGCGATGAGACTGATCCAGTACCTCAGAGCGATGGGACTGATCCAGTACCTCAGAGCGATGGGACTGATCCAGTATCTCAGAGCGATGGGACTGATCCAGTACCTCAGAGCGATGGGACTGATCCAGTACCTCAGAGCAATGGGACTGATCCAGTACCAGTAACTCAGAGCGATGAGACTGATCCAGGTGAAACTCAAAACCAGGGATAGAAAACAATTTGAATCTCCGAACCACTTATACTTACCGTACATTTAAAAAGAGGAGATGGGAGGAGAGGAGACTAAAGGGGAGGAGAGGAGACTAGAGGAGAGGAGATAAGGAGAAAAGAAGAGGAGATAAGGAGATAAGAAAAGGAGATGAGTATATAATTAGAGGAGATGAGGAGAATATAGGAGGAGATAAGGAGATAAGAAGAAGAAGTTAAAGATGTAGTAACTGTGTGTGTGTGTGTGTGTGTGTGTGTGTGTGTGTGTGTGTGTGTGTGTGTGTGTGTGTGTGTGTGTGTGTGTGTGTGTGTGTGTGGAATGAGCCAGGTCATCGTAGTGATGGTAACACACACCAGAGGTTCAGTCTGATGACCGGCAACAGGTGCAGCCATGGTAACGCAGGGGTGGGGTCAACTATGGCAACTCCACTGACACCGGAGACAGTGTGTGTGCGTCTGTCTGTGTGTGTGTGTGTGTGTGTGTGTGTGTGTGTGTGTGTGTGTATGTATGTGTGTGTGTGTGTGTGTGTGTGTGTGTGTGTGTGTGTGTGTGAGAGAGAGTCCCAAGTCACTGTGGTGAGAGTCAATCCAGTCAAGTCATTGCTCAGGTCAAACAAGTCACAAGTCAAGTCATACGGAATTCTAATGAATAACCCCAGTTTCCACATTTAAATCAGTTAACCTGTTAAGCCCGAGAGACCCCGGTACCGCCCTCCCGCAACATCTTGCAGGAAACAGTGTCTGAGGGCATGTTCATTTAATAAACTATGAATGTTTTATATCCATGTAACGGGAAGAAACTCATCTAACTGAAAAATGCTAACAGATTCCTGCACCGACATTCACTCACAAAACCTTATTATTTATCTTTTCTGCACATCCAACCCATCGACCTGATCGTGAGATGACACAGAATCGATGGGTAGAGACATTATCACTCAATGACACAAACTCACGACTTTATAAACAAAAACAGACATCAAAACATGTGGCGCTAGGTAGCTAAAAACACTAACATGGCTCACCTGTGCTGTAGTCTGGTCTAAACTGGTCTTCAATGGCATTAAAATGATAAAAGCGCTGCTAAAGTTAATCCATAGGTTAATCCAATGTGTCTGTGTCCCTTTGAATGATTTCTGATAATCCATAAGCAATAAACCTGCTTTTCCGTTTCCAAATGTCAGAGCTAGAGACATCTTCACTCTGGTGCAAAACCAGTGTGCGAAGCCCCCACCTTTTTGTTTTACCATGTGTGTGTGTGTGTGTGTGTGTGTGTGTGTGTGTGGGGAAATCTCCTTTGATTCTATTGGCTCTAATGGTCAGAAAGAGATGTCAATCAGCAAAATTGACAAAGGGGGTCAGAGATATGGAAAATCTACCCAAACGACCCCAGAAGTGTTTTTTGTTATGCTAAATCTCTCTAAAAAGGTCAAATGTCACTTGTCAATTTTTGACGGACACTATAATTTACAGTTTTTTTACTGTGTTCAATCTGAATTTTATTTAAAATAAAAAACATCTATATTGTTCTGACGGTTCTACATCCAACTCACAGGTTTATCATTACTTTGAGAGTAAAGATTATTAATTTAACCCTTTTAGAAGATATGGTCATTTGTTCTGGGAAGGTCATTTTCGAGCCTGAAACCTGAAAAACAGGCTCAGGGCTAAACAGGTTAAAATGTTGTGGTTATGAACATTTTAGTTTTATTTTAAACATAAACAGCAATGGAGAGTGGGGCTCTAAATTGATAACAGGAGTACAACACAAATATTTGACATCAACATGTGAAGCCTCCTGCCCTGGCTCCCCTTCAGCAGAGTCACAGTATTTATCCTGTCTACTGTGCTCCCATACAACACTGTCTCAGTGTTTTCCTAACTGTGTCTGTGCACAAATAAATATTGCATCAAAGCCAATACAACGGAATAGTGTATGTACCAGGGTGCATGATATGTGTATGTTTGTGTGTTTGTGTGCAGACAGTGCGACATTAAGATTAAACACATTTCTTTCATTTGGTAACACCCACATATATATATGGAGTTGGCCAGATGTGTGTAAATTACTGTTCATGGTCATTTGCAAACAAATGCCGTTGTCGGACAGACACAGACACACCGAACACACACACACACAGAGAAGAGCAGAGCACAAACACAAAAACACACACATCATGCGCCTTAGTGAGCGGACATCACCTTCATAAAACAAGTAATAGGGGGATTAATCGGGCAGTTCGATTTGTGGTTAACACGTAGCAGCCGGCCGTCGCTCTTCAGCTGTTTTAATGAAAGTACACACAGTGAAGGCATTGCTGGTGCTGCACTTCTCAGAGGCGGAGTTACACGTCCCGCTGCCTCCCGGTGCTGAGGAGATTTCAGGAAGTGAAGGAGAGTCCGAGTTCGAAATATATCTGAAATAATGTATGCACTGCCATTTCCCAACATAAACATTACAGTCTGCAATGAGACGGCTGTCTCCTCTGTGCTCCACTTCCTACTTGCCGCTCCGGTAACTTTCTTGTGCGAACGAGATACAGTATCTTTTTTTTAAAATACAAAAACAATTGCAAATATTTAATTTTTAAAAGTGAAGTCCTTTCTAGTCATCTGTCTCAAGTCAAGTCAAGTCTCAAGTCATGAATACCAAGTCAAAGTCAAGTCTTTTATCAATGTTAGTCAAGCTGAACCAGCCCTCACTATAAGAGGAGAGTCTTCAGTCTATAGCAGCAGAACTAGCAGCTGGTCCCAGGTCAGTCTGAACCAGCCCTCACTATAACAGGAGAGTCTTCAGTCTATAGCAGCAGAACTAGGAGCTGGTCCCAGGTCAGTCTGAAACAGCCCTCACTATAACAGGAGAGTCTTCAGTCTATAGCAGCAGAACTAGGAGCTGGTCCCAGGTCAGCCTGAACCAGCCCTCACTATAACAGGAGAGTCTTCAGTCTATAGCAGCAGAACTAGGAGCTGGTCCTTGGTCAATCTGAACCAGCCCTCACTAAGAGGACAGTCTTCAGTCTATAGCAGCATAACTAGCATCTGGTCAGATAACTAAGATATTTTGGGTACATTTAAATAGTTTCTTTGTACAGGTCCAGGTTAGAGTAATCAGTGGATGGTTTTCTTACCATGTAGCATCTCCATGCTTCAGCATCATGTTAATGTCTCTTCTGCAGGAGGCGATTGCAGACGCTTGCAGACAGTTACAGACGTTTACTGACGGTTGCAGACGGTGGGTGACGGTTGTAGACCGCTACTGGCGGTTGCACACCGCTACTGACGGTTGCAGTTGGTTACTGACGGTTGCAGGCGGTGGAGTCCGGTGCTGCATGATGCAGGATGGCGCTGCTGCTGCCCCCTGTCGGTTCAGAGATCTTCAGACGCTTCCAGCCCGACTCGCTGGAGAAAATCCAACGACGACATGAAGCCAAGGAGGAGGAGCAGCAAAGGAGGAAGGAGAAGAACATAGAGGTGGAGGGAGTTTTATATACAGATTCATTATAATAAAGTTATATACAGTGGGGCAAAAAAGTATTTAGTCAGCCACCAATTGTGCAAGTTCTCCCACTTAAAAACATGAGAGGCCTGTAATTGTTATCCTAGATACACTTCAACTATGAGAGACAGAATGGGGGGAAAGAATCCAGGAAATCACATTGTAGGATTTTTAATGAATTCATTGGTAAATTCCTCGGTAAAATAAGTATTTGGTCACCTACAAACAAACAAGATTTCTGGCTCTCACAGACCTGTAACTTCTTCTTTAAGAGCCTCCTCTGTCCTCCACTTGTTAACTGTATTAATGGCACCTGTTTGAACTCGTTATCAGTATAAAAGACACCTGTCCACAACCTCAAACAGTCACACTCCAAACTCCACTATGGCCAAAGGACACCAGAAACTAAATGGTAGACCTGCACCAGGCTGGGAAGACTGAATCTGCAATAGGTAAGCAGCTCGGTGTGAAGAAATCAACTGTGGGAGCAATTATTAGAAAATGGAAGACATACAAGACCACTGATAATCTCCCTCGATCTGGGGCTCCACGCAAGATCTCACCCCGTGGGGTCAAAATGTTCACAAGAACGGTGAGCAAAGATCCCAGAACCACACGGGGGGACCGAGTCCATGACCTGCAGAGAGCTGGGACCAAAGTAACAAAGGCTACCATCAGTAACACACTACGCCGCCAGGGACTCAAATCCTGCAGTGCCAGACGTGTCCCCCTGCTTAAGCCAGTACATGTCCAGGCCCGTCTGAAGTTTGCTAGAGAGCATTTAGATGATCCAGAAGAGGATTGGGAGAATGTCATATGGTCAGATGAAACCAAAATAGAACTTTTTGGTAAAAACTCAACTAGACTAGTGCTAGTGCTAATGGGGATCCTAATAAAGACATAAAGACATAGACGTGTTTGGAGGAGAAAGAATGCTGAGTCCAAAGAACACCATACCTACTGTGAAACTCCAACGAAGGAGTGGCTTCGTAAGAAGCATTTCAAGGTCCTGGAGTGGCCTAGCCAGTCTCCAGATCTCAACCCCATAGAAAATCTTTGGAGGGAGTTGAACGTCCGTGAAACATCACTTCCAGAAAACGTTTGACCTCTGTCATTCCCAACAAAGGGTATATAACAAAGTATTGAGATTAACTTTTGTTATTGACCAAATACTTATTTTCCACCATAATTTGCAAATACATTCTTTAAAAATCCTACAATGTGATTTCCTGGATTCTTTCCCCCGTTCTGCCTCAGAGTTGAAGTGTAGCTAGGATAACAATTACAGGCCTCCCTCATCTTTTTAAGTGGGAGAACTTGCACAATTGGTGGCTGACTGAATACTTTTTTGCCCCACTGTATATTTATGATTTCAATCTGTTTTTAGTTTTTTTAAACCTTGCATTGAGTGCAGCTTTTGGTAAATATGGCCGGCGTTATTTTGGTAAATGTTTTTATTTATTCTCCCTTGGGCTTGAGAGAAATATCTCTGTGTGGTGACAGATTTAATTTCTAAAAGAGAGAAGTGAATGATGATGATGAAGAGGTGCTTAATCTCTCTGATTGACAGGTAGCAGAGGAGGATCTTCCTAAACCATCCAGTGACCTGGAGGCCGGGAAGCCCCTCCCTTTCATCTATGGAGACCCGCCCCCTGAGTTCCTCAACACACCATTGGAGGAGCTGGATCCCTTCTACCAATCGGAACAGGTTTCTAAGTCTTTGATGAAGATACTTTGAGGACTCATCAAATCGCTGAATGTTAACGCTGCATTCACTGACAATCAGGAGATTCTGACTGTGTCTGTCTGTCTGTCTGTCTGTCTGTCTGTCTGTCTCTCTCTCTGTGTGCCTGTCTGTCTGTCTCTCTCTCTCTCTCTCTTTCTGTCTGTCTGTGTGCCTGTCTGTCTGTCTCTCTCTCTCTCTCCGTCCGTCTGTCTGTCTGTCGGCAGACGTTCATCGTGCTGGGTAAGGGCAACACCATCTTCCGGTTTAACGCTGAGCCAGCGTGCTATCTGCTGAGTCCATGCAGTCGACTGAGGATCGCCGCCATCAGGATCCTCATCCACTCATATCCTTTGTGATATCACACTATCTTGCTCCCTGGTTGGCCAGCTTTGCTCTGCAGGTTCTTAATGAACCAAGAAAAGCTGATGATGTTGTCATTCCTTAAAACAAACACTCTGTTCAGTTTGTTTATCATGGTGACCATCCTGGCCAACTGCGCCTTCATGACGCTGAGCAATCCTCCGGCCTGGAGCAAGATCGTGGAGTGAGTGAAAATAATTCACATTGATACACACTTTATACAAACTAATTACATGTTGAATACATTAATACACACTATATACACATGTAATACATTAAATTACATCAAGGGTGTAACTTTGGTTTGAGAAGTGGGGGGGACACAAAACAGGGGGTCCACCGCAATGAAACATTTTCTCAATTTAATTCCATTTCCTGCCTTTCTACAAATATATTAGGGACTATGGTGTTAACAAATTCCCGAAAAATGTGTAGTGTATATAATGAGTGTGCACACTTATCTAGCATCCTATCCACGTGAACCTGTTTTATTTGTGATGACCTCACATCCTCTAGGGGGGTCCGGGGGCATGCTCCCAGGGAAGATTTGTTTTCTTTAAATTGAAGCTAAATGCATCAATCTGGTGCACAAATGAAGATGTATGGATACAGTTCTCAACACTCATATGAAACAGAACTGTATATATTTCAATAATCAAAAACCCATTATAATATGCTTACAACCAATAACACATCATTGATAAACTCCTCTCCTGTCTTTATCTTACCTAGTCTGCATTCTTTCTTTTTATTTATGCATAATTTACTAATCACTCCCATTTCAAACTCCCATTTCAAATTTTTTACTGACCTATAGTACACATTGGAAGGATTTATTAACTTATTTTAGACACAACTAATATTACATAGTTTGTTTTGGTTAGGGTTTGGTTTTCACTGAGATAACTTAGACTAAAGTATACAATCTAATCGCTCAGAGTCCTTTACCTCCCTGAGCTGACGTTATCTCTTTCTGTCCGACAGGAGAGAGCTCTCCCTCTTCTTATTGTTGAAACAGCTTCTATCTCCGTTAGCTCTGAGCTAGCACCAAATGCTAATAACAACCCCCGTAACTCTCTATGTGTCTCTCTCTCTCTAAAATAATAAACGTTGTTAGCTTTGATCCAAAGCGACTCACATACTTAGTACTGTGGGCAATCCCCACAGGAGCAATGGGGTGAAGTGTCTCAGGGACACCACGACATTCTGACTGCAGTGGGGTTTGAACCTATGACCCCCTGATCCCAACACCAACGCACTAGTCCACTGCGCCACAGCCTCCCTAATAACATGTTAAACACATTGATAGACACTTTCCACAAACTAATAACATGTTAAACACATTTGAGTCTGTGATTTAAAGTTTTCTGTCAGTAGTTTAATGCTGTTAATGTTTCCTGTCGTTGAACAGATATGTGTTTACATTCATTTACACGTTTGAGGCCACGGTAAAAGTCTTCTCCAGAGGTTTCTGTATGGGGAAATTCACCTTCCTGAAGGACCCGTGGAACTGGCTGGACTTCATGGTCATCAGCATGGCGTAATACACAATACTACAATGATATACACTGTGATACACAATGCTACAGAGAGATACAATGATATACACTGATACACCGTACTACACTGTAATATATAGTGATACACTATAATACACTGTGATACACCGTGATACACTGTAATACACTGAGAAACACTGTAATATATAGTAATACACGGTGATACACTTTGATACACTATGATACTCTGTAATACACGGTGATACACTGTAATATAGTGATACACTGTACAAATACATACCAGTACACCATTAAACACACACTTACTCACCCCCAGAAGTTCATCAGAGTACTTCTTGTCCATGTGTCGCAGGTACCTCACTGAGTTCGTGGATCTGGGAAACGTATCTGTGCTGAGGACATTCAGAGTCCTCCGAGCACTGAAGACCATCACTGTGATCCCCGGTGTGTGTGTGTGTGTGTGAGACAGAGAGAGAGAGAGAGAGAGACAGACAGACAGACAGACAGACAGACAGACAGACAGACAGACAGACAGAGAGAGAGAGTATGTGTGTGTGTGTGTGTGTGTGTGTGTGTGTACAGTGTGTGTGACTCACCATTACCTCTGATTGGACAGGTCTGAAGACCATAGTGGGAGCTCTGATGCAGTCGGTGAAGAAGCTCGGTGACGTGATGATCCTGACGGTGTTCTGCCTCAGCGTCTTCGCTCTGATTGGTCTGCAGCTCTTCATGGGAAACCTGCGGCAGAAGTGTGTCCTGATCCCCCCCCAGTTCATCAACCATACGTCTGACATCGGACAGGGTTACGATGTCAATGCCACTAATTTCAACAATACAGGAAGTGGCTTTGATTACCATGAGTACATTAACAACCCAGGTATAAATACTTTTACATCAGCAGTAGTACCACAAGTCAGCAGTTTACCGTAGAGTGATGCACAGAGTATATATCCTTGGTTCTACCAGGGACTGTGGGGGTGGGATAATGATTCTGTCAGGGTGAGTGAAGCAGGCAGGACCCAAATGCAGATTGAACAGAAAATACCTTTATTTCAAGGTTAGGTGACAAACGGAACACTACCCCGTGAACACAGTCACAGACAAACAAGGATCTAACAAAGACAGACAGAAAAACCAGAACTTAAATACACACAGGAAAAATCAAAGAAACAAGAGACAGGTGAGGAGGGAGGAGAAAACACAGCGGCACCAGGTGAACACAATCAGGAAAACAGGTAGGAGGGAAACACAATAGACATAAAACCAAAGACAGATCTAGACAAGACAAAACACAACACAGACAGATCGTGACAGATTCCTTAAAATATGTGACCCGCTCTATCGAAATCAGTCGGAAGTAACAACGGCTCATTTCAAAATAAAAGTGAATTTGTGTAAAAATTATTTTTTCGGGGTTTGGGTGTTTTGTTTGATTTTAAACAAACAAAGTCTTGGCTTTCAGAATATGAAACTTTTATCTCCAAACTCACACGATAAATACATTCTTTAAGCTTGTAAAGGGAAGATGACAGGCACCTCTCATTCTTAATTTGCTGTTCCGCAGCGCCGCCCCCCCTCCCTCCGGCTGAAATTATGAATGTAAGCGTAGAGTAATCATAAATAACACGGTAACCCTAACACAGGGTCCGTTACAGTTTGTTTTCATCTGATTTCAATTAAACAAAGTCTTGGCTTTCAGAATATTAAACTTTTTTCGGCAAATTCAGATGATAAATACAACTTTGAAGCTTCGGCATAATTACAAGCGGAGAACGGAGTAATTTAACGTCACAGCAGGCTTAACAACAGCCGGTGTTTCTCGTGAGTGTTTTCCCCGGGAAACAAACACAATACACACAAACGCAAAATTACACACACACACACACACTCGCGAGCTTCCCCCAGACCAGTAATTCAAACGAAAATATCTTCCCTCCGTAGTATTTTGATCATTTGCTAATAACCAATCAGATCGATGGATTCCAGAGAAGAGGAAACTTTGAAGGCCTTTTTCTCAAAATGATGACTCGGTGACAGTCATTATATAATGTGACATATTTCCCTTAATATTTGGAGAACAAAAACAATCCTGATATCATTAGAAATCTAGGAATATCCTCTTTTCAGCAGCGTATACAACTCGAAATGTGTCTTCGGGTCAATGCGACTGATTTCGATAGCGCAGGTCACATACATCCAAAGGGAAACAGGTATGTGTTGGCCAGAATAACACCAGATCTGAACCCTGAGGGACTCCGTGATACACACTGATAGTACAAAGCATTAAAACCAGAGGGGATCCTGAGCAACATGTTCCAGGTTTATCATCGGAGGGGCAAGACAATGCTTTAAAGTCACATGACTTTCTGGGTCACATGATGTCTGAAACCAGCTCTTCGTTCTGTCTGTCTCTACCTGTCTATCTGTCTGTCTCTACCTGTCTCTCTCTCTTACAGACAACTACTACTTCCAGTCGGGTCAGCTGGATGCCCTGCTGTGTGGAAACAGCTCCGATGCCGGGTAAGTGACCACACCGCTGCTTTAATACTTATATTTATAATAACTTAGGTCACATTACATAGCATTTAGCTGGCACCTTTATTTAAAATAAACCAAACAAATGAAAACTAAGGACAATAATAATGACAGATGGTGTGTTCAGGGATAATAGTAGATGGTGTGTTCAGGGATAATAGTAGATGGTGTGTTCAGGGGTGTTATTAGCCTGTTAAGCACGAGAGGTTTTTTATTCATGAAACTGTGTCTCAGGGTTTCTTAACATTTATGAAACTATTAATGTTCCATACTCACTTAACGGGAAGAAACTCAGCTAACTGACGATATGAACATTTTTACCAAAACAAAACACAAGTCTCACAAGAAGCGTCTAAATGAGCCCTGAGCGAAAAAATGCTACGCACTTAGTACAGAACTCACGGTAAAAATACCCTTATTACTCGTAACTGCACATACAATATATCGATTAGCAAGCTGAGATTCCATAGATTCCAGAAATATAGTGATCAGAACTCGCGACAGGGGAAGCGAAAACATACATCACAACACGTAGCATTACGGAGCATTCACGTGACATCGTCTTACCTTAGCTGTTGTTCTGATCAAAAGTTGTGTTCAATGGCATTGAAACGATAAAAATGCTGCTGAAGGTTAATCCAATGGTTAATCCAATGTGTCTGTGCCACTTTGAAATGATTACTGATAATCTATTCTTCCATTTTTATGTCAATAACGGAGATTTCATATTAGCTAATATGCTAGCCACCAGAGTGTATCGCAGCCTCCGGTTCCGGGGCATTCTGGCTACGCATACATACTTTTATACATGGGCCCTCTGACCCTCTGTATGTGTTAAGTAAATAACAATACATTTTAAGTGGCGATGGAGATTATTTGTTGAGCCTGCTTTAAAGGATATTTTGCCTTTACTAATGGTGCACTATATCACTGCCTGGGTTTTAGTTGCAGTGCATTCAAATGCTGCTGCGTTTTCACGTTTGGCTCATTTTCAGTCTGAAAAACACGTTGTCTACCTGTCCTGTACCACTTGTTATGACTTCACTCTCCCGCATATTCCGTTAAGACCCACCCCATCTCACTCCTCATGCTGAAACCTACCAATCAGAGTATGAGCCTCTCCGCTCACACAGGGTTCAAAGAGGGACGGAAAGAGCAGGGTTCGGGTTGAACACAGGCGTTTATTAGCACCAAAACAAAGTACACAACACGGGTTGCAAAACGTTGCCCGTGTGGGATCCTTCACAGGTCCTTTGGCGACCTTCCAGGATCCCGCCTACTGCAGGACAGACCAGAACCAAGTTACCACATGCTTTTATTCAGTGACTGATTACCTGATTCCGATCAGCTGTCTGTCCGCCGGCCGAGCCTCTCCCTTCACTCCAGCAGTTGGCGCCCTAACCACACCCCTAACCACACAGAGTCTTCACATAATACGCTACTGCCACATACCCCCACCGCCCGACTCAGGCCGGGATCCCGCCAGCCGCAAGTTGACTCCCCCCCCGCCCACCCCCCTCCGCCGAGCGAGCGAGGAAATCAGCCACGACCATCCGGTTACCCGCCCTGTGGATCACCTTGAAGTTAAAAGGCTGTAACGCCATATACCAGTGTGATCCGGGCGTTGGCATCCTTCATGCGGTGGAGCCACTGGAGTGGGGCATGGTCCGACCAGAGGGTGAAAGGGCGCCCCAGGAGGTAGTACCGCAGGGCGCCGACCGCCCACCGTATGGCGAGGCACTCCTTTTCCACCGTACTGTAGTTCATCTCCCTCTGGGTGAGCTTACGGCTAATGTACAGTACGGGGCGGTCGACCCCCTCTACTTGCTGGGACAAAACGGCCCCCACCCCACTGTTCAAGGCGTCAGTCTGCAACACAAAAGGGAGAGAGAAGTCAGGAGAATACAGAAGCGGCTTACCATAGAGGGCTTTTTTAACCCTCTCAAACGCCAGCTGACACCGCTCCATCCATTGGACCAGATCTGAAGCACCCTTTCGGGTCAGGTCGGTCAGGGGACTGGTCAGCTCCGAAAAGGCCGGGTGCACCGTCTGTAGTAGCCGGCCAGCCCCACGAACCTCATGACCTCTTTTTTCGTATTGGGCGCCAGACAGGCTGAAATGCGGAGGGCCGCACCTGCACGCCCAAGTGGTAACCCAGATACCGTACCTCCCTCCGTCCAACCGCACACTTCTTCGGGTTGGCCGTGAGCCCTGCCTGCCTCAGGGACTCGAGCACTGCCCCCACCTGCTGCATGTGCTGCTCCCATGTCTCACTGTGAATGATGAGGGGGACCCAAGTTCCCATCAGCAAAAACACGTGGGTTTGCTATCCTGGCTCCAAAATGGTGGAATGAGCTCCCCATTGACATCAGGACAGCAGAAAGCTTACACACCTTCCGGCGCAGACTGAAAACTCATCTCTTTCGACTCCACTTCGAGCGATAGAATTACTAACAATGAACTGCTAACAGAGCACTTATATACTAATAAAGGACTGGCTTATCTATAGCCAGTTGAGTAGCACTTGAAATGTTGGCTCTATGAATCAAGACACTAGTACTTGCATACCATGCTGCGAATGGATCTGGCCCTTCCTACATCCAGGACATGGTTAAACTGTACACCCCAGCACGTGCACTCCGCTCGGCATCAGCCAAACGACTCGCTGCACCCTCGCTGCGAGGTGGACCCAAGTTCCCATCAGCAAAAACACGTGGGTTTGCTATCCTGGCTCCAAGATGGTGGAATGAGCTCCCCATTGACATCAGGACGGCAGAAAGCCTGCACATCTTCCGGCGCAGACTGAAAACTCATCTCTTTAGATTCCACTTCGAGCGATAGAATTACTATCAAAGCACTTATATACTAACATAGGACTGGCTTATCTATAGCCAGCTGACAAAGCATTTATATACTAACATAGGACTGGCCTATCTATAGCCAGCTGAGTAGCACTTGAAATGTGTGGCTCTATGATACCTGTTGTACTTATATGATTCTGTTTTTCTTCTGGGCTGTGTCTTCCTGGTCGTATGTACTTATATGATTCTGTTTTCTTCAAGGTTGTGTCTTCCTGGTCGATTGTACTTATTGTAAGTCGCTTTGGATAAAAGCGTCAGCCAAATGCAATGTAATGTAATGTAATGATGACATCATCCAAGTAAGCAGCAGCATATGCAGAGTGGGAACGCAGCACCCGGTCCATGAGCCGCTGGACGGTGGCTGGAGCTCCGAACAACCCGAAAGGAAGTGTGATAAATTGGTACAACCCATACTGAGTGGAGAAGCCGTTTTTTCCTTAGACTCTGGAGAAAGGGGAATCTGCCAATAGACCTTGGTTAAATCCAGCATTGTGTAAAAGCGAGCAGTGCTTAGCCGATCCAGGAGTTCGTCGACCCGGGGCATTGGATAAGCATATAATTTGGACACCTCGTTCACCCTGCGGTAGTCCACACAGAACCGAATTGACCCGTCAGACTTACGTACCAGCACGACAGGGCAACACCAGTCACTGGTGGACTCTTCTATCACTCCCATCTCTAGCATAGCCTGAAGCTCCGCCTGAACAATTTTCCTCTTGTGTTCAGGCAGCCGATAGGGCCGTGACCGAATGGCCACGCCCGGGGGCATTTCTATGCGGTGGTGTATGAGAGAGGTGCGCCCTGGCACCGGAGAGAACACGTCGGCAAACTGCCTTTGCAACGAAGCAACGTCAGCTCTCTGGCCCGGTGAGAGATTGTCGCCACAACAGACCGGGGCTAATTTGTTGCTTTTAATGACCTCCGGTCCCAACTCATCTCTCTCAATCACCGTGGTGGCCAAAGAAACAGATGCCACTTCCCTCCATGCTTTCAGGAGGTTAAGGTGGTAAATCTGTGTTGCTCCCCCCCTGTCAGAACGCACCACCTCATAATCTACGTCCCCCACTCTTCATGTGACCACGAAGGGTCCTTGCCACTTGGCGAATAGTTTAGAGCTAGAGGATGGGAGTAATACGAGCACTTGATCTCCCGGTGAAAATGGTCTCAGTTTCGACCCTCTGTTGTACAGGCGCTGCTGACGTTCCTGAGCCTGGAGCAAATTCTCCCGTGATATCTGCCCCAGTGAGTGGAGTTTTGCTCGCAGGTCCATAACGTACTGTATTTTGTTTTTACTGGTGCGTGGACCCTCCTCCCAGTTTTCCTTAACTAGGTCCAAAACACCCCGGGGCTTCCTGCCAAATAACAGCTCAAAGGAGGATAATCCCGTGGAAGACTGTGGCACCTCCCGCACTGCAAACAACAGAGGATCTAGCCATTTATCCCAATTACTACTATCTTCTTGAACGAACTTACGAATCATGTTCTTTAGTGTTTTATTAAACCGTTCCACCAGGCCGTCGGTCTGAGGATGGTAAACACTAGTCCGGATTGAATGGACGCCCCATAGTTCATACAGCTTGCGTAGTATGCGTGACATAAACTGTGTGCCCTGGTCAGTCAGGATCTCTTTCGGGATCATAGATAATGTGAAACAGTGCCTGCGCGACGCTCTTTGCAGAGATATTACGCAGCGGCACTGCCTCGGGATATCGCGTTGCATAATCCACTAGGACTAGTACAAAGCGATATCCCTGTGCACTCCGGTCTAATGGCCCGATGAGGTCCATACCAACTCTCTCAAAAGGCACCTCAATCAATGGTAACGGGCGCAAAGGCACTCTGGGGGTGGCCAGCGGGTTAACCAGCTGACATTCACGGCAAGATGCACACCATCGCTTCACATCTGCGTGAATGCCCAGCCAATACAATCGGGCCATTATCCGGATCCGGTGTAGTGATTTGTCGTACCCTAGGTGACCTGACATGTGGTTATAATGAGCTGCCTGGAAAACCATTTCCTGACGGCTTTTTGGCACCAACCACTGGGTATTTATATCTCCTGTCTGTGTGTCACGGCTTACATGATACAGCCTGTCCCTAACCACCGTAAAGTGTGGGTGAGTGAATGCTGCTTTTGGGTGTAGCTGGGAGCCATCAATACTCATCACCTGGTCGAAGGCGTGCTGAAGGGTCTCGTCCCTTGACTGTTCGAGGGGGAAATCCTTCACGGGAAACACCAGCGGGGCCAGAGGGACCTCCGCGGCCCCGTCCGTGTCCGTTTCCCCGTCGACGTTGTCAGCCACCTCCGACTCTCCACTAAACACAGCACACAACTCACATTTCCCTGCCATCCGTGAACGCACCCCCATAGCCCCCGCTAGCTTAGCAAACCCCGGCCAATTCGTTCCCAAAATCAGAGGGTGCGTAAGGCGAGTGCTAACTCCAGCCCTGACTCTGTGCTTTTTCCACTTATAAGACATTTCCAGCGTCACCTCCGGGTACTGGTGTATATCCCCATGCACACACCTCACCTTCACCCATGATGCTTCAATCAATGCCCCAGGCCGAACCAAACGCTGATGGATCATCGTCTGATTACTGCCCGTGTCCATCAGAGCCTTGTGTGTACCCCCCTGTATACATACCGGTATACGGTATATCCCTTCCAAATCGGGAGAGGCACTGGCGGTCCCGCAACCCGGACCATCTGTCCGACCTCCATGAGAGGACACTCCCGTCGGAAGTGGCCAGGCTGCCCGCACCGCCAGCAATCCTGCCCTGGCGTCTGAGGAGCCCCCCGTGCTGCCGGACGACCAGAAGCCTAGGCCGGACCCTGGGGAGAGATAAAAACAGGAGGGTAAGGTAGGGCTTGGGGGGGGAAGTGTCGGGGCTGCGGGTTGGGGCCGTGTGGTGGTGGTCCTCCTCCGGCCACCCGCACGCCGCCGCTGTGCCCTCATAGATGTCCAGGTATGCCTCCGGATCGTCCTCTGCCGTCAATTTCTGGAGGGCAATCAAAGGCGGTCGGAACGGGTTGGTCGCGGGATCGGCCTCCCGGGCGGCCGGACGCTGCAGCAGCTCCCGTAGGAGAGCCCGGTCCTCGTGCTGGCTCGAGGCGATCCCGAGCAGAGCCTTGCTCTGCTGTCGCTGCAATGCCGCGGTGGTCTCCTGCATGTGAGCGAGACGTTGGAGGTCCTGACCCAGTGGGGTTTCTCCTTACGACATGATTGTCCCTGTTCAGGCGCCACTGTGAGCCTCTCTGCTCACACAGGGTTCAAAGAGGGATGCAAAGAGCAGGGTTTGGGTTGAACACAGGCGTTTATTAGCACCAAAACAAAGTACACAACACGGGTTGCAAAACGTTGCCCATGTGGGATCCTTCACAGGTCCTCTGGCGACCTTGCAGGATCCCGCCTACTGCAAGACAGACCAGAACCAGGTTACCACATGCTTTTATTCAGTGACTGATTACCTGATTCCAATCAGCTGTCTGGCCTCCGGCCGAGCCACTCCCTTCACTCCAGCAGCCGACGCCCTAACCACACCCCGCTGCCAGACAAAGTCTTCACAGAATACGTTTGGGGAACAAAATCAAGCTTTTTAAAAGGTGAGTGGATTTTGGCAGGCAGTGAGTGCGGACCTACGATGGAACGATAAAAAGAACGGCTCTCACCAAGTACGACTTGGTTCCCCTCGTTTGTACCAAAGAGCCGTTCAAAATAATCGGCTCGTTTACAGCAGGACAACCAATCAGCTCCTGTCTTCACAGTAACTCGCAGAGACGGCTCAAGGAGCTTCTTTCATTTAACCCTTCATATTCAAACAGAAACTGAAAAGGCAGATTTGAAGGATTTATTTCTTTGTAAATGTTATTTTAAATACAATTAAATCAAGTTATTTTGGTAAAACTAATGAAAAATATAACTAAAAAAATATATATTGAAAATTGTTTTTAAATATTATTTTGTAGAATATCTTAGGCCTAGAGGGCCCTGACGGCTCGCCACTGGTCAAATGTCACTTGTTTTGCATCTCAAAGCTTTAGCTTTTAGTCCACTATCCCATCATTCAAGGGTGGTTTTCACTATAAGTAATGTTGTTGTTTTTGGACGGACACTATAATTTACATTTTTTTTACTATGTTAAATCTTTATTGATTCTGACTTTTCTACATCCAACTCACAGGTTTATCATTGCTTTGATGATTAATTTACCCCTTTTTGAAATGAAGTCATTTGTTCTGGGAATGTCATTTTCGAGAACTCAGATGGTGTGTTCAGGGATAATAGTAGATGGTGTGTTCAGGGGTATTATTAATGACTGATGGTGTGTTCAGAGATAATAGTAGATTGTGTGTTCAAGGATAATAGTAGATGGTGTGTTCAGGGTCTGTCCAGAGGGCTATGTGTGTCTGAAGGCTGGCAGGAACCCTAACTATGGATACACCAGCTACGACTCGTTCGGATGGGCCTTCCTGTCTCTCTTCAGACTGATGACTCAGGACTTCTGGGAAAACCTCTTCCAGCTGGTCAGTGACTCCTGATAGGCTGAGGGCAGCAGGAAAGACCTACATGGTGTTATTCGTGGTGGTGATGTTCCTGCCTGTCTCTCACCTGTCTGTCTCTTACCTGTCTGTCTCTGACCTGTCTGTCTCTGACCTGTCTGTGTCCCACCTGTCTGTCTCTGACCTGTCTGTGTCTCACCTGTCTGTCTCTACCTGTCTGTCTGCAGACCCTGAGGGCAGCAGGGAAGACCTACATGGTCTACTCTCCTGTCTGTCTCTCACCTGTCTGTGTCTCACTTGTCTGTCTGTCTCTCTCCCTGTCTGCCTCTCACCTGTCTGTCTCTACCTGTCCGTCTGCAGACCCTGAGGGCAGCAGGGAAGACCTACATGTTGTTTTTCGTGGTGGTGATCTTCCTGGGCTCCTTCTACCTGATCAACCTGATCCTGGCTGTGGTGGCGATGGCGTACGCTGAGCAGAACGAGGCAACGCGGGCCGAGAATCAGAAGAAGGAGGATGAGTACCAACAGATCCTGGACCTGCTGAGGACCAGGGAGGAGGAGGTGAGATACACACCTGTCTACTTGTACCTGTCTCTTTGTTACCTGTTTTTCTGTTACCTGACCCTCCACCTGTCTCTTGTTACAGCAGGCAGCCTGCAGGGCAGCGTTCTCAGAAAAACAGGATTCAGAGAAGAACTCATCAGAGATAAAGAGACATGAAGAAGAACACAATGCCATGGAAGGTAAACACACACATACACCCACACAAACATAAACACACATCTCACCTGTCCTCAGACCTGCATACACACAACATCTCACCTGTCCTCAGACCTGCAGACACACAACATCTAACCTGTCCTCAGACCTGCAGACACACAACATCTCACCTGTCCTCAGACCTGCAGTCACACAACATCTCACCTGTCCTCAGACCTGCAGTCACACAACATCTCACACATCACACAGGCTTCTGTTTAGTAAAAACGGACCCCCTGTTGTGTTTTCTGACCCCCTGCTGTGTTTACTGACCCCCTGCTGTGTGTATCAGACTTCGCTGAGGACCAGAGGCCATGTCCACCATGTTGGTACGTCTTCTCCGACGTCTTCCTGAAGTGGAACTGCTGTAGCTGCTGGCGGTGGCTCAAGCTGTGGCTCTACACCATCGTCATGGACCCGTTTGTGGACCTTGGGATCACCATCTGCATCGTCCTCAACACCGTCTTCATGGCCTATGGAGCATTACCCCATGACGGAGGAGTTTGAGGAGCTGCTGAGCATTGGGAACCTGGTGAGTGGAACACAAGAGTCCCTTAGTATCAGCAGTCTCCCTGCATGGGCAGTAACTATGTGTCCAGCAGGGGGCAGTAACATCTGTCTGTCTCCAGCAGGGGGCAGTAAGATCTGTCTCCAGCAGGGGGAAGTAACAACTGTCCGTCTCCAGCAGGGGGCAGTAACATCTGTCTCCAGCAGGGGGAAGTAACATCTGTCTGTCTCCAGCAGGGGGCAGTAACATCTGTCTGTCTCCAGCAGGGGGCAGTAACATCTGTCTGTCTCCAGCAGGGGGCAGTAACATCTGTCTCCAGGGGCAGTAACATCTGCCACCAGCAGCCTGATGACCTCTCATTTCTTACCTCTGATTTCTGACCCCTGATTTCTGACCTCTGATTTCCATCCTCTCTCAGGTATTCACAGGGATCTTCACGGCGGAGATGGTGCTCAAGCTTCTGGCCATGGACCCCTACTACTACTTCCAGGTTATACTTCCCGTTGTTCAACAGACTTCCTGTTGTTCAGCAGACCTCGGCCCAATTACAAACCACCCCCTACACCCTACCCCTACACACTACCCCTCCGTTTGCTTGTTCACGCGGAGGGTCCACCACATTAAGTGCTGTTCCAAACCAACGAGTGTGGAGGGGGAATGGGCTATCAAGCCCTCAAACAGCCAGTCTGCAGCGGTCGTGACTTCACCTGCTGCACTACCTGACCGGACTCAACGCTGTTTGTGTCCGTCAGGAACAAAGCTGTTTACTAACTTTTCCGTCGAAACTTTCCCTGATAAACTGCACAACAACAGCTATTTAATATTTTCATATAGATGTTAACAACTTCATGGTTACCTCGTATTTGTTGAAACTTTTACATTTATTCATGTCTAGTCTAGAAAACGGTAAAAGTTGTGTATATTTACATGAACCTTTGCTAAAACTAAGCAGCTTATAAACATCGGATTTTAAAACAGAAATATGTTTACAAAAAATATATGCAATAAAAGATTTTTAAAGTTTTATTTTTGTTATTTTTAATCCAAGAGATGCTGAATTGAAACCGACTTACTTCCTGTTGGTCAGCTGACGGGATCAGGGGTTCTCCCCTCAACAGAGAGTTCCCCTGCTGCTCTACTTAACTGCCCAAATCAAAAGTTTATAAGCTGCTTGGTTTTTAAAACAGTCCTTTGCATGAGTCTGCCACGGAGTGGAAGTGGGTAGGATGTGGTTTGGAATTGTCCGAAGTCAGGACCAATGCAGACTCGCTGTTGGAGGGCAAAAGTAAATATATGTATTGTTTATTTAAACATGACTGATGACTGACAGCTGTTGCCATGGTTGCAGGTGGGCTGGAACATCTTTGACAGCATCATCGTCACCATGAGTCTGGTGGAGCTTGGACTGGCCAACGTCCAGGGACTGTCTGTACTGCGCTCCTTCAGACTGGTCTGTACCTGTCTGTCTGTCTGTCTGTCTGTCTGTCTGTCTGTCTGTCTGCACTACTCTCACCTGTCTCTCCCCTGTCTCTCCCCTGTCTCTCCCCTGTCTCTCCCCTGTCTCTCACCTGCCTCTCACCTGCCTCTCACCTGTCTCTCACCTGTCTCTCACCTGTCTCTCACCTGTCTCTCCCCTGTCTCTCCCCTGTCTCTCCCCTGTCCCTCACCTTTCTCTCACCTGTCTCTCCCCTGTCTCTCACCTGTCTCTCCCCTGTCTCCCTGTCTTCAGATGCGGGTATTTAAGCTGGCTAAGTCGTGGCCCACACTGAACATGCTGATAAAGATCATTGGTAACTCTGTGGGTGCTCTGGGGAACCTGACGCTGGTCCTGGCCATCATTGTCTTCATTTTCGCGGTGGTTGGGATGCAGCTGTTTGGGAAGAACTACAAAGAGTGTGTCTGCCGTATAGACAAGGACTGTGTACTCCCCCGATGGCACATGACGGACTTCTTCCACGCCTTCCTCATCATCTTCAGGGTCCTGTGTGGGGAGTGGATCGAGACCATGTGGGACTGCATGGAGGTCTCGGATCAGACCATGTGTCTCATCGTCTTCATGATGGTGATGGTCATTGGAAACCTGGTGGTGAGTCAGAAGAACTAAAGCTTAAGATTAGATTCAATGTTTTTTTATTGTCAGTTGGCGCAGTTAAGTTAAAGTTAAAGCCTTTTATTGTCATTATACACAGAGTATAACGAGATTCAGAGTGCAACTCTGTCCCGGTGTGCAAAAAATACAAACAAATACATAACATTAAAAACACGGCAATAGGACGGACAACATACAATCATACGGGGGAATAAATAGTTAAAAATATTTATTGCACGCAGCCCTGCGGGGAGCCAGTGCTGAGGGTGCGGGTGGAGGAGCAATAAGGGCCTATTTTCACTGTCTGAGGACGGTCTGTAAGGAAATTATTAATCCAGGCGCATAAAATGGAGGGGAAACCTAGGCTTGACAGTTTTTCCACGAGTATGTCAGGTATGATGGTGTTAAAAGCTGAGCTAAAATCAACAAACAGCATCCTTATATAGTTGCCTGGGCCTTCTAGGTGGCTCACAGCTGTGTGAAGGACCGTGGCGATGGCATCATCCGTGGATCTGTTGGCTCTATAGGCAAACTGATGAGGGTCGAGGGAGTGTGGCAGGCTGGCTTTGATGTAGTCGGCTATCAGTCTTTCGAAACACTTCATCACCGCCGATGTTAGGGCTATGGGCCTGTAGTCGTTGAGCTCTCTGACTGGTGTCCTTTTGGGGACAGGAATGATGGTAGCCGTTTTCAGGCAGGATGGAATGCAAGCTTGTGACAGGGACAGGTTGAATATCCTGGTCAGGACCCCTGAAAGCTGGTCAGCACAAGCTTTGAGTACTTTTCCGAGTACTCCATCGGGTCCTGCGGCTTTTCCAGGATTCACAGACTTCAGCGTCTGCTTCACCTGATGTTCTTTGAGAGTGAGAGGTGGTATGGAGCTGGTAGTTTGCAGGGACAGAGGCAGAATAGAAAAGTGGGGGGGTCTGCTAGCCTCAAAGCGGGCAAATAAGTGGTTTAGTTCCTCTGCAAGGTGGGCGTCAGCTCTAGTAGTGCCAGATGTTTTGCCCTTATAGTTGGTTAGCTGTTGAAGGCCCTGCCAAACGCACCGTGTGTTGTTATGAGCGAGATTCTCCTCCACTTTTCCCTTGTAGTCCTCCTTTGCAGCCTTGATGCCTCTCCTCAGATTCGCCCTTGCCAAACTGTACTGGGCTGCATCCCCCGACGTGAAGGCTGTGTCACGGGAACACAGGAGAGACCGCACTGCTCTTGTCAACCATGGTTTTTGGTTTGGGTAGACCCGAATGCGTTTTTCCACAGTTACAGTGTCTGTGCAGAACTTGATGTAGGATGGAGATGTTCCTCCAAGTCTGTCTGTTCAAATATGTCCCATGCTTTGTGTTCGAAGCAGTCTTGCAGTTGTGAGAGTGCCCCCTCGGGCCAGGTTCTAATATATTTGACCACCGGCTTGGTGTTACTTCTGAGGGGGGTGTAAGCTGGGATGAGAAGCAGTGAGAGGTGGTCAGATAGTCCTAAATGGGGGAGTGGGACCACTCTGTAAGCATGCTACAGGTTAGAATACAACCGGTCCAGTGTGTTCTTTCCTCTGGTGGTACATCGTACTTATTGTACACATTTGGGAAGCACATTTTTTAGACATGCATGATTGAAGTCTCTAGCAACAATATGATCTCCGTCCGGATGGGACCTCTGTTGTTTATTTATTAAGCTCTGGAGGTGGTCAAGTGCAATGCTGGCGTTAGCATCAGGTGGGATATAAACAGTGTTGATTATCACCCCTGTCAGCTCTCTGGGCAGGTAAAAGGGTCTGCACATGATAGACATTACTTCCAGGTCGGGAGGGCAATGTGTATGTGTAACCATGATGTCCATGCACCAGTCGTTGTGGATGTAAACATACAGACCACCCCCTCGGCTCTTACCGGAAGCGCTGTTCCTGTCGTAGCAGTGGGTAGAGCGGCCTGGTAGCTGCACTGCTGCATCCGGAATCTGCGGGTGTAGCCAGGATTCTGTGATGATCATCACACAGCAGTCGCGTACGTTCGTGTTAGCAGCTAGTAGTACTTCCAATTCGTCAATTTTGTGGACGATGGACCTGGCATTTGCGAGGAAGAGGCTTGGTAGTGGTGGTCGGTGCGGCCGCTTCCTTAGCCTAGCAAGCAGGCCTGCACGGCAACCTCGCTTCTGCTTCCTCTCCCTCCGGCGCCTGCGTTGCTTCACAGGCCCGAAAACAATCCAGGGAGACCCGAGCGGTCTCGCAATGTCCTCCGGGATGTTGTTAGTCCGGTGGAAATCGGCTGTGATGTCAGAGCGACAACTCATCCCTATGTCAAATAAGTGCATGCGACTGTATACAGTATGTAATTCGCCTGTTCTAGGGTGTTCACGCACACTAACAAAAAACAAACAGTGCACAATCAAAACAGAGAGCTGTGAGCCGCAGCGTCTGAGCGCGCCGCCATACTTGCCTAAGTCGTGGCCCACACTGAACATGCTGATAAAGATCATTGGTAACTCTGTGGGTGCTCTGGGGAACCTGACGCTGGTCCTGGCCATCATTGTCTTCATTTTCGCGGTGGTTGGGATGCAGCTGTTTGGGAAGAACTACAAAGAGTGTGTCTGCCGTATAGACAAGGACTGTGTACTCCCCCGATGGCACATGGCGGACTTCTTCCACGCCTTCCTCGTCATCTTCAGGGTCCTGTGTGGGGAGTGGATCGAGACCATGTGGGACTGCATGGAGGTCTCGGATCAGACCATGTGTCTCATCGTCTTCATGATAGTGATGGTCATTGGAAACCTGGTGGTGAGTCAGAAGAACTAAAGCTTAAGATTAGATTCAATGTTTTTTTATTGTCAGTTGGCGCAGATCAACCTGAGCAATAACAGTTTATGGCGAGTACGGCAAATTAAATTTGTAACAAGCACAGTGACTAGAACGCAACCACACACTTATTCAAAAAAAAAACTTGATAAAGTCAGGCAACACTAACCCTATTTAGAGAGAATGTCTGTATCGGGAGACGTCTGACAGTGGTGCAAAGTGACAGACCTAATTTTACCTCTATTTAGAGGCAATGGACTTCCACTCTCGGGAGAGCCCCAAACGACGGACTGTAAGCAGGGTCCCACACTCAAAGGCACCCAGAGATCCAGGGTGATGCATATGGCTTTCCTACCCAGGAATGAGTGTGTGAAAGCTGGGTAAAAGTTATGTGAATACAGGGAGACAGCAGCAGCGGGCTGTGACTCAGAGAGCTCCTTCCAGCACCTCGCTCTCTCCCACCCAGAGGACAGGCTGCTTCGCAGCACTATGTAACCCAGGAAAACAGCTTCAATCCTGGGTATGTCAGTGTTAAAAAGTGCATTAAACTGGTTTAATTACCCAGTAATAAATGTGTGAAACCTGGGGAACAGTGCTGTGAAGACAGGGAGACAGCCCACTGACAACTCTCCTTACATTCATCCAGAATCAGAAAAAGTCTAAGTTAACTTTTGGAAGAACCAGAGAAAAGGGGTGAAAATGGAGAAATTGTATCCCAAAATGGTGTCTCTTAAGGTGGGTAGAGTCATTACATTACATTACATTACATTGCATTTAGCTGACGCTTTTGTCCAAAGCGACTTACAATAAGTACATACGACCAGGAAGACACAACCTGAAGAAAACAGAATCATAAAGTACATCAGGTTTCATAGAGCCAAACACTTCAAGTGCTACTCAGCTGGCTTTAGAGAAGCCAGTCCTTTGTTAGTATATAAGTGCTTTGTTAGTAAGTCCACTGACAACTCTATGTATGGGGTGACGTATATGGACACTTGAGCACCAGCAAGACCCCCACCTACATAACCTTGTGCACCAGGCGAACCTGTGTAACAGTGTTAACAGTGGTTAACTCCTGTGGTATTAGATCTGTCTTAGCATCACTTTTACAGTTGTTCTGTAGTGTCGCTGTGTTTGCTTACAGCTCCTTTGTTAGTTGTACCACTGTGATAGTGAGGGTTATTTTGTTTATTGTGTATATTCCTTTGTAGTTGATTAGGCTCCCTTGATTAGAGTCCTCCTTTTGTTTGCTCCTCAGTTAAACCTATGCCCTTTTGGCCCCTTTGTTTGTTCCCGGCTGTTTGCCTACCGCTTTGTTTAACCTGCTATATAATACAACTTATTATAAGTATTACTCTTTCCATACTGGTGTATGTTACTTTCCTCTTCCCCTAGTTGGGACGTAACAACTGTGTTCCTGTTCTTGCTTCAGGTCCTGAATCTGTTCCTGGCCTTGTTGCTGAGCTCTTTCAGCGGGGATAATCTGGCGGCCCCAGAGGAGGAAGGAGAAAACAACTTGCAGATCTCCATAAACCGGATCAACAGGGCTGTGTCCTGGCTGAAGACGTGGGCCTTGGAACAGATCTTTACTTTAATGGGAAAGAAGAACCACGTGAGCCCAGACCTCAGTGGTGAGGGTTTCTCTTTGTTTAAATGTGTGTCATGACTCTGGATCCCAGATGAGGTCCTGATACTGTGGTATTGTGATCTCTCTGTTAGTGAGGGATGAAGAGGAGGACCAGCAGACCAAGGACTCCTTGGATCTGACATTCATCAACTCTGAACCCCTCGGCTGTAACCGTGGCAACCTGACCAGCAACTACCACAGCCTCCCGTTGCTAAGGGTCCCCATCGCCGAAGCCGAGTCAGACCTCGAGTCGTGGGACAACGACGACGAAGAGGACGACGAAGAGGATGACGAAGAGGACGACGAAGAGGGCTCCCAGGTAATTGTTACTCACCGGTACCGTTTCAGTACATATATAGTACATATATGTATATATATATATATATACATATACATATATGTATATATATATATACATATATGTACTATATACATATATGTATATATATGTAGTGTATACATATATATACACTACCAGTCAAAAGTTTGGACACACCTTCTCATTTTAAGTTTGTTATATATTTAAATGTTTTCTTCTTTGTAGATTAATACTGAAGACACCAAAACTATGAAAGAACACATGTGAAATTATCTAGTTAACAAAAAAGTGTGCACAGTGGAAAGCCCTATTTGACTGCTGCTGTAATCCGTATTATAGCAAGAACCACTCACCTCGAATAATACATCAGAGTTACCTCTACTCAGAGGATCAATACATCGGAGTTACCAGCCTCAGAAACCACAAATTAAAGCACCTCAGATAAGAGCCGACATAAATGATCACTAGGGATGGGTACCGAGCCCCGGTATTAAAGGGGCCCCGGGGCTGACTTATTAAAGACCGTGGCACCGTTAAGCTCCGACATTATCGGTATCTTTATCGATACTCAAGACATTTAAAAAAGATATCATGTATTATGCTACACAAACATTATTTTGCAGTTTTAGTGTCGTCAATTTTGTTTCTAATGCTGAAAAAGACAAAAAAATGCGTCTATGATGTATTTTCGATCTTTCCAATCCAGACGAGAGATCTTTCTCCCCCGTCTGTGTGCGAGGGGGTGGGGCAATTCACAATTTGTTTAGTTAATTTACCTTTTTCTTTTTCAAAAGAACCGATACAAGTACCGTTAAAGGACCGGATTGATAATCGGTATCGATAAAAGTAGTAGTACCGTTAAAACCTTAACGATACCAATCCCTAATGATCACAGAGCTCAAGTAGCAGACAAATCTCAGCATCCACTGTTCAGAGGAGACTGTGTGAATCAGGCCTTCATGTTCCTGCAAAGATCCACTGCTGAGGATGAACATCAAGTAGAAGAGAATTGTTTAGGCCCAGAAACACAAGGACTGGACATTAGAAAGTGGAAATCTGTACTTTGGTCTGATGAGTCCACATTTTTTATTTTTGGTTCCAACCTCCGTGTCTTTGTGAGACGCAGAGAAGGTGAGCGGATGGTTTCTGCATGTGTGGTCCCACCGTGAAGCATGGAGGAGGAGCTGTGATGGGGGGGCTTTGCTGGTGACACTGTTGGTGATTTATATTGCAGGATGACGAGTCGTCTGTGTGCAGCACAGTGCAGAGACTCCCTGATGTTCAGGAGGAAGAGGAGGAAGAAGAGCATGATGAAAACACACCTGAGGACTGCTTCACTGACAGTACACACACACACACACACACACACACACACACACACACACACACACACACACACACACTCACTTGTGTAACCGTTATATTTATTCAGAAATGATCAGGAAGGTGAATGGGGTTCTGAAAGAGGAAGCGGGGACCTGATGATGTTCATGTGTTTCAGAGTGTTATGGCCGCTGTCCGTTCCTGGACATAGACACATCCGCGGGTCGAGGGAGGGTCTGGGCTGACGTCAGGAGAACCTGCTTCTTCATCGTGGAGCACAACTACTTCGAGACGTTCATCATCTTCATGATCCTGATGAGCAGTGGAGCTCTGGTGAGGATTACTAGATATCCTTATAAATTATTTTAGATTTATATACATTATATGCATGATTGCACATAGGTATATAGTACATTATTGAATATTGTTAGATCAATTATACATGATTATATAACTGATTGTAAGTTATTATACATTATTATCATATATATTCATGCATCACGTCTTTTACCTTCAGCGTTGATGAAGGTCTGATTTGCATTTTGTTGTTTTTATTTTTATTTTGGGAAGCATGTTAGAAATGTTTTTTTAAACTCTGCTGCCTCGATGCTGATTGGTCTGTCTGTTCTGATCCATGACTGAGCAGGTCAGATCTGATTGCTTCTCAGGAGTGCGTGCAGTGTGAATACTAACCTGTGGAGACAAGATGGCCGTCAGTGACCTCAGAGCTGCTAACATGGCTAACAGTGGACTACAAACATGGCTTACAGTGGACTACATACATGGCTAATATTCTGATTACTAACATGGCTGCCTCATGTCACTCAGGTGAGATCTTTACAGAGTCCTAATGAAACGCACTTTTCTGATACTTACATGTTTAGTTCAGCAGGATAATCTCCACATTTTAACACCACTTTATGATTTCTGAAGTAAGAAGCTAACATTATATAAAGGAACTACAGCACGGTCACATGACTTCACGTCACCACTGCTAAGCTAAAGGTGGCTAATGTTAGGCTATAAAGGAACTACAGCACGGTCACATGACTTCACGTCACCACCGCTAAGCTAAAGGTGGCTAATGTTGGGCTATAAAGGAACTACAGCACGGTCACATGACTTCACGTCACCACCGCTAAGCTAAAGGAGGCTAATGTTGGGCTATAAAGGAACTACAGCACGGTCACATGACTTCACGTCACCACCGCTAAGCTAAAGGAGGCTAATGTTGGGCTATAAAGGAACTACAGCACGGTCACATGACTTCACGTCACCACCGCTAAGCTAAAGGAGGCTAATGTTGGGCTATAAAGGAACTACAGCACGGTCACATGACCTCACGTCACTAATGTTGGGCGTGATGACGTTTAGTCGTCTCATTTAGACACTTGTTATCAACCTCTGTTTTTAAACCCAGTGACCACAGACCTTATTTGAGGATAACAATCAAAAACACATTCAGAGAACCAATGACCTCCAGACCAGGGGACACGAAGTGATGACTCATGTCCAGGTTTTAGATCTCATAATGCTGACTCATGTCCAGGGTCTCCTTCCTGCACCTCTATATGGCCAGACTGCTGCATGGGGATGACTGTGTCTCTGTCCAGGCGTTCGAGGACATTTACCTGGAGCAGCGGCAGGTCATCAAGACGGTCCTGGTGTACGCAGACCAGGTCTTCACCTACGTCTTTGTGGTGGAGATGCTCCTCAAGTGGGTCGCCTACGGATTCAAGACCTACTTCACCAATGCCTGGTGCTGGCTGGACTTCCTCATCGTGGACGTAAGGATACCTGTCTGTCTCTCAGCTGTTTCTCTGCTGATGTCCTCACCTGTCTGTCTCTCAGCTGTTTCTCTGCTGATGTCCTCACCTGTCTGTCTCTCAGGTGTCTCTGGTGTCTCTGACCGCCAACATCCTGGGATACTCGGAACTCGGAGCCATAAAGTCTCTGAGGACGCTGAGGGCCCTGAGACCCCTGAGGGCCCTGTCCCGCTTCGAGGGCATGAGGGTGTGAACCTGTCTGTCTGACCCGTCTCTCTGACCCCCCCCCCCCCATGTCTATATGAACCTGTCTCTCTGACCCGACTCCCCACTTTCTCTCTGACCCGTCTCTCTGAACTTGTCTGTCTGACCTGTCTCTATGAACCCATCTCTCTCTGAACATGTCCGTCTGACCTGTCTATATGTCTCCCCAGGTGGTGGTGAACGCTCTGGTCGGGGCAATCCCCTCCATCTTCAACGTGCTGCTCGTGTGTCTGATCTTCTGGCTGATCTTCAGCATCATGGGGGTCAACCTGTTCGCAGGGAAGTTCTATTACTGTTTCAACGAGACGTCTGAGGAGATATTTCTGCCGGAGGATATCAACAACCGCAGCGAGTGTCTGTCTCTGATGGAGGCCGGCAGCCAGGTGCGCTGGAGGAACGTCAAGGTGAACTACGACAACGTGGGAATGGGATACCTGTCGCTGCTGCAGGTGGTGAGTCATCACAGGTGAAATACGAAGTGAGTCATGAAAGGTGAAAAAGGGTGTGATGATTAGGGTAAGTGAACTCCCAGTGAACTCCCAGTGAACTCCCAGTGAACTCCCAGTGAACACCCAGTGAACCCTCAGTGAACCCCCAGTGAACCCCTCAGTGAATCCCCCAGTGAACCCCCAGTGAACTCCCAGTGAACCCTCAGTGAACTCCCCAGTGAACCCCCAGTGAACCCTCAGTGAACCTCCCAGTGAACCCTCAGTGAACCTCCCAGTGAACCCCCAGTGAACCATCATTGAACCCCCAGTGAACCCCCAGTGAATCCCCAGTGAACCCCCAGTGAACCCTCAGTGAACCCCCAGTGAACCCTCAGTGAACCTCCCAGTGAACCCTCAGTGAACCTCCCAGTGAACCCCCAGTGAACCATCATTGAACCCCCAGTGAACCCCCAGTGAATCCCCCAGTGAACTCCCAGTGAACCCTCAGTGAACCCCCAGTGAACCCCTCAGTGAATCCCCCAGTGAACCCCCAGTGAACTCCCAGTGAACCCTCAGTGAAGTCCCCAGTGAACCTCCCAGTGAACCCTCAGTGAACCTCCCAGTGAACCCCCAGTGAACCATCATTGAACCCCCAGTGAACCCCCAGTGAACCCTCAGTGAACCTCCCAGTGAACCCTCAGTGAACCCCCAGTGAACCCTCAGTGAACCCCCAGTGAACCCCCAGTGAACCATCATTGAACCCCCAGTGAATCCCCCAGTGAACCCTGAACCCCCCAGTGAATCCCTCAGTGAACTCCCAGTGAAACCTCAGTAAGCCCCCAGTAAACCCCCCAGTGAACCCCCCAGTGAACCCTGAGTGAACCCCCCCAGTGAACCCTCAGTGAACTCCCAGTGAACTCCCAGTGAACCCTCAGTGAACCCCCCAGTGTGTTTCCTCTCACAGTTGGTTTGATGTTTGGTTTTCAGCTGCTGTTCCTCTCTTCCAGGCCACCTTTAAAGGCTGGATGGACATCATGTATGCAGCGGTGGATTCCAGAGACGTCAGTACACACACACACACACACACACAAACACACTCATTTACTATACGAATGAATGTGTGTGTGTGTGTGTGTGTGTGTGTGTGTGTGTGTGTGTGTGTGTGTGTGTGTGTGGCATTACTATACTTGTTGGGACCTAAATCTGTTTACACAGTCACGTGTGGGGACTCGCCTCCCTTATGGGGACAAATTGGAGGTCCCCATAAGGGGAATCATTAATTTTAGGGTGAAGACTTGATTAGGTTTAGGGTAAGGGTTAGGCATGTGTTGGTTATGGTTAAGGTTAGGATAAGTCTCCAGGAAATGCATGCAAGTCAATGCAATGTCCCCTGAAGGTGTGTGTGTGTGTGTGTGTGTGTGCAGGTAGAGTCCCAGCCGAAGTACGAGGAAAATCTGTACATGTACATTTACTTCGTCATCTTCATAATCTTTGGCTCGTTCTTCACTCTCAACCTCTTCATCGGAGTCATCATCGACAACTTCAACCAGCAGAAATCTAAGATACGTTTCTTAAAAGTATTTATTTATTTTATATATGTTATATTCCATGTATTTACTCTCTGATAATGTGAGGTCACTGTTGTGTTTCTGGTCTTCACATGGGTGGGACAGACCTTTTCATGACGGAGGAACAGAAGAAGTATTACAATGCGATGAAGAAGTTGGGCTCCAAGAAGCCTCAGAAGCCCGTCCCCCGCCCGGAGGTGAGCTCACTTCCTGTTTTAACCTGTTGAGCCCTGAGCCTTGTTTTCAGGTCTCAGGCTCGAAAATGACATTTCCAGAACAAATGTCCATATCTTCCCTTCTAAAAGGGGAACATTAATAATCTTTGTTCTCAAAGTAATGATAAACCTGTGAGCTGGATGTAGAAAAGTCAGAATCAATAAAATTGTTTTTTATTTTAAAGAAAATTCCGATTGACCATAGTAAAAAACTGTAAATTATAGTGTCCGTCCAAAAATTATGTTTTACTGATAGTGAAAACCACCCTTGAATGATGGGATGGTAGACTAAAAGCTTTAGGAATCCAAAGTACAACATATAATAAGTACCCTGTATCAAGATTGATGCAAAACAAGTGACATTTGACCTTTTTAGAGAGGTTTAGCAAAAAAAAAAACACTTCTGGGGTCATTTGGGTGGATTTGACCTATCTCTGGCCCCCCTTGGTCAATTTTGATGATTGACATCTATTTTTAACCGCTCGAGCCAATGGAAAACCACTCGAAAGTTCCACATACACACACTGGTTACCAAATAAGAAGTGAGAGACACGCGTAGCCAAAACCGGAGCTGCGACACACTCTGGTGGCTACCATTCCTTGTACGATGTGAGGGTCTAAGGACAGAGGGTCGTATTGTCATACTGATATTCTGTACACACTGTGAAGTCCACTGAGACAAATGTAACATTTGTGATATTGGGCTATATAAATAAACATTGATTGATTGATTGATTAGCAGCTAATTTGTATTCTCTGATTTTTGCATAAAAATGGAATTATGGATTATCAATACTTTTTTCAAAGTGACAGACACATTGCTATGACCTATGGATTAACCTTCAGCCACGTTTTCTCTCGTTGTAATGCCATTGAACACGACTTTTGATCAGAATAACAGCTAAGGTGAGCATATCTCCGTGTTGGCTACCTAAAGCTACGTTGTGTGTTGTCTGTATTTGCTTCCCCTGTCGCAAGTTCTGATCGCTCAGTAATGATCCTTATATTTCTATAACCTGTGGACTCAGGATTTTATCTAAGCTTGTTTGTGCAGATCCAATAAGTATATCGATTGGTATACCTAGAGTTCTGTGCTAACGGCGATAAGATTTTTTCGCACAGGGCTAATTCAGAGGTTAGCCTTGTGCTTTTTTTTGCTAAAAAAAAAAAATCATCAGTTAGCTGAGTTTCTTCCCGTTACATGGATATGAAACATTCATAGTTTATTGAATATTAAGAAGCCCTCAGACACTGTTGCTTGCAGATGTTGTGGTTTCGGACCCGCCAAAGGGTCCGTGGGGCTTTAAGGTTGTACTTCCTGTCCCACTGATTTAAAGTGTACTTCCTGTTTCTGATGCCGCCTGTCTCTCCAGAACAAGTTCCAGGCGCTGGTGTTTGACCTGGTGACCACGCAGTTCTTCGACATCTTCATCATGGTGCTGATCTGCCTCAACATGGTGACGATGATGGTGGAGACAGACGAGCAGAGCGAGGAGAAGGAAACCATCCTGTACTGGGTCAACCTGACCTTCATCATCGTCTTCACCGGGGAGTGCAGCCTGAAGGTGGTGGCGCTGCGGCATCACTACTTCTCCGTGGGCTGGAACATCTTCGACTTTGTGGTCGTCATACTGTCCATCGTAGGTGAGTGCTGAGGTCCACTGGTGAGGTCATCTGGTGATATCATCCTACAGTCTTGTGTCGTCGCCTTAGTTACGCTTAACTTTTGGGGGATTTATTTCCTGTAAATACTTCATATAAAGTTTTAGGGTTAGGGTTAGGGTTAACCTAAACTCTAACCCTAACCCTGAACAACAAACCCTTAACACCTTATGATGCAACTCTCGTCACGCCCCCCCCCCCTGCAGGCCTCCTCCTTGCTGACATCATAGAGAAATATTTTGTTTCGCCCACACTCTTCCGAGTGATCCGATTGGCTCGTATCGGTCGAGTGCTCCGTCTGATTCGTGGAGCCAAAGGGATCCGGACGCTGCTGTTTGCCCTGATGATGTCACTTCCTGCCCTGTTTAACATCGGCCTCCTCCTCTTCCTCATCATGTTCATCTTCTCCATCTTCGGCATGTCTAACTTCGCCTACGTGAGGAAGGAGGGGATGATCGATGACATGTTTAACTTCGAGACGTTTGGGAACAGCATGATTTGTCTGTTCATGATCACCACCTCTGCCGGCTGGGACGGGCTGCTGATCCCCATCATGAACACGCCCCCCGA
>CADEHL010000374.1:0-37447 GCA_902827135.1 Harpagifer antarcticus
GGCAACACTTCACTCAGAGCCCAACCCAGGGGTCTTCAATTAGGACCCCTAAATACCTCAGCGAGTATCCGGGGGTCCTAATTACTCCAGACTGCAGAGGGCTTACCGAGGATGTGCCTGTTTAGAAAGGGATTCCCGACTGTAACCCTCTACAGAAACCTGACAGGAAGTTGCACGATATAGAGAAAAGATAAACAAAATGAGGTTTCAATAAGTCAGGGGTCACTCTCATATCAAACAGGAATGTTCTGATGTCCCAGTGGGGGGTCCATGTAGAGAAAACATTTGAGACCCCCTGACTCGCCTTCGCTCCCCGAGGGGCTAAAGAAGTCTATTTGTAAGACCTTTTAAAAGATTTGACATTTACCGACATGGAAATCAGCCGCGACGGCAGAATAAAGACGAGGACGAGAGATGGCAGAAGGAAAGGAAATCAACGCACAACGTTCCTGAGGGAAGAGGAGGAAGAGGAAGAGGAGGAAGAGGAGGAAGAGGAGGAAGAGGAGGAAGAGGAGGACAGGCTAAACATCTCAATCAAAACACAGACGAATGAGGAGAGAGGGGGGAGTTAATGTGAGGAAGAAAGCATGGAGGGAGGAGGAGGAAGAGCAGAGGCAATCCCATTGACATGAACACACACACACACACACACACACACACACACACCTACGAGGAGAATCAAAGGCAGCAGAGCAGAGGAAACATTCCTCCCCAAAGCGCTTTACATCCAGCTGCACGAATAATCTGAATGTTGTCAAAATCGCAGTTTGGAATGGTGCAATGTCTAAATCGATATAAGGGTATATATGTGTTTAAATACATTTTGAAGGAGGTGTTGTGGCGCTGCAGAGATAAACCACTCTGAAATGGTGCAGACTCAACCTCACAGACTGTATTCGTTTGACAGATCTCTTAAAAAGACAAATCATACTAATTTATTCAAAGATAATGAGAAGTATTATTACAAAATTATAAATCCCCTCCAATATCGTGTATCAAATTGCAATTGTTATATCAGTAAAAATGAGTTATTTCCTTACAAATTGTGCAACACACACACACACACATACCATGCATACATCACTTCAGGGGACATTACATTGACTTACATGCATTTCCTGGAGACTTATCCTAACCTTAACCATAACCAACACATGCCTAACCCTAACCCTTAACCTAGTCTTCTCCCTAAAATGAATGATTCCCCTCATGGGGTCCTCCATTTTGTCCCCATAAGGGAGGCGAGTCCCCACACGTGACTGTGTAAACATACGTAGGTCCCCACAAGGATGGTAATGCTAGGCCACACACACACACACACACACCAATATAGAACGACAGAGGTTAGCGCCTTTCACATATTGATGCAAACCCCCAAAATAAGATGTGTGTGTGAACGCAGATGTCCAAATCTTTTTATATAAAATCGTCAATTACCAGTCAGCTTTCTTGGCAACAGCCGATTAAGCTCATGTCGGAAAAGTGCTGCTTATTGTCCGTAGATTTCACGGCATAAAATGTGACTGTGACGTTTCTATTGTGGGAAACGGTTAAAAAACAAACACCAAAGGGTGAAGAGAAAGGGTCGTCTACACAAAGACCCAAACCGAAATGTCTCAATGAAGAGATTGAGGAACTGAAAGCCGACACAGGGCATTGATATCAGGAGACTGGATGACCAAACTACAAACCCGGTGTAATCCATGTCTTATTGTGCTGCATGCATGAAGCACCCCTTGCCAAACGGAGCATTGTCGATAAGTAGAGAGGTTTGGGGGGAAGGTGGGCGTGGTAATTTTCTATTTCGTCTAACCAGAAGAAAGCATCTTTGATAGAGAAAGTGTCATCTACACAAAGACGTCTTACTGGAGAGATTCAGGAACGTTGTAGCGGCAGAACCAAACTTGCCAGAGAAATTGCAAGAGACTTGGTTCTTTATGACCCAAACACAAATCTGGTTTGACGTCATGTTGCGTGCGCTTTCGCCTAAAGAGGACTTCCAGTGACTGATATAGAAAACCTCCCTTTGTGAGCTACGTGAGAGAAAGGGGAACTCCAGACTCGATATTACATCGTGAACGAGACTAGAAACCGTCTTTGGTTTGGATTATATTGTTGCCTGGTTTTAAAGGTTGTGAGGTACTTTTCTGAATTTACCGGACTGTTCTAGCTTCAGGTGTAAGAGCAGAACTGTGGTGGTCTACTTAAGTAATGATTATATAAATACATATCTTATTGTGTAACTATTTTGTGAAAGCAGGTAAAGTCAACCCGACAAAAGCATTGACGTATTTTGTCAGAAAAACTGTGATTATCTCCATATTTTACAGACAGATATTTCCGTTATAAGGACACAGAAAGAGTCTCCTTCGTCTCCTCTCTGCTCTCCAGAGATCTGAATCAGGTGCGTACCCTGACAGCATGAATCAATAACACACATCAGTGGCAGGAATCATTCAATAAGACTTTGTGGCGTGAAAAGACTAAAGGAAGCGCCACCGCCGCTCGATAATCAGACACTCCGAGTGTGTCTCGATAAACTAATTATACCTCTCAGCCCCTCACTGTAGCCCCGGTCACTTTGAGCCAATAACGTGCCATCCCTCGTTATCAATAATCCATAGGCTCCGAGGAATCAAAGACAGACATTCTGAGACACTGTAACGGGTTAGACCACATTTTAATGACTGGGGTGCCAGCTGAGAAAAGTACACACATCCTTTCCTCAAGTAGAAGTACAGATACGCGTGTTTAATAATACTCTGGTGAAAGTAGAAGTACTGACTAAACTTCTTTACTCAAGTGAAAGTAAAGAGGCTTTGAAATGTCCTTCAGTAAAAAGTACCCATAACTAGCAGCTGCTTTAAAGAGTACCTGACCTCCCTTTATATTAATAGAACAATAATGTCATTGTTAGCTAATGAATGTTTCCATGCTGAACAACGGCAACATGACAACGTTTCCATTGGTCCCTCTTCTTTAGAGAAGACCAGGAAGTGATGGATACACGGATCGTGTTCAAATCAATAGGCACGCAATGACTCTAAAGAATAATGATCACGCATCAAACACACATTCAGACTAAAGGAACCAGCTGTTTGGGAAAATGAGAGAAGTAGAAAGTACAGGTATTTGAGTTCAACATGTAAGAAGTAGAAAGTACAGGTATTTGAGTTCAACATGTAAGAAGTAGAAAGTACAGGTATTTGAGTTCAACATGTAAGAAGTAGAAAGTACAGGTATTTGTGTTCAACATGTAAGAAGTAGAAAGTTCAGGTATTTGAGTTCAACATGTAAGAAGTCAAAGTAAAAAGTCATCAGAAAAATAAGTAGTGGAGTAAAGTACTGATACCAGAAACATGTACTTAAGTACAGTAACGAAGTATTTGCACTTAGTTAAGTCAAACGATCCACAAAGTCGTTAAATAATCCAGCACATAAACCGCAATGAGCTACAAAACGAAACACCTTCTTTTCAGTAATATTTCATTGCAAAATAACGAACACAGATATATAGATATATATAGTTCAACCCAGTTTGGTAGAACACCAACATAAGTCTATTCCAGTTCATAGGATCCAAAAACAAAGGCACTCAAAGAAAGGGCTTTGGCGACTAATTGATCATTTGATCGACAGATGTGAAAAACTGAGTCTCTTTAGAGAACCACTTAATATCTTGTGTTTCTCAGAGACGTCTTGGAACGACTCATTCAGTATGAACAACTAGTGTTGGACCAAAATGACTAGTAAGTGAATCAGCGAAAAGGTTGCAACCCTCAAACATCCAGCTCAATGAGAACCACAAACACACCTCACATTAGATCATAATGATTGTGTTTACCAGTGCTCATACGGTTCTTAAAAATATGTCTTTAAGCATGAGAAAAGACAAATCAATAAAGACAAAGACGACCAATTAGTCAAGAACCGACTAAGAGATCCAATGAGAACAATACACACATGTGAGACACACTTCAACGTAGGCTTTGTTGTTCCTATTAGGTCAGAAATCTTGAGTTTGACAACCAATTAGTCGACTAATGAGAACAATACACACATTTCGGTCACTCAAACACACCTTGGATCAGACCATTGTGTTCATCGGAAATACATCTGGACCAGTTCAGTGCTGTTTCTTGTCAACTAAGAGATCCAATGCCACCGAAACACACCTCATATCAGGCCTTGTTGTTCCTATTAGGTCACACATCTTGAGTTTACCTTTTGAAGTTCTCCTCATTTTCTTAAAAAGTATTGCGTAAGCATGAAAACAGACAATCTACAGTCCTGCAGGACCATCAAATAGACGACGAATTGACTAAGAACCAACAGAAAGTAGCGCATCGACCTGGAGATCCAGCTCGAATCACATCAACACACACATGTGAGTCAAACAAACACATTATTTGGTTCATATTCGTTCATACGTGGTGTGTTTACCAGTGACGTGTGTTTCAATTAAGAAAGACAAATCTACGAAGACCAAGCTGACCAATTATACAACGTATTGATTACAGATCCAATGCACACCAAAACACACTTTGAGTCCCACACAAACACACTTCAGATCAGTTGTTCATATAATCTCATGAAGCTTGTTCACAGAAAGAATACACACAAAGCCAAAGTAGATCACAACACACACACACACACATACACACACACGCACACACACACACACACACACACACACACACACACACACCTGAATAACTTGAGGTCACTCTGAAATCATTAGACAAGATCCAGATCAAATGACACCAATTCAGATATTTCACAAAAACACACCTCAGATCAGTTGTTCATATAATCTCATGAATACACAAAAAGCCAAAGTAGATCACAACACACACACACACACACACACACACACACACACACACACACACACACACATCTGAATAACTTGAGGTCACGTGGAGGAGCTGCAGGTGTCTCTTACCTGCCACAGGTGGAGGCGCCATGGCTCCTTACATATCTCTAAAGTATCAAAGGATATGGGTTGCTGACCATCTGCAGACACCAGCTCCGCGGTCTGGTGGTCTGCTTCAGGTAGAAGAAGACCACCGGGGCCATGGCGGGGTAAGGCAGGCTCTCATCCCCGCCTTCAGACGCCTCATCCCCGGCTGCAGAGATCCGGTCAGGCGTCGGTTCCTCCGTCGGTGCCCCTCCTCCTGATCCACCGGACAGGTCGTTGAGCCGGAGGAAAGTCCGGTTCAGAGAGGAGAGACCCTCCGGATTTCCCCCATCCTCAGCCATCATTCACCTCCTGCAAGCGCGAGGCGATTACACATTTTTTAGATACAGTATCAAATCAAATCAAATCAAGTTTTATTTATAGAGCACATTTAAAAACGATGTTTGGTCGAGCCAAAGTGCTGTACATGTAATAAAAACACTTTACTACAGTGCAATTAACAACAAAGACAGTCATTTTGCAACAGCAAATATAAGAACAAAACACACGGAAAAGTCAGGAGTCGTGCTCCGCTCTAACTAGAAGGCCTGAGAGAAGAAGTGGGTCTTAAGTGTGGATTTAAAAACCCCTAGGGTCTGGGCCGACCTCACATGGAGGGGCAGAGTGTTCCAGAGCCTGGGGCCAGCTGCTGCCAAGGCTCGGTGCCCTCGGGTTTTGAGCCTGGTCTTGGGCACTACCAGCAGCAGGTGGTCAGCAGACCTTAAAGCTCTGGCTGGGGTGTAGCGCTGGAGGAGTTCAGCTATATAGGCCGGAGCCCATTTAGTGCTTTAAAAACAAATAAAAGGATTTTAAAATCAATTCTGAACCGAACTGGAAGCCAGTGCAGTGAGGCCAGAATTGGGGTGATGTGGTCATACAGATGCAGCTGACAGGCGCGCAATGCTTTAAGTATCTGCTCAGTAACGCGCATTACAGTCAAGAACATCTGCACATTTACTCGTTTGAATGGTGCAGAAAACCTCTACTGCTGCTGCACACGGCTCAGGGCCAGGCAACATACTGCTGCTGCTGCTGCTGCACACGGCTCAGGGCCAGGCAACATACTGCTGCTGCTGCTGCTGCACACGGCTCAGGGCCAGGCAACATACTGCTGCTGCTGCTGCTGCACACGGCGCAGGGCCAGGCAACATACTGCTGCTGCTGCTGCTGCACACGGCGCAGGGCCAGGCAACATACTGCTGCTGCTGCTGCTGCACACGGCGCAGGGCCAGGCAACAGGAGGCGTGTTATAGATATAATATGCGCAGAAAGTAAAAAGCGATTGTTGATTTATTAATCATTTTGCGGCAGATTTTTGATTCTCAATGTGCACGAGGTGAACATTCCCTGATGCACATTTCGGAACAGTAGGAAGCAGTGAGTGGTTATTTTTTTTGGGGGGGGAAATACGCGCACACCTCCTCGATAAACGGCTGCATACATATAATTTAAAACAATGAGTATGCTCCAGAAGTTGGGGTTGTATGAACAGAAATGCTACATATTAAAGACACACTCTGTATTAGCCTTTTTAAATGTCATTCTTTCTGCTCTTTAATATTGAAGGTTTATTTAGATTAGATTTACTTATATATTTAGTTGTAGATGCAGAAACGAGTAATAAACAAGGCATTGCACTAAAGCTATTATAAAAAAGAGATAACTATATGCATATAAACATCAACAAATACTTACCTCCAGAGTTTCTATGGTACACACACATTAAGCCTCCAACAATTCAAGGAGGGCTCGCATTCCTTTTCATCAGAAACAATGCCAACAATCCCAATTCCGCCACAATAGCATGTCACCGCGTCTCCAAACTTCATCGCCACCGACACACCATGAAGCATGCTTGCATTACGGAGTTTAAATAAGCGCATTAGAGCATATATTCTTTCTTTCTTTCTTTACCTGTAATGGACTCGCTAGATGTGCCCAAAGCGCGCTCAGTCATCGCATGATCAGTTTGGTTGTAAAGTCCACACCAGCCTGAAGAAAAAACCCAGTGGAGAGAAAGAGAGGATTCTGGAGGACAGGAGTTTCCAGGGTTTTAGTAATCAACACTTCACAGCCATCCTCCCGGTGGGAATACAAAGAGGAAACCTCGAGATGTGTGCTCGCAGCCTCATGCGCTTCTTTAGAATCCCTTCCTTCTCCTCAGAGCTGAGAGAGAGACACCCCTTCCCTGAGAGAGAGACCCCCAAAAAGGTGAAAAAGAGTGAAATATTCCCACGCTTTCCTCCTTTAAATGTTAACATCCAGGACTCTTCGGAGCATCCACAGGCGGTTTCTCGGGTTTCTTAAAGATCCATGGAGATGCTGCAGCACATCCTGCCGCTCAGAAACCCTTCCTCTAAATATCACACACTCCACCCCGCTCCATTGTTGCACACACACTCCTGCTCGCGCTGGTGTCTCGTGCAGACTGAGTTCGCTCGGTTCCGTCCATCAGGAGCCTCACAGCTGGATGGAGAGCCCAACTTCTCCCTCTGCGGCTCACAGCCAATCACAGCGCGCCCTCACTCGCTGCTGCCTCCTCGTTGGCTGAGCGACCTGTCAGTCTAAGTGTGAGAGCGGGGAGGCGGGGGGCAAACAGCTGGAATCTTATTGTCAACCGGCAGCCAATCAAGCGAGGGACGACTGCGCTGCTCTGTGATTGGTGGAGAGGTTATTATAGGGAATGTTTGAGGGGAGAGTTGCCACAGGGAGCAATGTGACTTTTTCAAGTACAGTAAAAGTATTTATGTTGTACTTTAGTTTAGCTTTCTTGCTACTTTGTACTTAAACTCCACTACATATCTGAGGGAAATATTGTAGTTTTTACTCCATTATATTTAGAACTTTAGCTATTTATTTAAACAATAACATGTTTGTCTTTTTATCTAACACATACATACTAAATACTATTAATTTCAAAATTTTCTTCACACTATCCAATTAAAATAGAATATATTGAGGCGTGGGGCGCAGTGGGTTGTGCGTTGGTGTTCGGATCAGGGGGTCACAGGTTCAAACCCCACTGCAGGCAGCATGTCGTGGTGACACTTCACCCCAAAGTGCTCCTGTGGGGATTGTCCACAGTGTTGAGTCTGTAAGTCGCTTTGGATAAAAGCGTCTAACAGAGATGTGTCATGTGATACAAAGGCTTTCAGTCGTTTCACACATGGCACTAAAGTGAAAGGAAATGGTCTTATATAAACACAGAAATATTTAATGTTTTATCAAGGGTTGCCAGATTTGGGAACCCCAGGCAAGAAGTGTTCTGGCATGTTTGCTGGTGGCCACTAGGGGAAGACGTTTCCCCAGGCTTTTCTGCCACACACACACACACACACACACACACACACACACACACACACACACACACACACACACACACACACACACACACACTCACTGATGCAAGTACCTGCAGCTGGTTCAGGGAATACAGCTCAAGGCAGAGAGCCGCACTGTGTAGTTTTTAGTGACACATGTCTCTGAATAACCATGCTGCTCCTCCATGTTGTGTAAGTCTTATACAATTCACACACACGTGCACACACACACACACACACACACACACACACACACACTTTTCATTACAGTGTACTGTATGATCATTGATCGGTGAGAATGGCAAATCAATCAGAGGACCAATTTCGTTCTCAGTGCATCTGTCACGACTTATGTGCAGAAATTCATCACCTGGACTCATTGTGAAGAAGAAGAAGAAGAAGAAGAAGAAGAAGAAGAAGAAGAAGAAGAAGAAGAAGAAGAAGAAGAAGAAGAAGAAGAAGAAGAAGAAGAAGAAGAAGAAGAAGAAGAAGAAGAAGAAAGAAGAAGAAGAAGAAGAAGAAGAAGAAGAAGAAGAAGAAGAAGAAGAAGAAGAAGAAGAAGAGGCACACGCCTGACCTGACATAGATACACAACAGCATGCACACACAGTCCCTTGTTTAGACTGATTGCTTAATTGTGTACTCTCCTAACAAAGTACTCGTGAACACATATTGATGCAGCTCTGCTTGTGAGGCAGAAACTCTTCTGAATACACACAATACAGAAACACAATTAAGACAAAGCTCAGCGTGAAGCTAAGTCTACAGACACGGCCTTCATCAATAATAAACAACACAATTAGGCATCTATTATTCATAAAGTGGAGCGAAGCCTCGGTGACTCAACACGTCCCGAGGCGAGCTCCTAGAGCGGGGGATGAGTTATGTGTGCTAGAGGAGGGCCGGTTTCAGATAGGACCCCAATTTATCAGAGAGAGTGGTCTCTCCAGGGGGGGGGGGGGGGAGTTTATACAGCAGCACTGTTTGTACAGACACACACACACACACACACACAACACACACACACACACACACCGACAGAGAAAGACTGATGCTAAGGAGTTAAAGAGGACGCTCATGTTCAGGTTCATATTAGTGTTTACTGACGTGTCTCCGTGCTCTCATGTTCAAAAAGCTCTTTCTCCTACTGTCTGTGCTGCAGCACCTCTGTTCACCCTCTGTCTGAAACCAGAGCCCAGTCTGCTCTGATTGGTTAGCTGGCCGGCTCTGTTGTGATTGGTCAATGTCCTGCCCCTTAGCCTATCACGTATGTGTTGGAGTGCTAGCCAATAGGAGCGTGAGTGTTACATCGTGATGTCAGGAAGTAAACCAATGGAGGTGTTTCAGGCGGAGGGGAAGAGTGTGTTTCTAAAAGCCTCGCAGTGTTTTACCAATTTGATATTCGTGAGATTTGTTTTGGTTCGGCAGAAGTAAGTAGAAGTACATGACCATTTGACTTGTGTGTACTTGTATCGGTTGCTTTGCAGCGTGTCTGGTCTTACTACACTGTTTTTAAAGCTCCGTCACCACTGATGCTAACACATTAGCTCGGTGTTTAAAGCACGTTAGTGGGTAAACATGCCGTTTGACGAGCTGCTTGTTCTCATGAGATATCTAGTAAACACTCTTTCGACAACAGGGGAATATTTCAACAAAGCAAACATGGACATCGAGACGAAAACAGTCCTGACAACATGTGGAAATATGTCACGCAGGTTCCTTTTAATCAATACGATCAGATCCAATTTAATATGATCTGCGTGGGCAGGAAGTTGTTGTTCTCATGTTCTGTTTAACGTTGTGGACAAGAAGCCATTCCACACTCAGCGCCAGCAAACCTGTTCCCGTTTAAAGGCAGCTATTGATAATCATTTGATTTGGGACATTAAAATACATGGAGGTTCAGCTTCAAAAACATGTTTATGTGTAATAATAATACATTTTATTTCTATAGCGCTTCTTGAACCCAAAGACGCTTTACATTTGGGAGGGAGGGTAGACAGACAGGGGGCTTATGGATACAGAGTTGAAGAGGTGGGTTTTGAGGCGGGACTGGAACCGGGTGAGGGACTCAGACTCACGGAGGTATTTGGGGAGGGAGTTCCCGAGCTGCCACAGAGAAGGCTCTGTCCACGAAGCTCCGGAGTTTGGCCTTGGGGGTGGAAAGCAAACCGGCTGAGGTGGATCTGAAGGACCGGGGTGGTTGGTAGAGGATGAGGAGGTCAGTGAGGTAGGGGGGGGCAGATGGTGGAGGGCTTTGAAAGTGAGGACCAGGAGTTTGTAGTGGATGCGGTGTGAAACGGGGAGCCAGTGGAGTTCTTTGAGGACCGGGTGATGCCATGATCTGGTGTGGGTGAGGAGTCTGGCTGCGCTCTGGACACATGTGACATATGAAGCAGAGTTAGGAGGCATGAGAACAACATCTTTAGGCGTTTGTTATTACAAGTTTAACACTCTGAGCTGATCTGCCTTTAACATCATTGTGTGGTTGTTTCAACATGTGAGAAGAATCTGCCTTTAATCAGATGAATCGGTTCTTTGATCAGGTTTGACAAACATTGGCTCCAAGAATTGGCATTATATTTTGATTTGGGACAGATTCAAAACCATGACTGTTATTCTGACATAAGAAACAACTTGAGTTCAAACATAAGAGACGGATCTTTAGACACTTCAATCAGATTTAAGCGACGTGTTCAACAACATGGCGAAACCCACCTGAACTCCACCCACTTCACACCAGTGAGACAAAGCAAAGACAAATACAGAAAGACAGATTACATATCAACAAGACTAAATACTGTATGTTTTCAGGGCCTTTGTAGGACAGTGCCACATCTGCCTAGTTCCCTCCCCTCCAAAATAGATTTATGAGTATGAGGACGTTACTGATAATATAGAGATTTCCTGTGTTAGGTATTTTCTAATTGTCTCCATATATAAAACACACTGAACACACACTGAACACACACTGAACACACACTGAACACACACTGAACACACACTGAACACACACTGAACACACACTGAACACACACTGAACACACACTGAACACACACTGAACACACACTGAACACACACTGAACACACACTGAACACACACTGAACACACACTGAACACACACTGAACACACACTGAACACACACTGAACACACACTGAACACACACTGAACACACACTGAACACACACTGAACACACACTGAACACACACTGAACACACACTGAACACACACTGAACACACACTACACACTCACACGATGAAGCTGATCACTTCTCATCTCACGTTTCTATGCTGAATAATAAATAAAAGCAAATGTCAGTTTATCTTATCCCGCACGCGATCCAAAACAATACAGTAATTATGAGTCAGTGTACAGTGACTCATGTGGCGTGTGTGTGTGTGTGTGTGTGTGTGTGTGTGTGTGTGTGTGTGTGTGTGTGTGTGGCCTAGCATTACTATAGTTGTGGGGGACATAAATGTGTTTACACAGTCGTGTGTGGGGACATAATGGAGGGTAAGGGTTAGGCATGTGTTGGTTATGGTTAAGGTTAGGTGTGTGTGTGTGTGTGTGTGTGTGTGTGTGTGTGTGTGTGTGTGTGTGTGTGTGCGTGTGTGTGTGTGTGTGTGTGTGTGTGTGTGTGTGTGTGTGTGTGTGTGTGTGTGTGTGTGTGTGTGTGTGTGTGTGTGTGTGTGTGTGATGGGAGTATGAAGAGATCACTTCTAATTGATAAATGTTAAACAGAGGATTTCAGTGATTCTCATTCACAGGTCGTCTGTAACCTTGGTTACGGAGTGGAGCAGCTTCGGAGAGGACCATTTTCAACACTTCATAAATTAACTTTTTCTGTAATGACAAGGAAGCAGACGGAGAGGAGAGGAGACTGCAGAGGGACGATGAAGATGAAGAAGAGGAAGATATTTTAAATATTAAGGAGGAAAAGAGCAGAGTTACCAACGAAGAAGAAGAAGGTATCACAAGTAGGAGCAAGTGGTGGAAGGGAAGGCATCACAAATAAGTTGAAACACCATTTAAAATATATATATATATAAAAATATAAATAACAAAAAATATCGAAAAGAAAAGTTTCAAAATAAATTAATTAATCAAATTAAATTAAAACAAATTAAACTAATAATACAATATAGGAAAAGCAAGTAGAGGGTGCAGATGTTCCGCTGGTATTGCTTACTTGTGTAACGATGGTTTGAAGTCGTTCAGAAGCAGGCACAGTACAGCTGCCGCAGAACCGCTGCAAAGAGGAACAGGAAGTCTCACCCCGCGGTATTCTCGTTTGAGGGCGTGTCATGACCGCGGCGTTCACAAAAGCAATTTGTTTTCCAAAACGTATTTATAAGAAAGTTCAGAAAATGTGAATATTCATTCAATTTAGGGAAAATAAATGACATTAGAAAAAGAGTTGTATTGACTTCACCATGGAAACCGTCTCTACAGTGTACAATGCCTTGTTAACCTGCTGTTGCATAATAACGTCCCACTGTATGAGCGATACATCTGATTTCATTCAAACTCGAGGAGGAGAATAAGAAGTATTTTGGCATCACTGTGCCCGGATGATTAATAGATAGGTGCTGAGAAAAGGAAACCCACTCTCTACTTTTGTGTTCTCTTTGATCCCCTCCCTCTCCTCCTCTCTGAGCCTAATTAAACCTCCTGTTTTATCCTTAGAAACGTACATTGATAACGAGATTCGCATCCAAACAGAGAGAGAAAGAGGAGAGGAACCGAAAGGAGAAACAGAAGAAAGCCTCAGCAGACTTCTGTCTTTCATCTCCTTCCTCTTTGAGCTCCACTGAAGGTCTCGTCGTGTCACCCCAGGACAGGCTGCTGATCCCTGGTGTGAGAAGAGGCTGTGTGGGGCCCTGGCTCTGGAGGAAATGCTACTGATGGGAGGCCAAGGTTTTACATGGATATATGGAGACAGTACAGAAGTGTGGAAATAGTTACAATCAATTACAAACAGTAACAGAAAATCTACTAGAAACTGTTTTAAGTTCAGAAATATGTTGTTTAAACGCGAAGGAAGCACTCAGATGCAGGGATGACACAAGTACACATCCTTTACTCGAGTAGAAGTACAGATACTCGTGTTTGAAAATACTCTGGTAAAAGTAGAAGTACTGACTAAACTTATTTACTCAAGTGAAAGTAAACCAGCTATTTGGAAAATGTGAGAAGTAGAAAGTACAGGTATTTGGGTTCAACATGTAAGAAGTAGAAAGTACAGGTATTTGGGTTCAACATGTAAGAAGTAGAAAGTACAGGTATTTGTGTTCAACATGTAAGAAGTAGAAAGTACAGGTATTTGGGTTCAACATGTAAGAAGTAGAAAGTACAGGTATTTGAGTTCAACATGTAAGAAGTAGAAAGTACAGGTATTTGTGTTCAACATGTAAGAAGTAAAAAGTACAGGTATTTGTGTTCAACATGTAAGAAGTAGAAAGTACAGGTATTTGTGTTCAACATGTAAGAAGTAAAAAGTACAGGTATTTGTGTTCAACATGTAAGAAGTAGAAAGTACAGGTATTTGGGTTCAACATGTAAGAAGTAGAAGGTACAGGTATTTGTGTTCAACATGTAAGAAGTAGAAAGTACAGGTATTAGTGTTCAACATGTAAGAAGTAGAAAGTACAGGTATTTGTGTTCAACAAGTGAGAAGTAGAAAGTACAGGTATTTGAGTTCAACATGTAAGAAGTAGAAAGTACAGGTATTTGGGTTCAAAATGTAAGACGTAGAAAGTACAGGTATTTGAGTTCAACATGTAAGAAGTAGAAAGTACAGGTATTTGAGTTCAACATGTAAGAAGTAGAAAGTACAGGTATTTGTGTTCAACATGTAAGAAGTAGAAAGTACAGGTATTTGAGTTCAACATGTAAGAAGTAGAAAGTACAGGTATTTGAGTTCAACATGTAAGAAGTAGAAAGTACAGGTATTTGAGTTCAACATGTAAGAAGTAGAAAGTACAGGAATTTGGGTTCAACATGTAAGAAGTAGAAAGTACAGGTATTTGTGTTCAACATGTAAGAAGTAGAAAGTACAGGTATTAGTGTTCAACATGTAAGAAGTAGAAGGTACAGGTATTTGTGTTCAACATGTAAGAAGTAGAAAGTACAGGTATTAGTGTTCAACATGTAAGAAGTAGAAAGTACAGGTGTTTGTGTTCAACATGTAAGAAGTAGAAAGTACAGGTATTTGTGTTCAACATGTAAGAAGTAGAAAGTACAGGTATTTGTGTTCAACAAGTGAGAAGTAGAAAGTACAGGTATTTGTGTTCAACAAGTGAGAAGTAGAAAGTACAGGTATTTGAGTTCATCATGTAAGAAGTAGAAAGTACAGGTATTTGAGTTCAACATGTAAGAAGTAGAAAGTACAGGTATTTGAGTTCAACATGTAAGAAGTAGAAAGTACAGGTATTTGTGTTCAACATGTAAGAAGTAGAAAGTACAGGTATTTGAGTTCAACATGTAAGAAGTAGAAAGTACAGGTATTTGAGTTCAACATGTAAGAAGTAGAAAGTACAGGTATTTGAGTTCAACATGTAAGAAGTAGAAAGTACAGGTATTTGAGTTCAACATGTAAGAAGTAGAAAGTACAGGTATTTGAGTTCAACATGTAAGCAGTAGAAAGTACAGGTATTTGAGTTCAACATGTAAGAAGTAGAAAGTACAGGTATTTGAGTTCAACATGTAAGAAGTAGAAAGTACAGGTATTTGAGTTCAACATGTAAGAAGTAGAAAGTACAGGTATTTGAGTTCAACATGTAAGAAGTAGAAAGTACAGGTATTTGAGTTCAACATGTAAGAAGTAGAAAGTTCAGGTATTTGGGTTCAACATGTGAGAAGTAGAGAGTACAGGTATTTGTGTTCAACATGTAAGAAGTAGAGAGTACAGGTATTTGAGTTCAACATGTAAGAAGTCAAAGTAAAAAGTCGTCAGAAAAATAAGTAGTGGAGTAAAGTACAACAAGATGTCTACAAGAGATTTGGAGGAGTTTGGTCGGATGAAGTGATGAGTTGTCCTGTCCCTCGATCATCATTGGACATGTTCTGTTGACAGTATGAAATCGAGTAGAGGTCTCAGGAGAGGCCGAGGGATGACAGCTTGCTTGTGATGAAGTCAACAATGTCATGCAAGAGCTGACAGGATGAACCACAACACAGATATCAGACATGCACTCACAGATCTGAACTAACCCTCTGCTTGTATATCTCCACAGGGTCCAGACGCAGCCTTCTGTGAATGCTGGTAAGACCATCAGAAACACCACCAAGGAAAGCAAGGATTGACCGACTAGAGTTCAACTTCAAGTGGAGGGATCAGGCAATCGCTATCAGTAAGAAACCCTCAGTGAAGATCGATGGAGAAGCTGCGTACATGGAAAGAGAGATGGGAGGTTCGTGAGCTGCACCTGCAGATTGGTGGAAGAATTGTACCTTTGCTCGGCTTTGACGTTCACCCCAGAAACTGAAGAAGACACCTTTGTTAGACCCCAACATTTGAGTATTCTAGCTTGGTCTGGAGCCCTTACAACAGGTAAATACATTGACGCTCTTGAATCAGAGCAACAAAGAGGTAGAATATCCATCTTTGGAGACTACAGGCGGGACAGGAGTTTCACAGAATTGCTCGAACGATGGCGTCAGGAAGAATTGAGTGAAAGGTAACGATTGGCTTAGTTAGTCTTCTCCATCAAGATTGTCCTGAACCTCTCAGCGGTTGTTGCCTTGATGCACGTAAAGCCTGGTAAAGATAACTCTCTGAACTTTGAGGAAAGGTTCACTTATTTTTACCAGGAAACAATTAAGAACTGGAACTTGAGAGAAGTCGTCGATGCAGAGTCCGTGGACTGCTTTCGGTAACAATTAAGCGACATCTAGTCCTTCCTTCTGAACATTTTATCACTAGTTTCTGATCAATAATCGTTCTGATCCGGATCCAGACCTACTCTACCACCTGAGCTACAGCCACACCAGCATGTGAGGTCTTTAAATGTCCTTTTGTCAGTCCCAACCCAAAGATATTCAGTAAATCATGATGCAAAAATAGAGAAACTGAAGAAAATCTCCATACTTGAGAGGCTGGAAACAGCATTTAGTTAACGTTAGATTGCTTAATTAGTAATAGCCCCCTGTGACACATGTTAACTTTAAGACATTGAGCTATACCCGGAGTTGGCAACCCGCGGCTCTGTAAGCCCTCTGGCTCCCTTGAGCTTAGACACAAATAAGTCACATCCTGCTGCGGTCCCGCGCCATGCAGGCGAATAACCTGACCCCCGGCTCGATGAGCGAACTATGGATACATCAAAGAAAAGAAAGGTACCGGAGCAACAGAGAGGGTTTAATTCTGCGTGGACAGAGTTATCTGCTTTCACAGCAAACGATGCTGGCTTACCGGGATGCTTGAGAGAGGAGTTCTCAAAGGTGCTGCAGCCTTTACGTTGGAGGAACACGGGAGAGGAAGACAGCTGACGATCTTCAGTCATCATTCAATCATTAACTCTTTTTAGGGTTTTATGGATTTCAAAGTGGGCCCATTTTAATTATTCATTTTCTTCAAATGTGCAGAGGACTCCCAAGTGCTGTGTTGATTTATTTTAAAGTTGGCCTGTGTATTTTTTGGAATTCTCCTTATAGGAGTTCTTTGTTTCTTATTAGAAGTAAACAGTTTTCTATAATGTAATAAACAATATATACAACTTTATAAGCTATCAAGCTATCAAATATGTTTTGGTGGAAAAGGGGGAAAAAGGCTATTTTGGTCAAAAAGGCTGCACGGATATCATTTCATTGACTTTTGGACTGAATTTGATTGATTACGAAAATAGTTGGTAATTCGTTTTACTGAAGATGGACAAGTCAGTTCTGCGACTAATCTTTAAACGTATAGCGATGTCCTATTCAGGCTAAACACCAGCAAAACCACAGCTCTCCTACATCAGGGCCCAACTAAATATTACATATGTAAGTTGTTTGTTTGAAGGATTACATAATGCAACCATTCCTGCCCTTTCTCGTCCTTTCTCTCGTCTTTCCAGTCAAAGGAAAGACTCTACAATCAATCACTCAGCAAGCCTGGACACGAAGTCCAATCAAAACGCCTCACACACACTCGCACACACACTCTTTTTATCCTCAAGTACTGTGTTCAAACTAGTTGTCTCTGTGAGTCATGCAAGTGTTCAAACTTTTGACACCTTGGACAACTTTCATCCATCTAATTTGTGAAGACATCTGTCCGTATTGAGTCCCATTTGGATTCCTTCATTACAGGGGACAGGCCTAATAAGGTGACCTGACATTGTGTGTGTGTGTGTGTGTGTGTGTGTGTGTGTGTGTGTGTGTGTGTGTGTGTGTGTGTGTGTGTGTGTCAGAAACCTGTGAACCCAAAGCCGATCTACAGCTGCTACCTGCCAATTGAATCTGACAGAAAGTCTGTTCACCTGCCTATCATCCACATGTCCACGCAATGAGCAGATACATCAATACACACATGGTCACACACACAGACACACACACACACACACACACACACACACACACACACACACACACACACACACACAGGAATGCGTCCAAGTACACTAGAAGCAGACACTCACTCGGACAGCTTGAGAACAAACAGAAAAGCCACTCTTGTGTTTTCATGTGAAATACTTTCTGTTCCTCTTCCTCTTCCTCACGAGGGGAACACAGATGAAGGTGTGTACATCCCGTGTGATTGAGAGGCCTCCCGAGAGCCTGTGTTTCATGTCAGAAATAGCATGTGGCCTTTTGTATGAACACACCAGTGTATATTCAATTAAAAAAAGCGAGGCTCACTCATTTGTCTCGAGCCATTTCCTCCGAAATCACTGAGCGACTGAGATCAATATTTCCATGATGGCGTGATGGAGTGTGTGAGGATGGAGAAAGAAAATGGGGTAGGCTGCTGCTGTGTGTGGACGTTTACATATGTCTTAGCCATTTTAGTTCAATGATGTAATCCCAACATTCCCCCCCGTCTCCCCACTATCATTTAGTGGTTAGTAAGAAAATACTTTTATCCTTATGCAACATTTAAGCTTTAAGCTATATAGTAGACATTGGACTGTGCTGTACACAGACGGGTTACACATTGAGAGACACTTGCATTTTAACATCTGCAGGAGAGGACTCTTTAAAGTAGAGACACTACATACTGATATACACCTGGACATCAGAAGGAGAGGACTCTTTAAAGTAGAGACACTACATACTGATATACACCTGGACATCAGCAGGAGAGGACTCTTTAAAGTAGAGACACTACATACTGATATACACCTGAACATCAGCAGGAAAGGACTCTTTAAAGTAGAGACACTACATACTGATATACACCTGGACATCAGCAGGAGAGGACTCTTTAAAGTAGAGACACTACATACTGATATACACCTGAACATCAGCAGGAGAGGACTCTTTAAAGTAGAGACACTACATACTGATATACACCTGAACATCAGCAGGAGAGGACTCTTTAAAGTAGAGACACTACATACTGATATACACCTGAACATCAGCAGGAGAGGACTCTTTAAAGTAGAGACACTACACACTGATATACACCTGAACATCAGCAGGAGAGGACTCTTTAAAGTAGAGACACTACATACTGATATACACCTGAACATCAGCAGGAGAGGACTCTTTAAAGTAGAGACACTACATGCTGATATACACCTGAACATCAGCAGAGAGGACTCTTTAAAGTAGAGACACTACATACTGATACACACCTGAACATCAGCAGGAGAGGACTCTTTAAAGTAGAGACACTACATACTGATATACACCTGAACATCAGCAGGAGAGGACTCTTTAAAGTAGAGACACTACATACTGATATACACCTGAACATCAGCAGGAGAGGACTCTTTAAAGTAGAGACACTACATACTGATATACACCTGAACATCAGCAGGAGAGGACTCTTTAAAGTAGAGACACTACATACTGATACACACCTGAACATCAGCAGGAGAGGACTCTTTAAAGTAGAGACACGACATACTGATATACACCTGAACATCAGCAGGAGAGGACTCTTTAAAGTAGAGACACTACATACTGATATACACCTGAACATCAGCAGGAGAGGACTCTTTAAAGTAGAGACACTACATACAGAGGGACTCTTTAAAGTAGAGACACTACATACTGATATACACCTGAACATCAGCAGGAGAGGACTCTTTAAAGTAGAGACCCTACATACTGATATACACCTGAACATCAGCAGGAGAGGACTCTTTAAAGTAGAGACACTACATACTGATATACACCTGAACATCAGCAGAGAGGACTCTTTAAAGCAGAGACACTACATACTGATATACACCTGAACATCAGCAGGAGAGGACTCTTTAAAGTAGAGACACTACATACTGATATACACCTGGACATCAGCAGGAGAGGACTCTTTAAAGTAGAGACACTACATACTGATATACACCTGAACATCAGCAGAGAGGACTCTTTAAAGCAGGTTACAGTACAAAACATAAATGTATGTGTGTGTCATCTTATTGATCCAACTCAACAAAGCAGTAGTTTCCTCCAAAGGCAGGAAGACATCACGCCAATAAGGAAACAAAAGGTGTCACACATATATATATATACGTATAAATACACACACATACACACACACACACACACACACACACGCACTCAAATTCAAAAATGTAATTCCACTGCACAGCATATCATTGGACTTTCTGTTTTGATGTTTGATTTGTGTGTGTGTGTGTGTGTGTGTGTGTGTGTGTGTGTGTGTGTGTGTGTGTGTGTGTGTGTGTGTGTGTGTGTGTGTGTTCTCTGTAGAGATTGGAGTGTGTAACCTGCTCCTCTGTGAGTTCTCTGAGCCGGTCTCTCCTGTCAGAGCGGTCGCACTTCATTAACCTGAGAGAGAGGTAGACACAGAGGGAGACAGAAATATGCGTGTTGAAGTGTGTGTGTGTTTATATGTGTGTGTGTGTCAGTGTGTGTCAAACAATCTGGCCGGCCTTCAGCTTTCTTCAGCGGTCTGGAGAGAGTTACGGCCACGAGGAGCCACGCAAGTGCTCGCTCCGGGCTGCAACATGTCCAGAAGAAAAATGATCCGCAGCTTTTCTCCATGTTCTCTGCGGTCGCTGCGCTGTTTGGAGTTTACGTGTCTCATCAAAAAGGAATTCCACTTCCACTTTATCAATCTTATTGCAAGGGGAGCCTGAGAGGGAAGTAGCTCTCAGATGCTTTCTGAGGTTTAGATCGTGCCGTCATGAAATATATCAGATATTAAGGATTTGGTCACGGGGGGGGAATTAGAGTGGTTGCGTTACTTTCGTAGAAACAGTTCAAACCACATTCATTAAAAGGGGATTTCTGGTTTACTGTAATCGATCTGAGACTTATTTTCATTTGGTTATGGTAGAATAACTCTATCTATCTCTCTATCTATCTACCTCTCTATCTATCTATCTCTCTATCTATCTCTCTATCTCTCTATCTATCTCTCTATCTATCTACCTCTCTATCTATCTCTCTCTATCTATCTCTCTTTCTATCTACCTCTCTATCTATCTATCTCTCTATCTCTCTATCTCTCTATCTATCTCTCTCTATCTATCTATCTCTCTATCTATCTACCTCTCTATCTATCTCTCTCTATCTGTCTCTCTTTCTATCTACCTCTCTATCTATCTCTCTATCTATCTATCTATCCATCTATCTCTCTTTCTATCTACCTCTCTATCTATCTCTCTATCTCTCTATCTCTCTATCTATCTCTCTCTATCTATCTATCTCTCTTTCCATCTACCTCTCTATCTATCTACCTCTCTATCTATCTCTCTCTATCTCTCTCTCTTTCTATCTACCTCTCTATCTCTCTATCTCTCTATCTATCTACCTCTCTCTCTATCTATCTCTCTTTCCATCTACCTCTCTCTCTATCTATCTCTCTTTCTATCTATCTATCTATCTCTCTTTCCATCTACCTCTCTATCTATCTACCTCTCTATCTATCTCTCTCTATCTCTCTCTCTTTCTATCTACCTCTCTATCTCTCTATCTATCTACCTCTCTCTCTATCTATCTCTCTTTCCATCTACCTCTCTCTCTATCTATCTCTCTTTCTATCTATCTATCTATCTCTCTTTCCATCTACCTCTCTCTCTATATATCTATTCTCTCCATGCAGAATAGAAACCGCGGTCTGAATGATTGCGTCCTGTTGATGCAGGGAAACAAACCCCCAGTGAACCCTCGCAATGAAGTGAATGTGTCCGTGAGCTACAGGATGCATCTTCTCATTCCTACCGTACAGCCAGTCAATGGAAATGCATCAGTAATCAGATCATCTATTCGCCGCTCGCTGGATATCAAAGTTGTTATCTGCGTTCTGTATGAGCAGAGATGAACTCGGTAAATCACAGAGGGGTTTGGATTTAATGAGAAGCTGTTTGTTTGCATTCTGTTTGTGAGAGGACACTTCTTCCTGCCAACAGATCAAAGCCAGTGCACTTATAGTGATCATATGGGGTTGATGTTAACATAGACTTACAGGATGCTAACACATCAACCCTGAAGGCAAGCATTTGTATTACAAGCCATGTCTGATTTAAACTCAATTAGTCAGTAACAATTTCTTCCATCTCTTCTTTGTCGATTTCCATACATCCTTACTTTGTTTTTCGATTCGATTTTAGTGAGACAAATGCTGTGTCTCAATTTGCATACTTCGGTACTTACGTGCTATGTTGAGTGCGTATGTGAGTCCCAATGCAAAGCTTGGCAAAATGCCCTAGTACCGCCATCTTGGCTACGTAACAGAAGTTGTGCAGATTCCATAACAATGTACTCATGCATGTGAGCTCAACCAGTCTCACGGCATTTCGTGTTGTAGTCACAAAATGTAATCTATTGATTCGTGTCACATAGAACGATTTTAAAAGCAATATATTTATATTGGTGGTACGTTTCATGCCTGCAACCAAATAATAACAAATTAGAAGGAAAAAAAGGATGTCAGTATCCTCAGCTCTGAGCCAATAAATGGGGAAATCGTGTTGGTGAACACGAATCAATAGATTACATTAATTTCGTGACTATAACACGAAATGCCGTGAGACTGGGTTGGTCAGCTATAACATGGCATAGTTACAAATCTCTAAGTCAAGCCAATTTTATTGTCAATCTCAAAATATGTTTGTACACACAGAAAGATCGAAATACTGTTTCCCACGGTCCCGAGGTATAAAAAAAACACACATTGAAATCAGGGTTTCCGTTAGCCGGTAATTACCGGTTTTTAGCTGGTAAAATGTATTAAAAACCGGTAAATTCAAAACCTGCCGGTCAAAATGTCTGGTAATAATTAGGGATGCTCCGATCGATTGGCCGCCGGTCATTATCGGCCGATATTCACTCTCAATAGTTTGATCGGTGCTCTCTATAAAGGCCGATCAGGAGAGCTGGGTCTGATCGATATGGACATAAACGCGAGTGAAGTGTAACTGGACGCGAGAGAGAGATCAGATCAGCTGCTGAGTCTGACCGAGACACGCAGCTCTGCATGATCACCTGAAGCCCCGCCCACTGTTTAGCGAGCTGCATGATAAACTGACGGGCTGTCAGGAGAGAGAGGGAGGGAGAGAGAGAGAGGGAGAGGGGAAAAGAGACACTCCCGTGTTATTATTCAAAGTTGATGTAAACTTTTGAATAATGTACTTCATCTACTACAAGTAGTTTGTTTTAATGTAATAATTATGTTGTTTGTGGAATCATTTATTGAAAAATGAATCTGAATTTGTTTCGATCTGTTACGATTATAAACTGAAGCAATATAAAAATGAGCCCCGTGAACTGAGTTTTAAACATCAGCATATCTGCTCATAGTCCGGCAGAGTCCTGCATCGGGTCGGGTACCCGCGGGTACCCGACCCGATGCAGACAAAAAAGGTGATTCGCGGGTGGTATTTTCTCAAACGCTTTTTTCCGGGTTCGGTTCTGGGTAAAACAAAGATGATGCGGGTCGGGTCGCGGGTGTTGCATAGTAAATATATTACAATAATAATAATTTAGTTTAATGTTTAAATCCTCAGACCTCTCCCCCGCGGCACCGCGCATAATCATAACCTCTGCAGCGCGTCAGTCTGCTGCTGAGCTGAAGCTCTCTAGCGGAGAATACAGCATTTTCAATAACACTTCCTCAAGAGCGAAATCCAACGTCTGGAGGCTTTTGGTTCCTAGATGGAGAAAATTACCAACATCCCACGCTTTGAGACAAATATGCAACTGCGTGTGTTAATAATTGCACGTTTTCACTGCTCATATATATGCGGGTCCGGGTCGGTTGCGGATCCTGTGCCGATAGGTCGGGTCGGGTTGCGGAACTAATTGGCAATATGTGCGGGGGGCGGGTTCGGTATTGCACGTCGCGGGAGCGGGTCTTGAAAATCAGACCTGTGCAGGACGCTGTAGTCCGGTAATTACCTGCTAACGGAAACTCTGCTACACAACTCTTATTATTATTATTGAAATATGACCGGTAAGTTTCAAATTTGTCCGGTAAAATAAATCCTGCCCGGACATTTGACCGGTGAGAAAAAATCCTAGCGGAAACCCTGATTGAAATACAAGAACACTCAATATTTACAAAAACCTACAAAATAACCATTAGGCGCGTTCACACCGCAGTACTTTTCCCACAAAGGTTCCTGAGAACTCTTTAGTTCATGAGAACTCTTTAGTTCTCATGAACTAAGTACAGATCGCGTTCACACCGGAAAAAGTCCCTGGGGGAGGATTAGGCAAATGAAGCCGCTGACGTCACTTCTTCTTCTTCTGCTTTGGGTTTACTGGCAGGCTACAAACCACTTCACGGCGTATACTGCCGCCCACAGTCCCCGGCCGGAAGTCCCCGGAGTTGGGGAAGGCTTCAGTAGAAGCTGCTGGGACTCCCAGCAGCTTCTACTGAAGCCTTCCGAGTAAATCGCCAGAACGCCGACACCTCCTCATCTCCACCGCTCCCATGTTGTTTTTTGTGTTGCCATAAGTTAGTCTCTCTGTGTTTCTGCGCTGGGCTAATGCTAATGCTAATAATGCTAATGTGAGGATAATAAAATGGCGGCTTCACAAAACTTTTCAGAGTTTTACGGGGCGTGGTTTTCAATCCGAGCCAATCAGACATAGGAACCTTTTTCTCCCACGAAGTACCTGCTCTCTAGCAGGGACGGGAAAGGGGGTGAAAAGGTTCTCATGAACTCATTTTAGTTCCGGCTCTTTTTGGTGTGAACGCGACATTTCAGAACTAAAGTGGGAAAAGTACTGCGGTGTGAACGCGACTATTTACTTCAAGTGAGCAGGATATATATAAACAAAGATTATGTGCAAATGAGAGTGCAAACATTTCCATAGCAGCGTAAAAGTGACTGGTGCTGGATTTTCTTGTGTCTGTGTGTGTGTGTGTGTGGGGGGGGGGGTTCAAATCCCGGTCCAGGGTGGAGAGGTGAGATAGAGGGGAGAGAAGGGAGAGAGGGGAGAGGTGGTATCTGTATGTTGTATGAATGTTTGCAATGTTAAGCACTAAGGTAAACTTTTCATCTACCGCTATCATCAAGTCAAAGGACGACAGAAGTCATCGTAACTCATCTTGAGGGGGGCCTGGTATCAGATCTCATGGCAACCTATCCAAACGTCGTGCAGGAAATCGACTCAAAATCATAACTTTATCGTATCCAAAGAGGAGAAAAGGGAAGTTGAGGCAGATGGACTGGGAGCCGTGATGTCTGTGACACACGTTGCCCCCCTTGGTTCCTCCCTGCTCCTTCTCCCCATATCTCCACGTTAATCCTTCATCCTCTGTTTAAGGACTTTGGCAGCGCTCAGAGTCTCTCTTGGTCTTTCCCTCAGTCACAGCGGGCCTACCACATGCTAACAATAATCTTCCGTCTCTACATCTGTCATACAAGGTCTCTTAATATGGTTCAGAGAGGCCTATGGCTGTTTGCAATTTCTCTGTCAGAGCAGGAGGACGTTTTCTAAAGGAATGTCACTTTTTCCCTGCTGATAAGGACTTTAGCATGCGAGGCTACGGTACATTAACTTCTCCACAATTACAATTACTTTAGCAATCAAACGTTTAAAAGGATGCCAAGCCGTGTGTGTGTGTGTGTGTGTGTGTGTGTGTACACATGTGACAGCTGTTATATTCCTCTGGCTGTTGCAGAGTACTCTTTTCCTTTGAATATTCATTACTACAGGCCTCGCTCCGTCTGTCTTTCCTTTTCTTACTCAAACATCGTGTACTCGCCCGAGGGAATCCACTTTCTAACGGCTCCGTCATCTTTCCTCTTAGTTTCATTGCCAACCAAGCGATCCCATTAAAGCAAAGTACATTTCAACAAGGGTGACACGTTTGACAAACCCCTCACAATGGTGCTGACATTTAAGTCCATTGTTCACAAAGTCAGATTGGGACTTTAAGACGGATTCAAGATGACAGGAAAACCTCATAATAAAATAATGTAAAATAATGTCTGTAATAATTGCCAGATTGACTTCAGTGGTGTAAAGTCTTTTTGTGCAATTGAAGATCATTGTGGATGTTTAAGATCTACTTATGTGTATCCCAAAATAAAGGGATTTAGATATGAAGGTTCAGGAGCATGGCCACGCCTAAACCCCGGTCTCTAACCACGGCCACCACTATTTATATCCGGCCAAACTTCCAGCCACTGCTCGTCTCCATTCTTTCTGTCTCTGTAATCAGCCCACGCAGATCATGCCGGAGACGGAACCCCCACTCTGAGTCTCCCACTGCACGGACCACAGCTCGTCCTCCCAGCACATCCCTTCACCCCCCTCATATCATTCATGTGTTACTCTGCAATAAACTGTTATGTGTGTAATAATTCTCGCGTCCAGGAGAGAAGCTTAAAAAGGAGACTAAATGGAGTCTCTGAGATGGTTTCAAATTGGTACTTTAATTAAAATAAAGGCGCGGTAATGTTACAAACAGAATATTGTTTGACAGAAAAGCAGCTGTGTTTCTGGCTCTGGCAGGTGAAGAAAGAGGCCGAACCCCTCAGGTCCCGCTGTATTTATATTCTCAGCTGGCTCCTCCCTGCGGGCCGGCTCTCCAACGTTTTAATGTCCGTTGTTACGCATATCAGAGGATACAGACATTGTACATTCAATATATCTAAACACGCCTTTTCTCTTCCTTAACTCTTTCATAACTTTATATGCAATACATGTTAACGGCGTCAATAGCCACTTTAGTGATACTAATGGACGGTAGTCCCGGATGTCGTCATGAAGGATTTTCAGAATAAAAGCTTGGTATTGAGAACTTCCGGTTTTTTCCAGAATAAAATAGCATTTAAACTGACGGTATGTTTAAACTACATTATGCTATTAAACATTGATTTTAATTTTTAACAAAACCTACACACATCACACTGTTTCGGCGTGGTGAATATCTTTTGGGATATTTGAAACCTGCCTGATATTCTGTTCTGTCCTCTGTGTTGCGGCTAGGCAAGTCCGATTAACACGGGAAGTTAAACACTTCGACACGCTCAAACAATCGCTCCACTCCTTCCGTTTCGTTTGACCGTTCATTGCAGGAAAAACGGGCAAAAAAGCAATTTATCCGGATGCCGATAACCTGAAGGGCGATGAGGAGGCCACTGATGGTTCAGGAAGCTGCGGGGGAAACATGTTGCAGGATTGCAGTATACATTTGATTAAAAGAACGATTTGTCTCCCTCTCTTTCCACATCTATACCACCTAATGAATAGAAACACATACACCTTGAATTTGGCTCCTACACTGTAAAAAGTGTAGGAACCAATACAGTTTGTATTGTATTTCATAATGACTAAAGAATAAACGGTGTATTGAAATGTGTCATACTTTAACAAACTGTATACATGGAATACATTATTTATTTATCTTTAAGCAGCTTTTAAATGTGAATTTAACAAAACGAACCGTACAAATAAATGATTTTCTGTTGACAAATGTAGCTGCATTTTCTGTAATTTTACAAATAGTTAAAAAGTTAAAGCCTTTTATTGTCATTATACAAAACGAGATTCAGAGTGCAAAAAATACAGACATACATAACATTAAAAACCCGGCAGGAGGACAGACAACATAAGCAATCATACGGGGGGAATACATAGTTAAATATATTGATATAAGTGCATTCAAAGTGTGTATATGTGAGGATGGTTAGGTTATTGCATTGAGTGTGGTGACGGCCCAGGGGTAGACACTGGTTTTGAGTCTGTTGTCTGTGACTTGAAGCTTCTGTCTCTCCTCCTAGAAGGCAGGAGAGAGAACAGTCTGTGACCGGGTGAGAGCTGTCCTTTAGTATTTGTTAGTTCTGCTGAGGCAGCGGGAGGTGGAGATGTGTTCCAGAGAGGGCAGCGGGCAGCGGGAGGTGGAGATGTGTTCCAGAGAGGGCAGGGGGAGGTGGAGATGTGTTCCAGAGAGGGCAGCGGGAGGTGGGGATGTGTTCCAGAGAGGGCAGGGGGCAGCGGGAGGTGGAGATGTGTTCCAGAGAGGGCAGCGGGGAGGTGGAGATGTGTTCCAGAGAGGGGCAGCGGAGGTTGGGGATGTGTTCCAGAGAGGGAAGGGGGGCAAGCGGGAGGTGGAGATGTTTTCCAGAGAGGGCAGCGGGAGGTGGAGATGTGTTCCAGAGAGGGCAGCGGAGGTGGAGATGTGTTCCAGAGAGGGCAGGGGGGAGGTGGAGATGTGTTCCAGAGAGGGCAGGGGGAGGTGGAGATGTGTTCCAGAGAGGGCAGCGGGAGGTGGGAGATGTGTTCCAGAGGGGGCAGGGGGAGGTGGAGATGTGTTCCAGAGAGGGCAGCGGGAGGTGGAGATGTGTTCCAGAGAGGGCAGCGGAAGGTGGAGATGTGTTCCAGAGAGGGCAACGGGAGGTGGAGATGTGTTCCAGAGAGGGCAGCGGGAGGTGGAGATGTGTTCCAGAGAGGGCAGCGGGAGGTGGAGATGTGTTCCAGAGAGGGCAGCGGAAGGTGGAGATGTGTTCCAGAGAGGGCAGCGGAAGGTGGAGATGTGTTCCAGAGAGGGCAGCGGGAGGTGGGAGATGTGTTCCAGAGAGGGCAGCGGGAGGTGGAGATGTGTTCCAGAGAGGGCAGGGGGAGGTGGAGATGTGTTCCAGAGAGGGCAGCGGGAGGTGGGGATGTGTTCCAGAGAGGGCAGGGGGCAGCGGGAGGTGGAGATGTGTTCCAGAGAGGGCAGGGGGCAGCGGGAGGTGGGGATGTGTTCCAGAGAGGGCAGGGGGCAGTGGGAGGTGGAGATGTGTTCCAGAGAGGGCAGCGGGAGGTGGAGATGTGTTCCAGAGAGGGCAGCGGGAGGTGGGGATGTGTTCCAGAGAGGGCAGGGGAGGTGGAGATGTGTTCCAGAGAGGGCAGCGGGAGGTGGAGATGTGTTCCAGAGAGGGCAGGGGGCAGTGGGAGGTGGAGATGTGTTCCAGAGAGGGCAGGGGGCAGCGGGAGGTGGGGATGTGTTTCAGAGAGGGCAGGGGGCAGTGGGAGGTGGAGATGTGTTCCAGAGAGGGCAGGGGGCAGCGGGAGATGTGTTCCAGAGAGGGCAGCGGGAGGTGGAGATGTGTTCCAGAGAGGGCAGCGGGAGGTGGGGATGTGTTCCAGAGAGGGCAGGGGGAGGTGGAGATGTGTTCCAGAGAGGGCAGCGGGAGGTGGGGATGTGTTCCAGAGAGGGCAGGGGGGCAGCGGGAGGTGGAGATGTGTTCCAGAGAGGGCAGGGGGCAGCGGGAGGTGGGGATGTGTTCCAGAGAGGGCAGGGGGCAGTGGGAGGTGGAGATGTGTTCCAGAGAGGGCAGGGGGCAGCGGGAGATGTGTTCCAGAGAGGGCAGCGGGAGGTGGAGATGTGTTCCAGAGAGGGCAGGGGGCAGCGGGAGGTGGGGATGTGTTCCAGAGAGGGCAGCGGGAGGTGGAGATGTGTTCCAGAGAGGGCAGCGGGCAGCTGATGGTTTTCTCTGCCATCCTGATCACTCTCTGCAGGGCTTTCTTGTCCGCAGCTGAGCATCCTGCATACCACACAGAGATGGAGTATGACAGCACGCTCTCGATGGTCGCCCGGTAGAAGGACACCAGCAGCTTCTTGTTCAGTCGGTTCCTCCGAAGCACCCTCAGGAAGTGTAGTCGCTGCTGGGCCTTCTTAACTGCTGCAGTGTCCAGCTGAGGCTCTCCGAGATGTGGACCCCCAGGAACTTAAAGGTGGAGACCCTCTGCACTCTCTCTCCATTGAGGTGAAGGGGGGCGGGTTCTGGACGGTGCTTTCAAGTCTATGATGATTTCCTTTGCTTGTGTTCAGATGGTTGTTAGCTGAACACCACGCAGACAGCTTCAGGGACCTCGTCTCTGTATGCCGACTCGGCGTCTCCCTTATGTATTTGGCCGACCACAGTGGTGTCATCCGCACATTTGATAATGGAGTTGGAGAGGTGAATGGGAGAGCAGTCGTGTGTTAGCGTGTGTAGAGTAGAGGGCTCAGCACGCAGCCCTGCAGGGAGCCAGTGCTGATCATGTTAATAATCATTTAAAATATGTATAATTTCGCTAATCTTGCTTAATTGAACCACTACTTAGCATTGATACACTGAAAAAACACAGGTCTACACCCTGTGAATGACCCCAGATCTCAGAGACCAATTTGTCCAATTGTTAGCAGGTACGGCATTATCTAAATAAATGAAAAAAGATTGTGGAAAATACAATAATACGGCCCAAGTTCTTTGGTGCTTTGGTGAAGTTTCCAGCGACTAATCTCAATCAACAGTGTCCAGTTAATTGTGTCTCTAGCCGTCGACCAGACACCCCAAAAGCCATCACTCTGAGCAGAAGTGACAACGTCCCACAATGCACTTCACCTCAGAGCCACAACAACAGATGGCCGGGTCTGTTGACATTCGGTCGTCTTTACTCTCCGTCCATTCTTCATAATTACTCAAAAACTGCAGTTTACATGTGTCCATAAATGTCACCAAATGTCGAGGAAATGTCAAGGAACGGGCAAGGATACTTGGAGAGTGTGTGTGTGTGTGTGTGTGTGTGTGTGTGTGTGTGTGTGTGTGTGTGTGTGTGTGTGTGTGTGTGTGTGTGTGTGTGCAGCCGCCTCGAGAACAAAGCGTAGCAACCGCTCAGAGTTGTTCAACTTTTCAGAAAGTCGTACCAGCGCTCCTCACTTTTCAGGCAACCCAGAGTGGCATGAACAAAACCTGCAGGAAACTAACTAGGAGACATGTCCGTAGTTTGAATTCAATGATTACTTGGATCACGTGACCTGCGAGTCGGATTGTTTGCAGGTTTAAGAGGAAAGGTGAGTAGAGGGCCGGGGAAACCTAAACAAGTGGAAGACAATGGAGACGCTGTAAACCAAGACAACGCCACAGCGGTAAAGACAGTTTCAGAAGTCTCAGATTCCCCATCACAGCGAGACCTTGTGCTGCAGAAAGATGGTATGTTATTATCTGTTCCTATCAGGTTATAGATCGGGGGGGGTTAGGGTTAGAATGGATCCGAGCTGATTGGACCCTCTGTGTTCTGCCCTCCAGCTCAGGAAACAACACCATGACTTGTTATCGTTGCAGCCAGAAACCTCTCAGTGGCTCTCATTCTGGAGACTGACAAGAGGTGTGTGCGTGTGTGTGTGTGTGTGTGCGTGTGTGAGTGTGTGTGTGTGTGTGTGTGTGTGTGTGTGTGTGTGTGTGTGTGCGACAATCTGTGTATCTATTAGTGTTGTACGCGTCATTAAGTGATTTTCTTAATTCAACATGGACATTTAAAGCACTTTTAAAACAGAAGTTCTGTTGAAATGAACAAATTCAACAGTTTTTTCCATTTTTTGGTTTTGTATAAACACTGATTATTGTATAGATCAGGGGTCCTCATTGTTTGGGAATTTAAAGGTCCCATGTCATGCTTTCCGGTTATCACCCGTCCCCTTGCGTTATGTAGGTGTGTCTGCATGTAAACGGTCTGCAGAGTCACAAATCCTCAAAGTGCACCCTGTAGCGAGTAAAGCTCTAACACAGAGAAGACCTGTCTGTGCTGCCCCTGAACGCCTCGTTGGGGATTTCTCTTTCTCCATTTGTTTACTTCCGGGAACCAAGTGACGTCATGCGGAGCTCCTCACACACCAGGACCTTTAGCGTACATGTTCACCTATCAGGGAGTCCCATTGACTTGCATAGAGCTCCCTGGTTGGTAACAGACGAGTTGGGATGGTGGAGAAATGCTCTCCGCAGACCCATTCTCACACTTATTGTTTTCACTTCGGCTGTGAGTGTGTGTGTGTGTGTGTGTGTGTGTGTGTGTGTGTGTGTGTGTGTGTGTGTGTGTGTGTGTGTGTGTGTGTGTGTGTGTGTGTGTGTGTGTGTGTGTGTGTGTGTGTGTGTTTGTGCTCAGGATGAGTTTAGAACTGTCTCGCTGTATCGCCGACCCGGAAACCACACCAGTAAGCCAGCTCACTGAGCAGCGAGCCTCGCAACGTCCCGACCAATCAGAGCACACTGGGCTCACAGGGAGGGGGGGGGGGGGACAGGAGCTCCAACAAGCCGTGTAGGACAGAAAGTGAATACACAGACTATACAGAGATGCTGTGAGAAACCAATGTGAGTTTGGAACATTGAACAATGTGAATCTATTCTAGTCGACCTCAACTATGGGACTATGATCAGTAGAAATGGCCGTGACACGGGACCTTTAATGTAAACTTCTGAATGTCAAAGACGTTTCTAAGGACTGCATCTTTGCACATAAATTATTAATTGCACTTTTTTTTACATTTACTAGCATGAAAAAACTTTCTTCATCACATAACTATAGGACATTGTCTCAGGTTAGGGGCTCACAAACTAAATAACAATTCAACAATAACAATTACAGAAAAAGCCTTGTTGAAAATGGATATGACATTTTGATTTGTGTAGATATATGCACATTAAGAATCCATAGTGTACTTGTTGCTGTTTGTTTGTTTTACACATTGTAAGATGTCCTTCAAGGTGCGTCCAACTGAAATGTATTAAAACCAAATCATAAGACATGTAATTGAATCTAGCCATGCGGCCTTGTAGGTCATAAACATAGAGAGTATTTCTGGCGTATAACAAGTCACTTTTCTGGCATCTTTCTTAATGTAATAACTCTTATTGAGTCTAATCGTCTCGCTGCACAGCTCGTATCTGTTTCTACTCAAATCACGTGTTTTTTTTAATGTTCAGATTCTCATCCCGCCAAAGCATGATGCAAACCTGTGACAGCGTGAGCGAGGGAGGAGGAAGGAAAACGTGGATTTGGGCACAAAGGGAACGAAGAGATTTAATGAGGATTTCTTTCTCTCTGCTTTCATCTAACTAGGTTAACATGATGAACGAGTCGCACACACACACACACACACACACACACACACACACAACCAACCTTCCTCATCCAGCACCCGTCACTTTTCTGCCATCGCCGCTTGAACACTTTAACATATTATTAACATTTTAAACTGTATACCCCGGTTATCTAGGCCCTTTTTGTTTTGTTGTTGTTGTTTGATGTACATATGTCACACTGTAGGACCTCGAGAAACGATATTTCGATATTTCTGGATGTAGAATTCTTGACAATAAAGCTGACTTTGACTTCTTGACTTTAGTTGCCTTGTTCCCCCTCAGCTTCCATCGCTCTAGTTACCTCTTAATCCACCACACCAACCAGACCTGGCAACCTGATAGACCTGCAGCGAGAGAGGAGGAAGAGGAAGCTCATCGTCTCTCTCTCTCTCTGCACACCAGCAGCCATGCATCTGTGTTTGACCGCACAAAGTGAATTGAAGCCCTACAGCGTGACTCACAGATAACTTTAATAATTGCCATTATGCTCCGAACCCTTCTGGCGTATTTGTTTTTGCTCCAGAAACAATAAAACAGAAAGATTGATGCACTGTTTCACTGAGACCAATTTCCTCTCTGAATGACGTCCGTGTGAAAATATCATTAAACACACTTAGCTCACTCACATTAAACATTCAGGCGAGTTCACATAACCATTTGTAAGTTGGCTTTTCAATGGGAGCGACCTCTAATTAATAGCAGCTCTAATAAACTCTGCTTTTTGTAAATGGAAGTTTGAAAGGCCTTTTACAAAGTGTCTCGGGTCATTGTTAAATCACCTTTCTATTCATATTTCAGCGCAGCTCTGTCATTTGGTATTCTTGCATTTCATACCTGTCTTATTGTCGCGTGTTCTTATTTATGTATCTTTATCTTGGCTCTTTAATGTTTTAAAAATGTATTTAAATGTCATTCCGTAATGCTTTTCTTGCGCTCTTAACCTGTTGACCCCCGAGCCTGTTTTTCAGGTCTCAGGCTCGAAAACGACATTCCCAGAACAATTGACGATAACTTCTAAAAGGGTTAAATTAATAATCTGTTTTCTCAAAGTAACGATGAACCTGTGGGTCGGATGGAGAAGAGTCAGATTCAATAGAGATGTGTTTTACTTTAAAGTACATTCAGATTGAACATAGTAAAAAAATGTAAGTTACAGTGTCCGTCCAACATTACTTATAGTGAAAACTAACCTTGAATGATGCGATAGTACACTAAACACTTTAGGAATCCAAACTACAACATTTTAGAGAAGTTTAGCAACAAAACACTTCTGGGTTCATTTGGGTGGATTTTCCATGGTTGCGTTCGGATAGTTTAAAATCAGCTCCTAAGTTCTAACCCTATCGTCTATTCCTTGACCTCTGAGTGAAAGGTCACGTGGTTAAGGGATAGTGGATAGGAGAATTCAAAAGGACTTAGGAGAAGAGACTGCGGTGCTTTAGAGAATCGACTGCACTTTCACTATCCACGTGTTTCTGATGCGCCAGCGGACGTCCTGAATGTGCGTCTGCTGCTGTGGGGAAACTATGGAGACTACAGTTTCCTATACAGCGGACTACAAACATGGATGTTCAATAAGAAGGAGGGACTTCTGTAACCTCATCTAGAGACTCTGCACCGTGCTCTGATGCTGCTGCTTTCTGAACGTGGACAACAGAGAAACAGATTCTTCAGGACCAAAGCTGGAATTGAACTAAAAAAGGAAAGTGAAACTTCTGCTCGTCCCCCTCTCCCTCCGGTCCACATTAATACAAATGATCCCAATACGTATGATTGATGAAAAGATCTTAAAATCAATACAGATGTATTTATTATAAACGTGAGTCCTTAACATCTATCACTGCGTGCATCACCATTCAAACATCTTTTAGAAGCTGAACAAACCCCACACAGCTCAGTGAGATGTTGACTCCTCTCCTCTCCTCTCCTCTCCTCTCCTCTCCTCTCCTCTCCTCTCCTCTCCTCTCCTCTCCTCTCCTCTCCTCTCCTCTAACTCCACACAGCTCAGTGAGATGTTGACTCCTCTCCTCTCCACTCCTCTCCTCTCCTCTCCTCTCCTCTCCTCTAACTCCACACAGCTCAGTGAGATGTTGACTTTGATCATTTCAGTAAAAACTAACGTTCATGTTTCTCTCTGTGATTATAATACTGATGAACGTTCAGAACAAAGCGCTTTGGCAACTTACCACCTACGCTTTAAAAAGCTTAATAAGCACCGTAACTTTCATGATATCATTTCTCCGTCATAATCGGTTGTTTCCGTGAACGGCCGACTGTTGAGTGACGGCAAATGATGCGGCTGCAATGCATTGTGGGGCAGCATTTTCTCCTCTCCTTTCGGTGAGGGAGGTCCAGTGGTTCCTAAGCTAAAGGAGGCTATAAAGGAAGCTTGAAACCTCCTTTCCTTTCATGTAGAGAATTGGAACAGCACTTATCGTGGCTGCCTCTGAGAGACTTCCGGGTCATTTCACTCGTTAGGAAGGTTCCTGACTAAATGGACTATTGGACTGCAGCCCATATCTCTGGAACTCCTCGGTCGATTCTGATGATTGACAGCTCTTTTTAACCGATTGAGCCAATAGAATCGAGGGGAAGTTCCTAAAATCCATCTAAACATTACCCATTGGTGAATGAGTGCTGCGCAACCAGAATGCCCTGGAACCGGGAGCTGCGATACACTCTGGTGGCTACCATTAGCAGCTAATAAGAAAACTCCGTTATTGACTTAGGGTTAGGGTTAGGGTTAGTTACTCTTTAAAGTAGAGACACTACATACTGATATACACCTGAACATCAGCAGGAGAGGACTCTTTAAAGTAGAGACACTACATACTGATATACACCTGAACATCAGCAGGAGAGGACTCTTTAAAGTAGAGACACTACATACTGATATACACCTGAACATCAGCAGGAGAGGACTCTTTAAAGTAGAGACACTACATACTGATATACACCTGAACATCAGCAGGAGAGGACTCTTTAAAGTAGAGACACTACACACTGATATACACCTGAACATCAGCAGGAGAGGACTCTTTTAAAGTAGAGACACTACACACTGATATACACCTGAACATCAGCAGGAGAGGACTCTTTAAAGTAGAGACACTACATACTGATATACACCTGAACATCAGCAGGAGAGGACTCTTTAAAGTAGAGACACAGTAGAAATATGAAGATGGAAGTAGTGGGGCTGCACACTGTCTGTGTTGATGTGTCAAAGGCTGATGCAGTGTTGTTCACGTCACCTGTGAGGATGACTCTATCACCTCAACACCTCCACCTGGACGTCTGGCTGGATTCAGCCCGTCGCTCATGACTGCTTCTGACACGCTGCTGCAGACGATAAAGTCTGAGCTGTGATCCAACACGGCTGCTGTCAGGGAGATACAGGATGAAAGGCCACACAGAGGGGAGAGGGAGAGAGGTTATAAGAGAGGAAGGGGTGCAGGAATGAGTCCTTAAACCCCGAAATAAGTCAGCTTTCTGTACACTTTTCTACAAATCAATGGTCTGTGGTTAACACAAGCTGAAGAGATTTTAATTCGTAGTTTCGGTGCACAACACCGTGATAGAAACAAAGTGATAATCCCATTCGACATCCGAGGTGCGGAAACTGCATTTGATGAGGTGACATTGAGTCCGATGCTCGTCTTTATTCCAGTAGTCTCACGTCTGGGGTGTCATCAAATCATGTTGCCATGGTGACAGACCACTCGCCATGAAACACGATGTCGCTGTAAGTCCCATCAACAAGGTCCAATCGCCCCCCAATCTTCACTTGTATATCACCGGTCCGTGTCTCAACAGCTCTGTTCAGCGTCCTTCACCTCTGAGCATCAACAAGGCAATCATAGCATATCAACAGCTTCATTTACATGAGGAGCGCAGTGTATATCAAGTGTGTGTGTGTGTGTGTGTGTGTGTGTGTGTGTGTGTGTGTGTGTGTCGCCTGGTTTTAATCACCAGGTTTCCAGCCTGTGTTGATAAGCAGAGTATTGATTTTCCGCTTGGAGTTTCTTCGTGTTATCAGACAAGCTCTGGTGGTGGAATACCTGTTCTGACACACACACTACCCCCCCCCCCCCCCCCACAACACACACACACACACACACACACACACACACACACACACACACAATACATGCACTTACTGGCACAATGACACATTAGCTGCTTCACATAAATGCATTCCCATTTCCCCAAGCGTAAAGCTTTTTATCCAGAGACACGCTTTGTTCTTTCTTTGATGGTGTTTTAAATAAAGTTGATTAGACTTATTTTTAAAGCTCAGAGACATTTTCAAACAATGTCCTTTTGCAATTTGATGATAAAAGAGTAGAAGAAGAGTTCACCAAAGTAGGGGAGTCTCTGTTCTCGGCCCCCTGTGGCCTCATTATCACAGACTGAAACACAGCAGCCATGTCTGATAGCACACACACACACACACACACACACACACACACACACACACACAAATGTAGTCCTATCCAACTAGTGTGAGATTACTTCACATATATTTACAACCTGCCGCTATCCCACTTTCACAAAAAGCACACGTGTCGTGTTCTGTATGAAGAAATGTGCATTTGAAAATAATCACACATATGAATTATGTGCAAATTATCTTCACTATTTGTGTTGGATTTAAGGCTTTTGCTGACAAGGTCCCAGTGGAAACGCATTGACCAGACTTC
>CADEHL010000375.1:0-52808 GCA_902827135.1 Harpagifer antarcticus
ATAAATCACTTTCCTCTCAAGGCCTCGCCCCAAGTCATTTCCTAATCCTCACATCGATTCTAAAAGCAACTGGTAGCAAGGATCGCTGTGATGTGCTCATAGTTCCTGGTCGGAGTTAAAATCCTTGCAACAGAGCTAAAAACATTTAAAAAATGAATGAGCGGCTGGCAGGTGTGGTAAACAGGTGTGTGTGTGTGTGTGTGTGTGTGTGTGATCTCCCTCTTCCTCTCTGTCAGACGCTCCTCTTCCTCAGAGGAGCAGCCTCCGCTCAGCAGGCGGATGAAGGAGCTGCAGCGTCGACACAACGAGTTTCGACGCCTCCTATTGGGGGGCCATGCTCCCTACAGCGCCGGCCACGCCTTCCTGACCTCCACATCCACCCCCCCCCTCCCCGGGTCTGAGGGCCAGCAGGCCAACATCCCGGTAAGCATTATGAGTCGCAGCCAGTTCATGGACGAAAAAACAGCTCCAAGTAAAAATGTACGAGGCTCAGAGCACCTTGAACACACGGGAAATAGACCAGAATGCAATGCAGCAACAGTATAAGTTGGGTTTATAAGTGTTAGCATCTCGATTCTCTCTTTACTCCCACTCAAACAATGAAACCGCTGTAGTGACGTCACACTGTGTCCTGCAGGAGGAGCAGCACCAGAGGGAGCTGGCTCTGCTGCGCCGCCGGCTGGAGGACCTGGAGAGCGCCCAGCAGCAGCAGCTGCAGGACCTGGGCTCTCTGAGGGACCCCCCCCAGCCTGACCTCTGACCCCATTGGAACTGCATTAGCAAGGACACCAGCAGTGTTTTTATATCAATGGAAGCATCATTTATTGGCGTATTTAAACAAAGTAGAGGTGAGAGGCCAGCGTGTCCATGTGTCTCTCTCACTGTACGGCAGCTTCAAGTGAGCCGGGCTTCCTCAGGGTGCAATTCTGTGTTTAGATGTTTGTTGTTTACACACTTGTTCTGAAGCTTTCTGTGAATTGCACAATGTATAAACACAGAGTTCATGTCATATATTGAAATAAATGATTAGAAGATACCGGTTTTTCTGATCTCAGTGGTTTGACTTATTCAAGATGACTCAAGGTCCTAGAATCACACAATTGTGTGGCAACACATCTGTTTACGTAAAGGAACTGGGACCGGACCTCCGAACAGAGAAAGGTTCTTATTCACATACGTGTTGGTCACATGTCTGAGTTCTGTAAATGCATCTGTTTTATAAACTGTGAACTATTGACAGGTGCATCACTTCAATGTTATCGATGCCAAGGACTTCCCAGAGTTCAGAGTCCAGCAGGGTTTTGTGTCATGTGTGAGGAAGAGGGCTTGCTCAGTTCCAGGAGCAGCTCTTCAGTTCATCAAAAGAGTTTTTAACATGGTGTAGTTGCTCCATCATCTCAGAAGGGGCTCCGTTTCGGTTCAGCTTGTCTTTGATCTGTGGAAAAGACAGCAAAGAGCATATTAAAAACCTACTCCAAAGCCTTCTTAGCCCAGTAGCTACTCTTACTCCAAATGCCTTCTTAGCCCAGTAGCTACTCTTACTCCAATGCCTTCTTAGCCCAGTAGCTACTCTTACTCCAAATGCCTTCTTAGCCCAGTAGCTACTCTTACTCCAAATGCCTTCTTAGCCCAGTAGCTACTCTTACTCCAAATGCCTTCTTAGCCCAGTAGCTACTCTTACTCCAAATGCCTTCTTAGCCCAGTAGCTACTCTTACTCCAAAGCCTTCTTAGCCCAGTAGCTACTCTTACTCCAAATGCCTTCTTAGCCCAGTAGCTACTCTTACTCCAAATGCCTTCTTAGCCCAGTAGCTACTCTTACTCCAAATGCCTTCTTAGCCCAGTAGCTACTCTTACTCCAAAGCCTTCTTAGCCCAGTAGCTACTCTTACTCCAAAGCCTTCTTAGCCCAGTAGCTACTCTTACTCCAATGCCTTCTTAGCCCAGTAGCTACTCTTACTCCAAATGCCTTCTTAGCCCAGTAGCTACTCTTACTCAAATGCCTTCTTAGCCCAGTAGCTACTCTTACTCCAATGCCTTCTTAGCCCAGTAGCTACTCTTACTCCAAATGCCTTCTTAGCCCAGTAGCTACCTTACTCCAATGCCTTCTTAGCCCAGTAGCTACTCTTACTCCATGCCTTCTTAGCCCAGTAGCTACTCTTCTACTCCAAGCCTTCTTAGCCCAGTAGCTACTCTTACTACCCAAATGCCTTCTTAGCCCAGTAGCTACTCTTACTCCAAATGCCTTCTTAGCCCAGTAGCTACTCTTACTCCAAAGCCTTCTTAGCCCAGTAGCTACTCTTACTCCAAATGCCTTCTTAGCCCAGTAGCTACTCTTACTCCAATGCCTTCTTAGCCCAGTAGCTACTCTTACTCCAAATGCCTTCTTAGCCAGTAGCTACTCTTACTCCAAATGCCTTCTTAGCCCAGTAGCTTTACTCTCTCCCAATGCCTTCTTAGCCCAGTAGCTACTCTTACTCCAATGCCTTCTTAGCCCAGTAGCTACTCTTACTCCAAATGCCTTCTTAGCCCAGTAGCTACTCTTACTCCAAATGCCTTCTTAGCCCAGTAGCTACTCTTACTCCAAAGCCTTCTTAGCCCAGTAGCTACTCTTACTCCAAATGCCTTCTTAGCCCAGTAGCTACTCTTACTCCAAATGCCTTCTTAGCCCAGTAGCTACTCTTACTCCAAATGCCTTCTTAGCCCAGTAGCTATACTCTACTCCAAAGCCTTCTTAGCCCAGTAGCTACTCTTACTCCAATGCCTTCTTAGCCCAGTAGCTACTCTTACTCCAAAGCCTTCTTAGCCCAGTAGCTACTCTTACTCCAATGCCTTCTTAGCCCAGTAGCTACTCTTACTCCAATGCCTTCTTAGCCCAGTAGCTACTCTTACTCCCAAATGCCTTCTTAGCCCAGTAGCTACTCTTACTCCAAATGCCTTCTTAGCCCAGTAGCTACTCTTACTCCAAATGCCTTCTTAGCCCAGTAGCTACTCTTACTCCAAATGCCTTCTTAGCCCAGTAGCTACTCTTACTCCAAATGCCTTCTTAGCCCAGTAGCTACTCTTACTCCAATGCCTTCTTAGCCCAGTAGCTACTCTTATTCCAAAGCCTTCTTAGCCCAGTAGCTACTCTTACTCCAAATGCCTTCTTAGCCCAGTAGCTACTCTTACTCCAAATGCCTTCTTAGCCCAGTAGCTACTCTTACTCCAATGCCTTCTTAGCCCAGTAGCTACTCTTACTCCAAATGCCTTCTTAGCCCAGTAGCTACTCTTACTCCCAATGCCTTCTTAGCCCAGTAGCTACTCTTACTCCAAAGCCTTCTTGCCCAGTTCTACTCTTACTCCATGCCTTCTTAGCCCAGTAGCTACTCTTACTCCAATGCCTTCTTAGCCCAGTAGCTACTCTTACTCCAAATGCCTTCTTAGCCCAGTAGCTACTCTTACTCCAAGCCTTCTTAGCCCAGTAGCTACTCTTACTCCAAATGCCTTCTTAGCCCAGTAGCTACTCTTACTCCAATGCCTTCTTAGCCCAGTAGCTACTCTTACTCCAAAGCCTTCTTAGCCCAGTAGCTACTCTTACTCCAAATGCCTTCTTAGCCCAGTAGCTACTCTTACTCCAAGCCTTCTTAGCCCAGTAGCTACTCTTACTCCAAATGCCTTCTAGCCCAGTAGCTACTCTTACTCCAATGCCTTCTTAGCCCAGTAGCTACTCTTACTCTTACTCCAATGCCTTCTTAGCCCAGTAGCTACTCTTACTCTCCAAATGCCTTCTTAGCCCAGTAGCTACTCTCTTCCTCAAGCCTTCTTAGCCCAGTAGCTACTCTTACTCCAAATGCCTTCTTAGCCCAGTAGCTACTCTTACTCCAAAGCCTTCTTAGCCCAGTAGCTACTCTTACTCCAAATGCCTTCTTAGCCCAGTAGCTACTCTTACTCCAATGCCTTCTTAGCCCAGTAGCTACTCTTACTCCAAATGCCTTCTTAGCCCAGTAGCTACTCTTACTCCAATGCCTTCTTAGCCCAGTAGCTACTCTTACTCCAAATGCCTCTTAGCCCAGTAGCTACTCTTACTCCAAAGCCTTCTTAGCCCAGTAGCTACTCTTACTCCAAATGCCTTCTTAGCCCATAGCTACTCTTACTCCAAAGCCTTCTTAGCCCAGTAGCTACTCTTACTCCAATGCCTTCTTAGCCCAGTAGCTACTCTTACTCCAAAGCCTTCTTAGCCCAGTAGCTACTCTTACTCAACCTTCTTAGCCCAGTAGCTACTCTTACTCCAAATGCCTTCTTAGCCCAGTAGCTACTCTTACTCCAATCCTTCTTAGCCCAGTAGCTACTCTTACTCCAAATGCCTTCTTAGCCCAGTAGCTACTCTTACTCCAAAGCCTTCTTAGCCCAGTAGCTACTCTTACTCCAAATGCCTTCTTAGCCCGTAGCTACTCTTACTCCAAATCCCTTCTTAGCCAGTAGCTACTCTTACTCCAAATGCCTCTTAGCCCAGTAGCTACTCTTACTCCAAATGCCTTCTTAGCCCAGTAGCTACTCTTACTCCAAATGCCTTCTTAGCCCAGTAGCTACTCTTACTCCAAATGCCTTCTTAGCCCAGTAGCTACTCTTACTCCAAATGCCTTCTTAGCCCAGTAGCTACTCTTACTCCAATGCCTTCTTAGCCCGTAGCTACTCTTACTCCAATGCCTTCTTAGCCCAGTAGCTACTCTTACTCCAAAGCCTTCTTAGCCCAGTTAGCTACTCTTACTCCAAGCCTTCTTAGCCCAGTAGCTACTCTTACTCCAAAGCCTTCTTAGCCCAGTAGCTACTCTTACTCCAAGCTCCTAGCCCAGTAGCTACTCTTACTCCAAATCCTTCTTAGCCCAGTAGCTACTCTTCCAAATGCCTTCTTAGCCCAGTAGCTACTCTTACTCCAATGCCTTCTTAGCCCAGTAGCTACTCTTACTCCAAATGCCTTCTTAGCCCAGTAGCTACTCTTACTCCAAAGCCTTCTTAGCCCAGTAGCTACTCTTACTCCAAGCCTTCTTAGCCCAGTAGCTACTCTTACTCCAAATGCCTTCTTAGCCCAGTAGCTACTCTTACTCCAATGCCTTCTTAGCCCAGTAGCTACTCTTACTCCAATGCCTTCTTAGCCCAGTAGCTACTCTTACTCCAATGCCTTCTTAGCCCAGTAGCTCTCTACTCCAAAGCCTTCTTAGCCCAGTAGCTACTCTTACTCCAAATGCCTTCTTAGCCCAGTAGCTACTCTTACTCCAATGCCTTCTTAGCCCAGTAGCTACTCTTACTCCAAAGCCTTCCTAGCCCAGTAGCTACTCTTACTCCAAAGCCTTCTTAGCCCAGTAGCTACTCTTACTCCAATGCCTTCTTAGCCAAGTAGCTACTCTTACTCCAATGCCTTCTTAGCCCAGTAGCTACTCTTACTCAAATGCCTTCTTAGCCCAGTAGCTACTCTTACTCAAATGCCTTCTTAGCCCAGTAGCTACTCTTACTCCAAATGCCTTCTTAGCCCAGTAGCTACTCTTACTCCAATGCCTTCTTAGCCCAGTAGCTACTCTTACTCCAAATGCCTTCTTAGCCCAGTAGCTACTCTTACTCCAATGCCTTCTTAGCCCAGTAGCTACTCTTACTCCAATGCCTTCTTAGCCCAGTAGCTACTCTTACTCCAAATGCCTTCTTAGCCCAGTAGCTACTCTTACTCCAAATGCCTTCTTAGCCCAGTAGCTACTCTTACTCCAAATGCCTTCTTAGCCAGTAGCTACTCTTACTCCAAATGCCTTCTTAGCCCGTAGCTACTCTTACTCAAAGCCTTCTAGCCCAGCTACTCTTACTCCAAATGCCTTCTTAGCCCAGTAGCTACTCTTACTCCAATGCCTTCTTAGCCCAGTAGCTACTCTTACTTCACTAATCCAAAGCTCTAGACCCAGTAGCTACTCTTACTCCAAATGCCTTCTTAGCCCAGTAGCTACTCTTACTCTAATGCCTTCTTAGCCCCAGTAGCTACTCTTACTCCAAATGCCTTCTTAGCCCAGTAGCTACTCTTACTCCAAAGCCTTCTTAGCCAGTAGCTACTCTTACTCCAATGCCTTCTTAGCCCAGTAGCTACTCTTACTCCAATGCCTTCTTAGCCCAGTAGCTACTCTCTTCTCCAAATGCCTTCTTAGCCCAGTAGCTACTCTTACTCCAAAGCCTTCTTAGCCCAGTAGCTACTCTTACTCCAAAGCCTTCTTAGCCCAGTAGCTACTCTTACTCCAAATGCCTTCTTAGCCCAGTAGCTACTCTTACTCCAATGCCTTCTTAGCCCAGTAGCTACTCTACTCCAAGCCTTCTTAGCCCAGTAGCTACTCTTACTCCAAGCCTTCTAGCCCAGTAGCTACTCTTACTCCAAATGCCTTCTTAGCCCAGTAGCTACTCTTACTCCAAATGCCTTCTTAGCCCAGTAGCTACTCTTACTCCAAAGCCTTCTTAGCCCAGTAGCTACTCTTACTCCAATGCCTTCTTAGCCCAGTAGCTACTCTTACTCCAATGCCTTCTTAGCCCAGTAGCTACTCTTACTCCAAAGCCTTCTTAGCCCAGTAGCTACTCTTACTCCAATGCCTTCTTAGCCCAGTAGCTACTCTTACTCCAATGCCTTCTTAGCCCAGTAGCTACTCTTACTCCAAATGCCTTCTTAGCCCAGTAGCTACTCTTACTCCAAATGCCTTCTTAGCCCAGTAGCTACTCTTACTCCAATGCCTTCTTAGCCCAGTAGCTACTCTTACTCCAAATGCCTTCTTAGCCCAGTAGCTACTCTTACTCCAAGCCTTCTTAGCCCAGTAGCTACTCTTACTCCAATGCCTTCTTAGCCCAGTAGCTACTCTTACTCCAAATGCCTTCTTAGCCCAGTAGCTACTCTTACTCCAATGCCTTCTTAGCCCAGTAGCTACTCTTACTCCAAATGCCTTCTTAGCCCAGTAGCTACTCTTACTCCAAAGCCTTCTTAGCCCCAGTAGCTACTCTTACTCCAAATCCTTCTTAGCCCAGTAGCTACTCTTACTCCAATGCCTTCTTAGCCCAGTAGCTACTCTTACTCCAAAGCCTCTTAGCCCAGTAGCTACTCTTACTCCAAATGCCTTCTTAGCCCTAGCTACTCTTACTCCAATGCCTTCTTAGCCCATTACTACTCTTACTCTAATGCCTTCTTAGCCCAGTAGCTACTCTTACTCCAAATGCCTTCTTAGCCCAGTAGCTACTACTCTACTCCAAATGCCTTCTTAGCCCAGTAGCTACTCTTACTTCTCCAAGCCTTCTTAGCCCAGTAGCTACTCTTACTCCAAATGCCTTCTTAGCCCAGTAGCTACTCTTACTCCAAATGCCTTCTTAGCCCAGTAGCTACTCTTACTCCAAAGCCTTCTTAGCCCAGTAGCTACTCTTACTCCAAATGCCTTCTTAGCCCAGTAGCTACTCTTACTCCAAATGCCTTCTTAGCCCAGTAGCTACTCTTCTCCAAATGCCTTCTTAGCCCAGTAGCTACTCTTACTCCAAATGCCTTCTTAGCCCAGTAGCTACTCTTACTCCAAATGCCTTCTTAGCCCAGTAGCTACTCTTACTCCAAATGCCTTCTTAGCCCAGTAGCTACTCTTACTCCAAATGCCTTCTTAGCCCAGTACTCTCTTACTCCAAATGCCTTCTTAGCCCAGTAGCTACTCTTACTCCAAATGCCTTCTTAGCCCAGTAGCTACTCTTACTCCAAATGCCTTCTTAGCCCAGTAGCTACTCTTACTCCAATGCCTTCTTAGCCCAGTAGCTACTCTTACTCCAAATGCCTTCTTAGCCCAGTAGCTACTCTTACTCCAAAGCCTTCTTAGCCCAGTAGCTACTCTTACTCCAAATGCCTTCTTAGCCCAGTAGCTACTCTTACTCCAATGCCTTCTTAGCCCAGTAGCTACTCTTACTCCAATCCTTCTTAGCCCAGTAGCTACTCTTACTCCAAATGCCTTCTTAGCCCAGTAGCTACTCTTACTCCAAATGCCTTCTTAGCCCAGTAGCTACTCTTACTCCCAATCCTTCTTAGCCCAGTAGCTACTCTTACTCCAAATGCCTTCTTAGCCCAGTAGCTACTCTTACTCAAAATGCCTTCTTAGCCCAGTAGCTACTCTTACTCCAAATGCCTTCTTAGCCCAGTAGCTACTCTTACTCCAAATGCCTTCTTAGCCCAGTAGCTACTCTTACTCCAAATGCCTTCTTAGCCCAGTAGCTACTCTTACTCCAAAGCCTTCTTAGCCCAGTACTACTCTTACTCCAAGCCTTCTTAGCCAGTAGCTACTCTTACTCCAAATGCCTTCTTAGCCCAGTAGCTACTCTTACTCCAAATGCCTTCTTAGCCCAGTAGCTACTCTTACTCCAAAGCCTTCTTAGCCCAGTAGCTACCTTACTCCAAATGCCTTCTTAGCCCAGTAGCTACTCTTACTCCAATGCCTTCTTAGCCCAGTAGCTACTCTTACTCTCCAATGCCTTCTTAGCCCAGTAGCTACTCTTACTCCAAATGCCTTCTTAGCCCAGTAGCTACTCTTACTCCAAAGCTTCTTAGCCAAGCTACTCTTACTCCAATGCCTTCTTAGCCCAGTAGCTACTCTTACTCCAATGCCTTCTTAGCCCAGTAGCTACTCTTACTCCAAAGCCTTCTTAGCCCAGTAGCTACTCTTACTCCAATGCCTTCTTAGCCCAGTAGCTACTCTTACTCCAAATGCCTTCTTAGCCCAGTAGCTACTCTTACTCCAAATGCCTTCTTAGCCCAGTAGCTACTCTTACTCCAATGCCTTCTTAGCCCAGTAGCTACTCTTACTCCAATGCCTTCTTAGCCCAGTAGCTACTCTTACTCCAATGCCTTCTTAGCCCAGTAGCTACTCTTACTCCAAATGCCTTCTTAGCCCAGTAGCTACTCTTACTCTAATGCCTTCTTAGCCCAGTAGCTACTCTTACTCCAAAGCCTTCTTAGCCCAGTAGCTACTCTTACTCAAATGCCTTCTTAGCCCAGTAGCTACTCTCTCCAATGCCTCTTAGCCCAGTAGCTACTCTTACTCCAATGCCTTCTTAGCCCAGTAGCTACTCTTACTCCAATGCCTTCTTAGCCCAGTAGCTACTCTTACTCCAATGCCTTCTTAGCCCAGTAGCTACTCTTACTCCAAAATGCCTTCTTAGCCCAGTAGCTACTCTTACTCCAAAGCCTTCTTAGCCCAGTAGCTACTCTTACTCCAAATGCCTTCTTAGCCCAGTAGCTACTCTTACTCCAAATGCCTTCTTAGCCCAGTAGCTACTCTTACTCCAAAGCCTTCTTAGCCCAGTAGCTACTCTTACTCCAATGCCTTCTTAGCCCAGTAGCTACTCTTACTCCAAGCCTTCTTAGCCCAGTAGCTACTCTTACTCCAATGCCTTCTTAGCCCAGTAGCTACTCTTACTCCAAATCCTTCTTAGCCCAGTAGCTACTCTTACTCCAATGCCCTTCTTAGCCCAGTAGCTACTCTTACTCCAAATGCCTTCTTAGCCCAGTAGCTACTCTTACTCCAAATGCCTTCTTAGCCCAGTAGCTACTCTTACTCCAACTGCCTTCTTAGCCCAGTAGCTACTCTTACTCCAAATGCCTTCTTAGCCCAGTAGCTACTCTTACTCCAAATGCCTTCTTAGCCCAGTAGCTACTCTTACTCCAATGCCTTCTTAGCCCAGTAGCTACTCTTACTCCAATGCCTTCTTAGCCCAGTAGCTACTCTTACTCCAAAGCCTTCTTAGCCCAGTAGCTACTCTTACTCCAAATGCCTTCTTAGCCCAGTAGCTACTCTTACTCCAAATGCCTTCTTAGCCCAGTAGCTACTCTTACTCCAAAGCCTTCTTAGCCCAGTAGCTACTCTTACTCCAAATGCCTTCTTAGCCCAGTAGCTACTCTTACTCCAAATGCCTTCTTAGCCCAGTAGCTACCCTTACTCCAAGCCTTCTTAGCCCAGTAGCTACTCTTACTCCAATGCCTTCTTAGCCCAGTAGCTACTCTTACTCCAATGCCTTCTTAGCCCAGTAGCTACTCTTACTCCAAAGCCTTCTTAGCCCAGTAGCTACTCTTACTCCAATGCCTTCTTAGCCCAGTAGCTACTCTTACTCTAAAGCCTTCTTAGCCCAGTAGCTACTCTTACTCCAATGCCTTCTTAGCCCAGTAGCTACTCTTACTCCAATGCCTTCTTAGCCCAGTAGCTACTCTTACTCCATGCCTTCTTAGCCCAGTAGCTACTCTTACTCCAAGCCTTCTAGCCAGTAGCTACTCTTACTCCAAATGCCTTCTTAGCCCAGTAGCTACTCTTTACTCCAATGCCTTCTTAGCCCAGTAGCTTACTCTTACTCCAATGCCTTCTTAGCCCAGTAGCTACTCTTACTCCAAATGCCTTCTTAGCCCAGTAGCTACTCTTACTCCAATGCCTTCTTAGCCAGTAGCTACTCTTACTCCAAATGCCTTCTTAGCCAGTACTACTCTTACTCCAAATGCCTTCTTAGCCCAGTAGCTACTCTTACTCCCAATGCCTTCTTAGCCCAGTAGCTACTCTTACTCCAATGCCTTCTTAGCCCAGTAGCTACTCTTACTCCAAATTACAGCAACTTCCAACCCTGGAACCTTCTACTGCATGTCTGACCCCTTTCCCCCCCCCCCCCCCCCCCCCCCCATTTACAGTCTCTACCACAACAATTGTGTGGGTTATCGAGTCATTTCAGTTAATTGATCCAAGAATGAGTTAAAGTGAGAACTGTGGTGCTCACATAAAGCTCTGCAGGGTTCACTTCAGTGCCACTCTGCACATGAGAGCAGGAAACGACAGTGTGCTCAAAAAAGCAGAAGAAGCTTTGAAATCAAATTTCCTCTTGACACGGTCTCCTGTAACTTCCGGTTTCAGAAGTGTGAAATAACTGCTGCCAACATCCACGATACATCCCACAACAAAGGGACACCGTGAAGAACACAGAAACCAGTTGTGATGCACATGAAGCAGAAAGCACCTGCGTAAATGGGTCCTCCCAGAATGCTAACACATGCACTTAAATATACTTGTTCTTAGACTAAATGTAAATGAAAAAGTGGTTTCAAAATATTATTTTAAATATGGAATAGCTCTAAAACCCCCCCTCAAATGTCATTTTCCTCTGGCCCTCCTTCTTGGTGACCATCTTGCGTTTCAAATAGAACATTTGAAATAGTATTTTTATTGACTTTGATTTGCTTTTATGTTGATATGTCTCTTGTAGGGTTGGAATACAAGCAATTTGGAAAATCATAAACCTATTTTAAATAACAGTACTTCCCACTGGTGGTGTGTCCCTCAGCGTGCAACACTTACTAACATAATTAGATAATTACAGTTACAGAGTTGTATTTCCTGCAGTACAATTCATTATCTTTAGTCAAATGTAATGTTTTTAAATCATTTATAGACAGTTTACATTTTGTATTTTTCCAGAATATGAATTGACTTTTTTGTTATTTGCACCGGGGAGCCTAAACTTGTTAAGGTTGCAACAACTAACATTTATTTCTAAAATGAACACAACTGTGTTTAAATTATAGTTAGATCAAGAGATTAATATAATTTTTTTTAATTGATTTGTATAGATTTCAAAGTTCTAGCCCAGCATTGAGCGCTGCTGGAAATGAAACGTCTAATACAAAGTGTACCGATGACGCCTGAGCTGGTGGAATCATTTCTTGTGATGATTTACTACCTGATTTCCTCAAATCCTTTATTTTCTCACATTTGAGTCACACTTAACAAATCCACATGTGACATCCACAACATCATCCGTTTGTTATCATCGAAGAATTTCATTCGCCATTTAATATAACAGATCATATATTTAACTAAATAAAATGTAAATGAATGTAAGCGAGTGAAGATGAACTCACCTCTGTGAAGTAGCGCTGTATGAACTTGTAGAGTTCTCTGAGGGCTACAGATTCGTTGAACTCGTTTTCATGTTTCTACAATAAAAAGAAACGAGTGACTCATCCATTCACTGCTGGTCATTAGGGTCAAAGGTTCTGCACTAAAGGGACATTACCTTTGACTCTTCCTGCAGGAACTCCTTGAATTCTGAGTCTGTGATTGGTGGCTGGTCTCTGATCTGCTTGTAGTAAGCCTTTACTTCCTGTTTGAACTTGGGAATGTCTTTGGCATAGAGGAGCTTGTTGGTTGGTGCATGCTGGAACACAATGGTATTAAAGGTATGATTTCATAGACACTTTATATTAGGGTTAATCCAACGGTTCCACCTCCACCTGCTGTCTCACCAGGCAAAGGACAAGCTGTCATGAGCTGTGTATTGTACAGTACCTTTCCTAGCTGGGTCTCACTGAGGGAGAAGGAGTCCATGAAGGCCTGAGCGATGACGGTCAGGCAGCTGTCCAGCTGTGGAGTCTTCTGTATGTCGAAGACAAACTGGGGGTTCTTCAGGATGTTGACCCAGAAGCGCAGAGGCAAACTGCAAAGTAACAAAAAGACATGTCAGAAAGGAAAGCTGCAGTTTAAAGTCTAAAACTAAATATTTTCACCCGGATCAGACAATACCTGTTGGTCTTCCAGATATGCCGGACATCTGGATCGGTGATCTTCATAGAGTCTGCTTGAGCATCCAGGAAGTCAAAAAAGTATTTGACAGCATGCGGTGCCCTGCAGTGTGGCGTCCCCCAGATACACCTGAACAGGTTCTCCACAAAGGAATGCACGGCCACCTTAGAGAGGAGCAGGTGGTGTCATTTCCTGCTGTCCCTTAAAGTTCACATCAGTAAGAAATATGTTTAAATTCCCTCCTCTCTGTGATAATGAAACATTACAACTGTACAGAACGCTGTACTATCAAATATAATGTTTCCGTCATCAATAAAAGAGAAGTACTAAAACATTTGTTTTCTTTTCTTTTTAAGTTATTTTGTTAACCTCGGTTCAGGAGCATGGCCACGCCTCAACCCCGTCTCTAACCACTGCTAAGTCTATTTATATCCGGCCACCGTTTGTCTCCATTCTCTCAACCCACCAATCCCCACATCCCTACATCCCATCATCCTCTCTACCTGTCTCCTCATGCATTCCTATCCAACTTGTGCATTCTTTTAAGGAACCATCTGGGGGGCCCGCAATCGGCCCGATGTTGCAGTGACAGAACCCCCACTCTGAGTCTCTCTCTGCCCGTACTCTTTCTTTGATCAAATATCACACAGTTGTCAGTTGGTCCTTGCTAGTCAAATAGTTATTATGTATACGTTGGTTTTGGGTAACCCACAAACAACAGTGTGCGAGTGAAAGTGAAACAGCATGCTTCCTCTGCAGCGTGGAGATGGTGTGCGATACGGACTCTGCTTTCAGTCACTTTAGTTCCTCTTGCCTTGGTGGAGAGCAGCTTGGTGAGGTGCACTTCCTTTAGTTTGAACTTCTTCCTCTCTGGGTTCTTCCTCTGGTCCTCATCGACATCAGGATCAATCTGCAGAAAGTTGCCATTTCAAAAAACATTCAGTTAGTACTTTTCTGAGATGTGCACAAATGAATAGTGCACATCTACACTACAAAGTACTTTGTGACTTCAAATGATCTACAGCACACATAAAACACAAACTGCTACTCACCAAGTGAAAGTATTTCCCAGAGAAGTTCTCGTCATCTAAAGGAGAACAAAGAAACATAAACTGTAATCATGAGCGTAAATAAAAAGCGTCCTCGATCTGACAACTTCTGGTCTATTTTTGCTGTAGCAACAATTACTCATACGCTTCATTTATCTGGCCTAAGCATTTCCAAAGAACATATCTGTTTTTTAACACATTGAGGTGAGAAGTTGGGATTTCAAATGCTCAATTCTACTCGGTCTAAAATGTGCTATCCAGTGTGGAGGTCATGAGAGAGGTGTTCACTTCCACAGCTATCTCCTGTGAAGGAAAAGAGCGTTGGCTTCACAGACACTTTGAAGTGTCCGCCCTTACCCTTTAGACTTCCCTGCGGGCTCAGAGGAGGATGAGTTCTCCTGGAAAGAACTTTAACTGTGGCTCTATCAGGAACCTTCAGGAGCAAACACACACCGACACACACAGGTTCATAAAGGGCAACATGTTAAATGTTCACGCATCATCTTGTAACAAAGGGAAGTGACGATAACAGCATGAGATCAGAACACATCATTGCACGAGGAAATGGCTTGAAATACGTTTTAAAAGTTCGAATGAAAGCATGAATTTACATCCTCCACGCTGTTTGGTTGTATTGTGTGTGTGTGTGTGTGTGTGTGTGTGTGTGTGTTGGTAACAAGAAGCCAGTCAGCCATAGACATCCCCTGATACTGTGTGTGTGTGTGTGTGTGTGTGTGTGTGTGTGTGTGTGTGTGTGTGTGTGTGTGTGTGTGTGTGTGTGTGTGTGTGTGTGTGTGTGTGTGTGTGTTGGTAACAAGAAGCCAGTCAGCCATAGACATCCCCTGATACTGTGTCGCCCGGTGCTGTGCACACAATGCGGGTCCGTCCCTTATGGATATGTGTGCGATGAGAAGCAGATGTTTAAGAGACATCTGCTTCTCTGGAACTCAGGCCAGGCAAGGCAAGTTTATTTATAGAGCATCTTTCAGCACTTCAGTGCTTTGCAAATTAAAATAAAAGACCTTGAAGAATAAATTCAGCAGAAACACATTGAAGAACAGGCATTAAAAAGCAAAGATAATAAAAATAAACACAACAGATATAGAATACATGACCACTATTGCGGTAAGCATGTTGTAACTTCCGGTTGTTGTCATTGTCATCTCCGGGTATCCCGTGTGCCTGTTCTGCTGCTGATAGCTTATTATCTTAACTTAATCGATCGTTTTAAAACCTCTTGATCACGGCAACTGCCTGACGTTGTAATCACACGTTACTACAGCTTAAGCACTCACAACTCTCCGTCTCTTAGCGACTGTAACTCCACAGTTGCCTACACTCTTTTCGGGTTTGCTAACGGTAGCTACTTTAGCTTGATAGCTAGCCATGGCTCTTTCCCCACCCTCTGGTGCTATTTCCTGCTCTTTCCTGTCTCATGTTTGGTTACTCCCCTACCTCCTTTACTGGTACCGATACATGTGTTAAATGTAGTATAGCTGTTAGGTTGGAGGCGGGAATCATAGCCATAGAAGCCCGGCTCCGCATCTTAGAAAGTAACTCAGCTACAGTAAAGCCCATGTTAGCCAGTGCGGACCGGCAAAAGGTAGCTCCTATTAGCCGTCCCCCGGCAACTCCCGAGCAGCAGGGAGACTGGGTGACTGTTCAGAAGGGGCATAACGCGAAACCCGCAGGTCCCCACCATCCCGTTCACGTGTCTAACAGATATTCCCCACTCAGCGAGACACCCGCTGAGAAGCCAACTCTGGTCATTGGTAGCTCTATTATGAGACACGTGAATTTAGAGACCAAAGCCTCCACAGTCACATGCATTCCGGGGGCCAGAGCGGGCGACGTTGAGGCGCATCTTAAAACTGCTGGCTAAAAATAAACGTAAATACAGTAGGATTGTGTATTTACGTCGGTGGTAATGATGTTCGTTTACGCCGATCAGAATGCACCAAACTTAATGTGGAGTCGGTGTGTAGTTATGCTAAAACAATGTCGGACACCGTAATCTTCTCTGGTCCCCTCCCCAATCTGATCAATGATGACATGTATAGCCGCATGTCATCATTTCAGCGCTGGTTGTCTTGGTGGTGCCCAGCAAACAATGTGGGCTTCGTAAATAATTGGACAGCCTTCTGGGAAAACCTGGTCTGATTAAGAGAGACGGCATTCATCCTACTTTGGAAGGTGCAAATCTCATTTCGGCAAACATTTCAGGGCTTTGTGGACTTAATCCATGACAAACTGGAGTTGAGACCAGGAGGCGGAGTCGCAGTCTTACACGCTTCTCTGCGCTCTCTCCTAGGCAGTCATCCATAGGAATCCCGAACCCAATAAAATACCCAATATTAGCGGTGTGTGTGTCTGCCCAAGGACAATTTAAGGTAAAACCTAATAGAGGTGTCATACATAATAACCTGATAAAAGTAAATGTAACAACTACTACAGTGCAACAAAACAGGAAGATTAAATGTGGTCTCTTAAACATAAGATCTCTAGCATCTAAAGCAATATTGGTAAATGATTTAATATCAGATTATAATATTGATATATGCTGTCTCACTGAAACTTGGTTGAGACATGAAGAATATGTCAGCATAAATGAGGCCACTCCACCCAGCCATATCAATACTCATATTGCCAGAGGCGTGGGCCGAGGAGGTGGAGTTGCAGCAATCTTTGACTCAAGTTTACTTATCAATACTAAACCAAAATTAAATTATACCTCCTTTGAAAGTCTCGTTTTTAGTCTTACGCATCCGACCTGGAAAATTTTGCAGCCAATCTTATTTGTTACAGTGTACCGTGCACCAGGTCCTTATTCAGAATTCTTATCAGAATTCTCTGAGTTTTTATCAACTTTGGTTCTTAAAACAGATAAAGTAATTATCGTAGGTGACTTTAATATTCATGTTGACGATGATAAAAATAGCCTTACTGTTGCATTTAACTCTATATTAGATTCTGTTGGTTTTTGTCAGAGTGTAAATAAACCAACCCACTGCTATAATCACACTCTCGACCTTGTTCTGACTTATGGTATTGAAATTGAGCAACTATTAGTCGAACCGCATAATCCTGCTTTATCCGACCATTTCTTAGTAACTTTTGAAGTGCTGTTGCTGGACTACAAAGCATTAGTCAAAGGCTCCTCCAGCAGAAACCTATCTGTTAGTGCTATAGCCAAATTTAAGGAAGAGATTCCACCAATGCTTAACTCGATAGCAGGTCTGCATGTAGGGGAGGAAACTTATACAAAATGTCCACCACCCCAAATTGATCATGCTGTTGATAGTGCTACAGATGCGCTGCGAATAAAATTAGACTCTGTTGCTCCTTTGAAAAAGAAGAAAATAAAACAACATAGATTAGCTCCATGGCATAATGCCGAAACCCGCAAAATAAAGCAAAAGTCGAGACAACTTGAAAGGATATGGCGTTCCACTAAACTTGAAGAATCTCGTTTAATTTGGCATATCACTCTCAATGAATATAAGAAAGCACTGCGTAAAGCGAGAGCAGCCTACTACTCTTCACTAATAGATGAGAATAAGAATAATGCAAGATTTCTTTTCAGCACTGTAGCCAGGCTGACAGAGAGCCATAGCTCGATTGAGCCTTCTATTCCCATAGCACTCAGTAGTAATGATTTTATGTGCTTTTTTAACGATAAAATTGTTACTCTTAGAAACAAAATTAATGACCTCTTGCCTTTGACCAGTATAGTGTTATCAACTCCCGGAAACGTAAGTTATAATATTACACTAGATAGTAAACTAGAATGCTTCTCAGCCATAAACCTTGAACAATTAAATTCAATGATTCTCTCTTCTAAACCATCAACGTGTATATTAGACCCAATTCCAACTAAGCTGTTGAAGGAAGTTTTTCCATTAATTAGCACTTCTTTATTAAATATTATGAATATGTCTTTATTATCAGGCTATGTTCCACAATCATTCAAAGTAGCAGTGATAAAACCGCTTCTTAAAAAGCACAACCTCGATCCAGAGGTTTTAGCCAACTATAGACCTATTTCTAATCTTCCGTTCCTCTCAAAAATTCTTGAGAAAGCAGTCGCAAAACAGCTGTGTGATTACTTAAAAAACAATGATTTATTTGAAGATTTCAGTCTGGCTTTAGAACACATCATAGCACAGAGACAGCTCTGGTCAAAGTCACAAATGACATTCTAATAGCCTCTGACAAAGGACTTGTCTCTATTCTTGTTTTGCTCGATCTCAGTGCTGCATTTGATACTATCGATCATGATATCTTATTGCAAAGACTAGAGCACTTAGTTGGCATACAGGGAACTGCCTTAGGCTGGTTTAGGTCCTATTTATCTGAACGCTCTCAGTTTGTACGTGTCAATGATGAATCTTCCACGCAAACCAAAGTTAGCCACGGAGTGCCACAGGGCTCAGTGCTCGGACCTATTTTGTTCACATTATATATGCTTCCGTTAGGCAATATTATAAGGAATCATTCTGTAAATTTTCATTGTTATGCGGATGATACTCAACTATATTTATCAATCAAGCCTGATGAAATTAATCATCTAAATAAAATTCAAGACTGCCTCAAGGACTTAAAACGTGGATGACCTTAAACTTTTTGATGTTAAACACGACCAAAAACTGAAGTTATTGTACTTGGCCCGAAGAATCTACGAAACAAATTATCTAAAGATATACTAACTATGGATGGCATTAATTTGGCCTCCAGTGAGACTGTAATGAATCTTGGTGTTATATTTGATCAGGATTTATCCTTTAACGCCCACATAAAATCAATTTCAAGGACCCGCCTACTTCCATCTACGTAACATTGCAAAAATCAGGCATATCTTGCCTCAAAACGATGCAGAGAAACTAGTCCATGCATTTGTTACTTCAAGGCTGGATTATTGTAACTCTTTATTATCAGGGTGTACCAAGAAGTCAGTCAAGTCGCTTCAGCTAATTCAAAATGCTGCAGCTCGTGTCCTAACCAGAGTTAGGAAAAGGGACCACATTACTCCTGTTCTGGCTGCCTTACACTGGCTCCCTATAGAACACAGGATAGAATTTAAAATTCTTCTTCTCGCCTACAAAGCCCTTAATGGGCAGGCGCCATCTTACCTTAAAGAACTCATTATACCCTATTGTCCTACTAGGGCATTGCGTTCCAAGAATGCAGGGTTGTTGGTTGTTCCTAGAGTCTCTAAAAGTACAATGGGAGCCAGAGCCTTTTCTTATCAAGCTCCACATTTGTGGAATCAGCTTCCAGTTTGTGTTCGGGCGGCAGACACCCTATCCGTTTTTAAGAGTGCGCTTAAGACCTTCCTTTTTGATAAAGCTTATAGTTAGGGCTGATTAGATTCAGCCCCTAGTTTTGCTGATATAGGCTTAGTTTGTCGGGGGACATCTTACTTCTTCCTTCTCTCTGTCTATACCTGTGTACTCCCATGTTCCGATTAACCCAGCTTCCCCAAATTTCTTTCTTTTTGGTGTCTATATACGCTGGGATCCGGAGTCATGGATGATCCTGCGGTCCTGTGTCCGGCATCACGAGCCCTGGATCTTGAGTCGTGGCTGTGGTCCTGGATCATAGGTCCTGGATGGATATCCTCGTGGATCCATCTTCCTATTACACACACATGCATTTCCAAACATTTGGACTACCTATGTTGCAAATGTATTATCTTTTCAATTTACACACGGCATCTATTGCACGACTGTCCGTCCTGGGAGAGGGATCCCTCCTCTGTTGCTCTCCCTGAGGTTTCTCCCATTTTTCCCTTTAAACTGTGGGTTTTCTTCGGAAGTTTTTCCTTGTACGATGTGAGGGTCTAAGGACAGAGGGTGTCGTATTGTCATACTGATATTTTGTACAAACTGTGAAGTCCACTGAGACAAATGTAACATTTGTGATATTGGGCTATATAAATAAACATTGATTGATTGATTGATTGAAAAACTATACTGCAGTTTAGTTCTGACTCTGGGGACAGAAAGCTGACCAGTCCCTGAAGACCTGAGAGATCTGGATGGTTCATAATTTAGCAGTAGATCAGAAATGTATTTTGGGCCTAAACCATTCAAAGCTTTATAAACCAGCAGCAGTATTTTGAAATCTATTCTTTGACACACAGGAAGCCAGTGTAAAGACTTCAGAACAGGAGTGATCCACTTTCTTAGTGTTAGTGAGGACTCGAGCAGCAGCGTTCTGAATCAGCTGCAGCTTCCTAATAGATGTTTTAGTGAGACCTGTGAAGACACCATTGCAGTAGTCCAGTCTACTGAAGATAAAAGCATGGACAAGTTTTTCCAAATCCTGCTGTGACATTAGTCTTTTAATCCTAGATATGTTCTTTAGGTGATAGTAGGCTGATTTAGTAACTGTTTTAATGTGGCTGTTGAAACTCAGGTCAGAGTCCATGACTACACCTAGACTGAACTTAGGAAAATATTTTCATTTGACTTTTGCTCCATTGTAATTTAATTAAAACATTATTTTCTCAGAATTAGATGTAACAAGGAAATCCCCAGAGAGCGACACCTCTGTTCTATTGTCTGCCTGACTGTAAATGATCTCATGCTGAAGTCTATCTGTGACGGTTCTCTGACAGAAGACACATAGAGCACAACACGCCTCCATGGTCCCATTATGAAGCCATTAGGAAGCACTCTTCCCTCCAGTACTTCTCCTCTTTTATATCGAATGCTCTCTTCTTGTTAGATGTAAGTAATGGAGAAACTTCCCCTCTGCTTTCAATAACATGCAGTACATTCAGTCGGTCCATCTCAATGCTGTTGTTGCCTAAGAAAATGATGAGTCTTAACAGCAAATGAAGAAGTGCTCCAAGAAGCCTTTGGATTGCAATCAAACAGCGTCTTTGAGCACTTGTGAAATCACTTGATAAATAAATATGGATAACAGGTTGCGTTCAGCATAGAGACGGTTCTGTATGGAAACGTGCTGCGTCACCTTGTTTGTTTCTTTAAACCACTTCTTCTGGAGACCTTTCAGGTGTTCCAGCATGTGAAGATTCAAGCTGTCAATGTTTCATTATGGAGGGTGGGCTTTGCAATGAGGGGTTTGTTTGACCACAGAAAAGACCTGTATGCTCCTGTCCTGTAGGAGGAAGCAGGAGCAGCGACATGACTGTGTTTGAGAGAGGAGCTGGTCCAGCTGATAAACACTGCCCCCCCTTAATGGGTCTGAGGCGGTGTTTACACCAGAACAATACGGTTTGTATCTGCTACTTCTCTCTCGCGTATAGCCCGTTCGTTCACACAAGGCCGCAACGGAACCGCGGAAACGGACCCTGCAAACGATAACGGGTCCCAAGGTGGATAGATCTGGAAACGGAAAGCTCTGGGGGGGCAAACGGCTCAGTGTGTACGCCCTATACCATCATTTCCTGATAACGATGAAGCCATAGCCCCGCCTCTGCTGCTCACTGCTGTAGCATGGTCAGTAGCTACTGTCAGTAGCTACTGCTAGTGCTACTGACAGTAGCTACTGCTAGTGCTACTGACAGTAGCTACTGCTAGTGCTACTGACCATGCTACAGATGTTAGTGCAACATCTACAGCTCGACCATGCTACAGATGTTAGTGCACCGTGTGGCAACATCTACAGCTCCTCTACCACAACCATCAGCAACAAGTGGACCTGGAGAACTACATAAACTACATGTTGCTGAATCCACCGCGGAGAATAAACAGAAGGGCAACCAGGCAACCATGCTCGTGGGTCTTCTTCGCTGCTTTTGGTGTATTTTGTGGCGGAAGTACAGCGCCACTTACAGGCCCGGCATATGTACTACAGCGTCTCCAGCGCTTTCGAGCGGTCTCGTGCGGAAGTACAGCGCCATCTACAGGCCCGGCATATGTACTACAGCGTCTCCAGTGTTCTCGTGTGAACGGACACGTTAAATGAGCCGAATGCGTGTGAACGGAATACTTTTTTGATAACGAATTCGGTCTGTTTGCGCTCCCGTGTAAATGTGGTCTGAGGAACAGCGCCTGAGTGAGATCTGCCCCCTCTCCACCCCTCCCCCGGTCCTCACCTTGTAGTGCCTGAGTGTGTTCAGCATGGTCACCTCCCTGATGACCTCAGAGCTCGCATCCACCTCCTCCAGAGGAAAACATAACCCATCCCGTTCATACTCTGGTAGGAAAAGGGAAGCAGGTTCTGGTTACAGTGTGAAAAGTAGCTCACCACAAATGTGAGTCCCTTTGGGCACGACTTCATTTCGAAGAATTGAGACACAACACCAAAACAATCTAGATATATGTATAACATTACAGGTCAGTAAGCTAAATATGTATTTTAGATTTTAGAGTTACCTTTAAAAAGTCAGAAAATTAGTCAATAATCTGTTTAGTTTGATTTACAAATAAGTTTGATTTGATCAGCAGCTCAGTCATTTATCTAAAAGGCCTCTTTTTATAGTTCGTAGTTAAAAGCCGCTTTCACACCAAGTACTTTGCTGTACTTAGTCCCCAGTACTTAGTCCCCAGTACTTAGTCCCCAGAACTTAGCCCGGCCGAACTCTTTAGTCCCGGAACTGTCCTAGTAGATCGCGTTCACACCGGAATAAGTCCCTGAGGGAGGATTACGCAAATGAAGCCGCTGACGTCACTTCTTCTTCTGCTTGGGGTTTACTGGCAGGCCGCAAACAACTTCACGGCGTATACCATCACCCGGAGTCCCGGAGTCCCCCGGAGTTGGGCCAGTCCGACTGGCTTCAGTAGAAGCCTTCCGAGTAAATCGCCAGAAGCGCCGACACCTCCTCATCACTCCACCGCTCCCATGTTTTCTTTGTGTTGCCATAAGTTAGTCTCTCTCCGTTGGTGCGCTGGGCTAATGCTAATAATGCTAATAATGCTAATGCGAGCAAATAAAAATGGCGGCTTCACAAAACGTTTCGGAGTTTTACGGGGCGTGGTTTGCAATTCGCCCAGCCAATCAGAAATTGGAACCTTTTTCTCCCCAGGAAAGTCCCTGCTCTCTAGCAGGGACTATATGGGGGTGAAAAAGGTCACAAAGACTAGGTTCTAGTTCCAGATCTTTTTGGTGTGAACGCAAAATCCAAAGAACTATCGGAACTACTATTCCTGGGAAAAGTACTCTGGTGTGAAAGCGCGTTTTCCAAACAGGAGAAAGTATTCCTCTTTTTTAAGGAAATGTCCCACAGTGCAACAGTGTGACCCACTGATGTATTTCACCATTTTGGACAACAACGGCGCTCATTGGCACAGAGGAATTATAAATATCAGGCTTCATCCATAGAGACAAGGGTGTTAGTGGAATCAGTTCTTTGTTGGTTCTTAAAATATATAAAGGGTTGAGAAGCCAGTCTGTCACTCACCAATATGGATGTCCCTGAGGGGGGTGTTGTAGGGGAACCCAAACTTGGCCTTGAAGGTGTTGAGGATCTTCTCTTTGACCTGCTCCACCGAGTCACAGCTGAGAGCGCCAACCTCCAGAGGCTCGCTGAGCTCTCCGTCCCCCCCCACTGCGAACAGCACCTGCAGCCTCTGGACAGCAGGGAGACCAAGGCTTTCACAGTTAATGTGTCATCGGACTAATGGGAGTGAGCAGTAAGTGAGATGGTGGTTTATAAGATCAGATAAAGTGACTGCTGTGGGGGGAGCGGCTGCAGTGGGACACACACACACACACACACACACACACACACACACACACACACACACACACACACACACACACACAAAGAGTGCTGAGGATGGAACAGTGTAGTGTTACATTAGAAGATAACCCATCAGTGTTGGTGTGTTGACTCGTGCAAATGTACATTGAATGTGCGAAAATCTAAAGAACATGAACTCTTCGAGACTCACAGAAACCCAGTTCTGTCTTTTGGCGGGGAGGAAACAGGGGATCTTTAGTGGGAGACATTTGTGAAACATATTGTGTATTGGTGAAGCACCCATTCAAATGTTCACGTTTAAGGGATGAGAATATTATTATTAATTATGGCGTTTTTTTAAGTCTCATTAATTGTTTTATATATTTATGTATAGGTTGATACTATTTAATACACTGATTTGGTGTACTTTTTCAATATTTTTGATGATTTAAAAATTGATCAAATTGATTAATTTCTGCCTAACTTAGAAGCATTAGTTAGCATCTGTTAGCGGCACGGTGCTACTGATAGCAGTATCCTAGCTTTAGACTGAAGTCTCTTAAAGACAATACAGTCGGGAGTAACAGTTACACTATGGGGAAAAGCATGCACAGGTTTTGCTGAAGTCGAGTTCTCAGGTTTCTGAACATGCTAAGTCATGCTAAGCTACTCAATCGTACATTTCTGCTCTCTCAGTTTCAATAATATGACATGCTTTATAACTACATTATGTGTCCATCCCTTACATGTTTGTTAGCACAGCTAGGCTGCACTGAAACAACTCAAACGTTGATTTGTATTACATGTATTATATCAACAGATTACACATAATTATGTTAGGTTAGTTGAAATAAATACTATTTAGTTCAAATAAAAAACATTTGTTCAACTTAATATTATTGCTTTCAACTAACCTTTAAGTCAACGTGTCAGTTGGTTCAGTGTGTGCCTGACATGCATTGAACTCGATGCACTGACCTGCACATTGTTTCATTTTAACATGTCAAAAAGTTAAATCCTGTTGTCATTAAATAACTGAGACTAAATGACCGCCGCCTGCCGGTGTCAGGAGCTTCTCTCCGGCTGTCAGGAGCTTCTCTCCGGCTGTGAGGAGCTTCTCTCCGGCCGTGAGGAGCTTCTCTCCGGCTGTGAGGAGCTTCTCTCCGGCCGTCAGGAGCTTCTCTCCGGCTGTGAGGAGCTTCTCTCCGGCTGTGAGGAGCTTCTCTCCGGCCGTCATGTGAGAGCTTCTCCTCCGGCCGTCGGAGCTTCTCTCCGGCTGTGAGAAAGCTTCTCTCCGTGCTGTGAGGAGCTTCTCTCCGGCTGTGAGGAGCTCTCTCCGGCTGTCAGGAGCTTCTCTCCGGCTGTGAAGATTTCTCCGTCAGTGAGGAGCTTCTCTCTCTCCGGCCGTGAGGAGCTTCTCTCCGGCCGTCAGGAGCTTCTCTCCGGCCGTGAGGAGCTTCTCTCCGGCCGTGAGGAGCTTCTCTCCGGCCGTGAGGAGCTTCTCTCCGGCTGTGAGGAGCTCAGAGGAAGGTTGTTCAGAAAGTTTGAGAGGTCATTTAAGTTTAATCTTAGAAATGCTGAGACGCTACACTTCTTTTAGTCAGATGTTTTTTCATGAGTCTGACTGTGAGCTGCTTCCTTTAACCACTTCTGTCAAAGCCTGAAATGGCATGTGTTTCAGTTTACTCCTCTTCAGAAATAGTGCATTAAAGTGAAGAAAAGACATGGAATGTCCTCTTATTAACTATTGTTTTTCCTATTTTCTAAAGCCTTTTAAGATTGTTCGCCTATTACTACTAAAACTGTCACTTTTTGAATAACAAACTGGCTATCCTATATTGGTGTGTCATGTGACATTTATTCAGTAAAAGACATCTTATGGTGAATCAATAGGCTGTTGACCAACCCATGCCTTTCTACTAGTTAGTGTCCTGTCACCATTCATAACCTTTCACCCTCATGTCCAGCCTCATGTCTTACAGCAGCACATAGAGAGAGGAACACAAGTCCAGAGCTGAACTCTGCGTGACATGTCTGAAGAACCTGAATTCATTTCCACACATTTAGATTTTTTGCAATAAAATCATGTGAGATGTGTTTTTATGTTTTGCTCGTGTGTTTTTTGAACTATTTCAAAAGTTCTCTGTTGTGCAACATATTTTGTAATAAAAGCAATAAATAAAGCAAAGTCAAACATTTAAAGCTGTACACTGCATGTTCCAAAGGGCCTGACATCATATGGAGGAGGAAGTGGTTTAGCACCAGCGCACTGACTCAACACCATCAGCCGAACAACCCCCACTAAGGAGGATTTCTAATCATGAGCATATGGAGCACGTTACCCACAAATCTGAAGTGTAAAGTCATGTGTTTGTACGTCATCATTAGACATGGCATTAGGTGCAGTTTGTAGACTAAGCACCACATTAAAGACTACAAAATAAATAAGATTTTGGAAGTGTTAACATGGAACATATGCAGGAATCCTGAAGTCAAATGTAATACCTTTTTTTAAATGGTAAATGGACTGTACTTATATAGCACTTTATCCAGTCTTTAAGCCCCTCAAAGCGCTTTACATACTACATGTCATTCACCCAGAGCAGTGTACCTTACTCTAGGACCTAACATTCACACACATTCACACACCGTTGGCCATGCCGTCGGGAGCAACTCAGGGTTAAGTATCTTGCCCAAGGATACATCGACATGTTGACTACATGGGCTGGGATCGAACCCACAACCTTCTGGTTGAAAGACGACCGCACTCCCTCGCAGCCACAGTCGCCCCTTTCCATACATTTTAAGACCTCATCGCCACTTGGAGTTTTAACCGGTTACCTTGGCGACACACTTTACCTCACATTGACTATATACAGTATTGATTGTCCTTCCTCCTTATCTTCCAACCATTTGGACGCAGACTTGCATTTCCCCATAACGATGTTGTTTAGCAACCGGCGTAAACGGAGCTTCACACGCTATCAAGCAGTGAGCGCGCGATGTCCTGTTCAGATGACGTCAAACCCAACGGGATGCCATCAATAAACTACACAGAATCACACTACACACCTACGCCATGATTACATTCAGGCACACTGTAGAATACAACCTCTTTGGACCATTTATATACTTCTTGAAAACAAGCTGCAAAATGTAATACCTTGGAAAATGCCGTTTAATACTTTGTAATACTTTTTAATAGCCTTCATTTTTGCTAAATTGATTTATCAACTTTTAATACTTTTTAAGACCCCGCGGACCCCCTGGTTAATGATCACTTCCACATGTGACAGCCCAACTGACTCAACCTGTGACACAACCTCATTTGGTAGTTCTACTTTGTGTGTGTGTGTGTGTGTGTGTGTGTGTGCGCATGCGTGTGTGTGTGCATGCATGCGTGTGTGCATGTGTGTGTGTGTGTGTGTGTGCATGCATGTGTGTGTGCATGCGTGTGTGTGTGTGTGCGTGCATGTGTGTGTGTGTGTGTGTGTGTGTGCATGTGTGTGTGTGTGTGTGTACCAGGCAGCTGAAGTCCTGAGCCTGCCACAGCAGCCTGTCCTCGCTCAGTGTGTACAGAGCCTTCTCGGTCACACAGTCCACGGGGCCTTTAGCGGTCTGCTGTGTGATGGCGCTCGCCATCAGGTACAAGTGCTGGCCAACGGTCTCCTGCACAGTCAGAAACAGGAAGTGAGTGGGCCTCACTATCTCTTTCTGATTTCAACTCCCCGGTTATAAATGGGGCGGGTAGACTGGAGGTCTAAAAATCAGGATGTATAGTTCATATCTGAAACCATATAACAGAGCTGAGTTAAACTGTGAACTATATACAGGAAACATGAAGGACCAGGAAAGCTGTGCAGAGCTGATGTCCGTTACCTTGGTTATGTTAGCTCAAGATTAGCATGAATGACTAAGCTAGACAGTTTCTTCCAAAAAGTGTCTGTGGGCAAAAGTGAGCCACATGCTGGGGGGTAAACTGAGACAGTGGTTCAACCTTACCCCCCCAGAGGCACTAAAGATAAGTTAAGTCTCTGTAGTATAAAGTGGTATTTCAGAGCAGCCACTGATGGATCAATCAGCAAAAGACAGACATATTACATACACCAGATATACAACTTAATTAGCAGACAGAAACAGCATTACTGTACCACAAAACTCAGGTTTAAAATTGAAAAAGCAAATTGGTCCATTTACCCCTTGACTCAGATCCACCCCTTAGACGGGGCAAGTTAAGCCACAAGACCACTTAGAAGTCATATTTTCATGGCCCTCTGTGATAGATGCATTATTTTCATTTGATTGACAGAAGACATCCAGAAGTATCAGTTATTTTTTGTCTACATCTTGTTTTTCTTTGCCTAGAGGACAACATAAGTAAAACATGTCTCATCTAACCCCACTTTCACCGATGCACCAGAAAGGTATGTTGATGCATGGCAAGTAAATCCTAGATGTAACTGTAGACCCAGATCAATATAAAACTCAACTTTATACATATATAGTAAAGGCCTGGAAACCAATATCTGAATAATCAAAGGTCCATCACAGGACAGACATGCTTTGCTGCATCACATTTAAAGGACAAGGACGACTTTTATTCGGCATGCAAAGTGTATCCAGCCAGAGTTGTATGGAACAGAAAAGGTGCCAGCAGCTCACCCGGAGGAAGCCATAAAGGCAGATGGACATCCAGTTGGTCACCAACTTCTCCACGGTGGACTCGGTGCGCCGCAGCAGGAGTTTGGGCTGAGCGTTGCTGTTCTGCTGCGTCAGCACCTTCAGCAGAGTCTCCATCACCTCCGTCAGGTACGACAAGTTATGGTGGAGCGCTACGGTTAGCAATGACGCCAAAGCACATCTGAAAAATAATACATAGAGGTGAGGCGACCAACGTAGAACAGGACAGCATACAGGATATGAATGCAGAGGATATGAAGCAAAGAGAACATTAAATGATTATGCAACAGGATAATAATAATAATAATAATAATAATACATAGTACATAATAGCATTGACAAACTGGTTAAAGATTAAGAAGGACAATATTGAAGAGAAAAGCATTCTCAACAATTCAACGTATCAAATACTCAGACAGCAACCGGCAACTATTTTCAAAACCAATGTACTTTTTTGGAACAAGCACTATCTGCTCTCAGCTCCTATGATTGGCTGGATTTATTTGTATGTTATAGACCCAGCTGTCATGACTGACCAACTGACAAGAAAACCATGAGTCATCAGAAGGATAACAGTGAAAAGACTGCGACAGGATGCTCATGAAAGGGTTCTGGGTAAGAAGTCATTCAGCATGAAAAGGGAACTAATGAACTAAAGACATCTTTAGACCTGAAACAGTTAGTGATCTGATTGGCTGATACTGAATATCACAGGCCCAGTTTAACACTGACTTGTCTTTGATGGTGAAGCTCTTCTGCTCCTCCAGAGCGTGCACCATGGATGTGAGGAAGAGCTGATCCTGGAGCAGCCTGGACAAGCCTTGGCAACAATCTTCAAGTTGGACCTTTACAACATCCTGATTCAGGTCAGACACAACAACCCATCACTGACAGAGCTACACATGGTGTTGACATCATCAACAGCTGGTGGTAAACCTTACCTGCCCAATGTCTTTGATACACAGCCTCATCAGAGAGTCATCCTGAACAACAAAACATAGCATTGGAAATCTGCCAGAGATCGTATTATGTTTCACGTTTTACAATGTACCTCAGGAAAGAAGATTCTGGAGGCAAAGTGCTTGTAGTCCAAGAAAGGAATCGCTCCGACATTTTCCATCAGGTCAGCCTTCTCTGTCTGCAGATCGACAAAACCTGAGGATGAAGGTTCAGAGAATCAGACATGTGTGTGTTAGAGATGATTCATATTTCTCTTTGATGCCAGATGAAAGCATTCGACAGGTGATAAAGAGGAAAAGAGAACAGCAGCTGATCTCACACTTCATCACCAACAGAAATGAGGCCTTCTGGTTTTACATTAGAAAAAAGGAACAAGGGCATTTCACATCATAAAGAGGAACTGCATGGGCCACCGGAGAGCTGGCAGCCCATATGCGTCAACCGCTGCCGAGTAAACCGGTTCAAATCCAGAGCCGGCCGAACAAGCAGGTAATGTCCTCCTCTCTTTTCAACTGGTAAATGCCCTCTCTGAACCAACAACACCTAAAGAAAAGGGAACTGCATGTGCGTGTGTCTATTGAATTTGTTAAACACAAGAGCCAGAGTCTGATAAGGTTGAGTCACTTATCAGCAGTGGCGAGTTCTCTGAGGGCCGAAGATATTCTAAATAATAAGGGCTAGGTTCGTCACTGCTTATCAGGTACGATCAGATACAGTTTCAACATCCAAAACCACGTTCACCATCTTAGTCTTAGTGATGGCCTGCGAACAAAACCAAAACACAGCTGAGCCAGATGTGGTGTTGATTAGTATTATATAGGTATTTGTTCATAAAGCAAATCATTGAATACAAATCACCAATCTTGACCTGATGCGAAATGAAAAGTTAGAAAAGTCCTCAACCAGTTCATCTATCATATTGTTCGACTGGATGGAGCTTAAAAAAAGGTTACAAGTTACAATATCAATATGGATGCGGCACAACAAGAGATATCTTTATATTTCACAAGCTTTTTGCAAACAACACTCCCCACACTGTTTTTAAAACGTGAGTATCTGAAGCACCTGCTTTTCCCTGATCTACGTTAACCAACAGATGCCATGATGTTTACTACTAACCTTGTCTAATGTCATTCCTGATGTCCAGCTCCAGGTCTTCCATACACCTGTTCATCTTAGCAGTAAGCTTCTTCTGTTGGCTTCGGTAGATGATCACCACCACTGAAAGACAGAGACGTTTGTGTACAATTTGAAGATATTCTCTTTCGGGTGATCCTGAGATATCGTGTTCGCAAAAATGAGACAGACAGAGGGGCCACCACGGACACAAAAGGCCTCTGGTGCGGAGGCATCAAATTAAAAAAGTTTATTTTCCAGTTCAGTTCGACCTGAAGCTGGAAGTGGGTGAATCATAAAACCCTATAATTACCAACACAAATGCAGGGTATCAGCAGAAGGACAAGCAGCATCAGGTACAGATGGATTGAATATCTGGCGTTCAGGGTTACTGTCCTGTCCCCATATGTTATCTGCAGAAAAAAAATATATTTGAAAGGAATTCTAGAGAGCAGTATTACATGTTTACTCGGTTGAAAAACAGTTATTTTTTAGTACAACCAAATATTTGTTACAATATTGCACACTTTTTTTCAATAAAACTAACATTTTATTTCTCTATTGTGGCTTGGCTTACAAGATTTACCATTAACTGCTGAAATTTAGTAAAGGGTGTCCTTTCAATCTCACAGATGAGGAAGTCAGTCTCATTACTGGTCTCTTTGTCCTTCATTACACAGGGGTAAGTGTTTCCTTCCTGAACACCATACACAGACAACTCTGCTTCCCTCATCGCCAGTCCGTCTGCCTTTTTCTGAAATGACAACATTATAATAATAATACATTGGATTTTTATAGCGCTTTTCCTAATGCTCAAAGACGATTTACCTAAAATCAGACCAGAAACAGTACAAAGAAAAACCAAGAACTCAACAGTAGTCCTAATCCTAGTGCGGAGTAAATGGGGGGGGGGGGGGGGGGGAGAGATTTTTTGAAGGATTCAAGAGTGTTGGCCTTTCGATGTGAGTGACTGGGAAGGGAGTTCCAGAGGGAGGGGGGGGCTGCAGCGAAGGCCCTGCCCCTGTCATCCCAGGTCCAGAGCTTAGTCCTGATGGGCTGTAGTAGGTCAGCGTCAGCAGACCTGAGGCGATGGGTAGCGGTGTGTGGTTGGATGAGGTCAGAGAGGTAAAGGGGGGGGGGGCAAGGTTGTTGATGGTGGTGAGAGATAATATTTTGTCAATCCAGTGTTTGATGGGGAGCCACTGGAGATCCTGGAGGATATGGGAGATGTGGTCGGAAGGTCGGGTGGAGGTGAACATACGGGCAGCGGAGTCTTGGACACATTGCAGTTTATTGAGGATGTATGCAGGGGAACCATAGAGGATGCTGTTGCAGTAATGCAGTCTGAAGGCATGGATCAGAGTTTCAGCAGCGGTGGATGAGAGGGAGGGTCTGATGTGGGCAATGTTCTTTAAGTGGAGGAAGGCGGAGGGAGGAAAGTGAGAGCGGGGTTGACGATGTAGCCGTCAATGTTTAGAGAGAAGTCCTGGATGGAGCAGGTTAGTGAGTTTGGGCCATGATCTTTTCAGATTTGTCACAGTTTAGTTTCAGAAAGTTGTTTTGCATCCATGTTTTGATGTCAGTGAGGCAGTTGGTGAGTGGGTGGTTGCGGAAATAGTTTTTCTAGAGAGGTAGAGTTGGGTGTCGTCGGCATAACAGTGGAACCGGAGTTGGTGTTGACGGAGGATGTAAATTATGAAAAGTAGGGGACCAGTTACAGATCCCTGGGGGACGCCGTGAGTGACTGACTCACCGGTGGGGGATTTGCAGTTGTTGATGGAAATGAATTGTTTTCTGCCAGAGAGATAGGATTCGAGCCATGAGAGGGCGGTGCCGGTTATGCCAATTAAGGACTGAAGGATGGAGTGGTTAATGGAGTGGTTAATGGTGTCGAAGGCGGCGGTTAGGTTAAGAAGGATGGGGATGAAGAAGGAACCAGAGTCAGCAGAGAGGAGAATGTAATTTGTGACCTTGAGTAGAGCAGTTTCAATAATTTGGCGAGTGCGGAAACATTAGACAAACAATGACCTTTGTGTAAACATGTCCTTTGTTTGTGCATGTACACAAATATGCGTTACCTGTATGGTGATGCGCACATCTTCTCCTGTCACTGTGGATGTGAAGCTGATGAACTCGGGCTCTGGATGGTAGCTCATTGTTTTGTGGCAGGGCAAGCTCTTATTGGCTACTTTCAGAAACACTTTGACAGCAGAAACCCCCTTTCCAGCTGGAGGGGACTCATATGTGAGATTCTGCACACAATTAAAAACATCTGTATATGGCATTATATGACATGGTGATGATGTTGACATTGTAAATAAAGAAATGTAATGAGAAACGAGGAAATACAACATTATACATGAAACAATGTTACACTGGTTAATGTAAAACAACAACAACATAACAAGACATAATGTAACGTAACAAAAATAACACATTATAACATGACGTATAATGAGACAGAGCAAAGCAGCATGACATGATGTGATATGACATAAAGTAAGAGAACAACACACTGGAATGGTGTGGTGTAAAGAGACCCACCTGATAGTTGCTGTTTCTGGGTATGACTTCCTGCAAGCAGTGGCTGTGCATGACCCCTTCCAAGCAGTGGCTGTGCATGACCCCTTCCACAAGCTCCATGTGGGAACCCATGAGAGTGATGTTCCTCTTCCCACTACATGACACAGAGCAGCAGCCAATCAGAGAAGAGGACATACACATTCAATACCAGAGAAAGCGTTTTCTTACCATGGAGGGTGATATGAAGGTAACTACACACCTGTGACTACTTTATACTTTATACAGTATAAAGGTAACAAACAACAGAATAATGAGAATAATAATTGTTGCCATCAAAGAAGAATGGTTGGGAGGTCATGTAAAACATTATTAGGCCATACAGCTAACATGCCAAAATACATACTGTATAGCATCCAGGAACTTGTGTCACAATGATCAGAGCAAAGTAGTGCATTGAAAAGCTGTGCACACTCACTGGTGGATACAAGTGACAACCGATATTCTTAAAGAGGGATAAACTCCCTCTGGAGGGAACACAGCCTTTGCTGACCATTTACATGCACACAAACCTAAAGAACACACTACAGGAGATGGAACAACACAACAAGCAGAATTGGGCCTCTTTAAGTATGCTATTACATCATTGTAAGGTAGAGAAGTGTTCCAGCAGCCAGAGGTTCTGTGGTTCCACATTGGAAGAAACTGAACAAAAGACTGCTCCTGATGTCTGTGTGTGATGTTTCTATGAGCAGAGCCTCTGTGTGTGAAGTGATTTGAATGCTCACTAAGACTAGCTCTTTACCATGCAGTCGCCTTAGCTTATCGCCTCTTGATTTGAACATATCATTTGTGCACCCGTTGCAACAGTGTGGAACAACGTGTGATAACAAAAGCAGAAGTCACACTTTCAGTTAGTAACTGCAGAGGGAAGTGGTCTTATGGTGAAATACGTTGTTTCTGGGAAGTGGCTGTCCTTCCCCACGACATGACCCTCGACCCGTAAATGTCCCCCCCTCACTGACATTGGTTTTTAGAATAAGTCTCAGCCATGTCGTGTTACTAACAACTCACTGTCAGAAGATCGTCTATTTATGTTCTCACTGTATTTGAGATGTTTTTAAATATCAAATCAATGGTCATATCAGTAATTATATCTTTGTAATTACCATGATGGTAACCATCATGTTTCCTAGAGCACTTTTCTGATCACCCATGTTGCCTCGTCACTCCTCTCCAGTGAATGGATCCGCAGAGGCTGAATACAGTGATGGTCTTGTTTGTTCATAGTTCATCTCAATAATGATTGATTAGATTGTGATTTCTGATGGTCTTTCACTTTCGATACCTTTTCCAAGTGAGCTTATAAATCCAAGTATGTGTGTGTGTACTGTGTGTACTGTTTAACATGGACTAGTATATGAAAGTTGAACAAGAATAATGCCAAGTGGAGGTGTCTCCATTAGAGATGCAACCAGAAAAGCTTCTTTTAGCAGCAGAAGCTTTTCAGAACACAACAGAACCTTATGTTCTGTTATGTTCTGTTGACATTAGGGCTGCACGATATTGGAAAAAACTGATATTGCAAAAAACTGATATTGCAATATTTTTTATTGCGATATGAAAAAAATATTTTTGTCCACAGACCATCCTTTCTTGAACCTTAATGATACAATTGGTATTTTTCTAACTATATTTAACCGGATGAAGGATTTTAGTCACGGACATCTGGATCTTAAGTTATCAGAGCAGCAAGCTGAGCTAGCTCGGTTAGCAGCGCCGAACTGGAGAAACACATGAAACCACTTTATTCAGTGTTTCTACCTTTAATGTCCGGGTCCCTTTGCTTTGAGATGTGATTGTGATTGGTGGCTTGCTGTGCACGCAGAGCCGGCATGTCACTCACTCAAGTCCCTGACATGAGAGTTTTCCTTTTGTAGCAAGCAGCAAAATAATTGTAACATGACGTGTTTGAGTTCATTTGCCTACATCCTGCATATCGCGATTATCGTCACGACACGATATATCGCGCAGCCCTAGTTGACATCAGAGCGTTTCTGAAACATTTCTGCAGCTCAGTGTCTGATGGGAATACTACATGGATTCAAGCTGATTTTCATCCATGATGTTCTTGTTGGGATCAAAACATGCAAACCCATCCAGGCTTACCTGATCCAGGTGCTGCTTGGTGTAATATCGGTGCATGATGGGGATGACTGGTAGGTGATTTTAGTGTTGCCATGGCAACTACCGTCTGGGAGGACAACACATACGTTGACCACGCCTTTACTATTTGCGGCGGGAATGTGGAAGGTGAGTCTCACACCGGTGTTGTTCCACACAGGATATCTGATCAGAGGACAGAGAGAGCCGCTGAGATCAAAGGGAACTCAATGAACACAAGAACCATTCAATACAAGAAACATTCAAAGAACCAGAGCATGATTATGTTGAGGCACATGTTCCTCCCTCTCCTCGTACCTCTTGCCCACCCTCAACTCCAGACTCACTTGAACTGTCTTTGTGTTGGTAACACAACCCTTACCCAGACGCTCAGGCGTTGCTCATTCCAATTCAAACTGCTTTTGTAGTCATGGTGAAGACTTCGTTATAAAAGAATGATAAAATGGAGAATGCCTTTAACATAGCAAACAGCAAAACATTTGTGTTTCAAAACTTAAATTCTGAGCATACAACAAAGTCAAGTTGATGCCAAAATGTACTTCTGTTCCAGTGCTGATGATCGCAATGTGTGAGAATGGGTTTTCCGTAACACCAAATTAATCCAGATGTTCTAGCACGTGTGAACCCCAACATCAGCCTCATTTTTCTTAAAACCTTAAAGAATACGTTTGTGGAGCAAAACAATATTTGACATCAACATACATCCTGTTCTTAGCTGTAGGAAAGATCAGTGCACATTATAGCATGGACTGGAAAGTACTGTCAGAGTGTCCAGCATGTCAAGGTGTGATACACCACTCATGTTACCACTGGTGAACTGACTCACTCTTGTTGAGTGCACTGAATCCTCACTCCGATCACGTCCCTGAGGTTAGAACCCGACAACACGGCGTGGTTCCTGCCGTGGAAAGACACATTGCTGGGTGTGATAGAGGAGATCTCTGGTCTCTGACAGTGAAACACACGCACAGATAAATCAGGTTTATTACATTCCTTTATGCTGATTCTTTACTGAATGTGAGTTAGGGTATTATGAGAGAAATCATGTGTACGATAACGGAGGGTCCAACTCACTGAAAAGTTCATCATTGACTCCATTGGTTGGCAAACACTGTCCTGCAAGAGCAAGTGAGGGGAGGATTAGGCAGGGGGACACTCACTTTAAAGATACTGTCAACAGTGAGTGTAGCACCTGATGCGGCTAATGTTAGCTGGGCTCTATAACTAAGAAGCAGCTTCCAGTAACTATAATGTCTTATTTGCATTTTTGTTAGAGCTTCTCATTCAAATTAAACCAAATGTGACATTTTGTTTTGATGATCAGTTAAATCAGGCTGGGTTAGACCTAAAATAGGGTTATTTCCTAACTAGTTCATCTGTTTTGACCATTTTGAAAGCAGTGGTTTCAGTCAATTGTTGTAAGAATGAAACACAGAGGAGACTATGTTAGAAAGAAACATGCATTATTACATTCCCCACTCCTTGGTTTGCCCAGGTGCAGCCGTCTCTGCTCCAGCCGCATCCAGCCCTGACACACTCTCCACACCTGAGAGAGAACCAACGCTGTTAGCTGAGGCTGCTAGCTACGTAGAATATGAATCACCAGGACTTGACACAACACGTAAGATAGCAATGCTGTATGCGTGACTGAGACACACCTCTGCCTCTCTCCTTCCCATGTTCTTTGCTTGTTCAATTTTGGTATCTTCTATGAATCAATAATCTTTCTACATGTATGTTGACGTGTTGGCAGTGGACTTACAGGACATACGCTGGCCGTCCCCTGATGTCAGGGCAGTTTGAGAGCTTCAGTTGTTCCATTAGTGTTGTTGTCCCAAGTGTAATCTTAACCGTGACATGGCGGCCTGTTGAGGGAACAGTGATTGTTAGAGTCTTGGTTGGAGTTGTCAGCGGCAACATGCACATTTGTATGCAATGATTTGTTCACTTTTTATCTTATAGGAATCTTTTACAATTAATAATAATAATAATAATAATAATAATAACTTAAATGTATATAGTGCCTTTCAGGGGACCCAATTGTCATTAATCATGGTGTTTAATTCACTGCATTAACATATTCATCAGAAGTCACTGACCTTCAGCAGGATGTGAGCTATTTGAAAGAATGCAGGTGCATTGTGGGAACTTTGGAAAGGGGCTCTCCCTGCTACAAAGCTCACTGAAGTCACTTGAAGTTGTAGAGAAATGACAGGAATATGTATCCAGCGCCTTCTGCCCCACAGTCAGGTGTGTGTGGATGTGTAGTGTGACCTGAGAGAGGAAGGATGCGAGTGTAAAACCAATCACTGATGATTATTGTCATTATATTTCAATATGAATATCATCTCTACCTGGCCAGTGCTGTCCTTCATAACTTTGTAGGAAACCATTTTCTGTTGAGAATCCTCAGGGATGGATAACCAGTCTGAGTTTGGGCAGTCATCTTCAAAGGTGCAGCTAAGCAAGAGAAAAGAGAGTATGAAACTTATGTGTGTTTGAAAGACGGGCGTGCGGGTGTTGTGTTCCTGACCTTATGGTAGACCCGCACCAGACACAGTGAGGATCCTGGGCAGACCAGCAGGCCTGCACATCTGTATATGTGCCGCACTTTGACACAGCGACACGCTTCATCTAGGACACATCACAAACATAGCAATCTAACAACACGTTTTAAACACAAACAAAGTATTTATAATCTCCAGAGCTCGCCTTACACATTGTGCTGTACGTAAAAGCTCCTACCTGCTTTTCGAATGACATGTACACATGTTTAAGATCCACTGGATCCAGATGCATTTTGGGAAACACTCTGCGGTCGTAATCGTCCCTGTAGAGCACCCTGGGACAGGAGCTCTGAAAGTTCTGGTCCACAGAAAGCTGACAACAGGAAGCTTTGTCAGGTGTTTGACAGACAGGTGCCCTGCTGTTCATTATCAAAGTTATGCTTTACTGATTGGATTAAAAGGTTTGTTTTGCTTGTTGGAGTAAAGGAAATACTCTCAATATAAATATATCATTTAAAACCATGGCGTTCATGTTCAAAGAGCAACCAGCTGTAAGCTTGCATGGCAACGCCGGGCAGAGCAGGTGACCTGGACCCGTGTAGGACAGAAGGAGTTTCTGATAGCACTCAGTCAGAGGAGAAGAACAGTGTTAGTGACAACATACGGGTTATTTTCATTTCATTCATAACATGTGACAAGTATGTTGGCTGCAGATTTTTTTCAACACATATTATAATTATGTTGTTTATTTTGTGAAGCGTTGCAAGTGTTTGTATGAATAGTAGGGTTAGGGTTAGCACAGGTGTAATCAATGACATGAATTATGACCCTGTTCCATTGGTATACACACACACACACACACACACACACACACACACACACACACACACACACACACACAGTCCTGCCTGAACTCTTGGCTCCTCCAGTCAGAACTTCTATGGACAGTTGGACTCTGCTCAGATAAAGGTAACTGTATCTTGAGGTGACTGAGGTCGTGTCTTCAGCTGTTTTTTTATGTAGCAACAACTTTTGTCCACTGCTCTATTTAAAACTTAACTGTATCACATCCTTACTCATTGGGAGCTGTATACAACCTTTTAATACAATGGGTGTTTCTTCCACAGAATCCTACTTCCTCAGCTTCTTCTCTCACAATGAAGGCAGCATGTATACTCCGCTCTCCAGCTGTCACACCACCATGTCTTCAGAACACTGTGTGGTGTTTCAGGAGAGAGAAAGATGCATTTCCTGGTGAGCCTGTGGTGTGGGCCTCTCTCACATGTCCAGCCACCAAAACCATTTAGGTTGTTGAAGAAAACCTTAATCCATTATCCTTGTTGTTCTAATGGTGATGATGTGTTGTCCGCTGACACCACTATTATCTCACACCAATATAGAACAAGTCTTTCTCAATGTGGACGTTTGTCCTTATCTTCACATCATGTCCCTTCCACTGTGTTGCTCTACTTTCCATTTACCAATCACAGGTTATGATTCTGCGATATTCTGGCTATGGAAATAAGCTGACCACTCACCTATCAGCCCAGCCACACCTCATGTTCTCCATCTGTCTCCGTGGATACAGACAGCAGCCTTTAAGAGAGAGTTTGGGTTCAGCCCCCCTGTCACTAGGAGAACACATCTAGTCTAGGACCCTTACAGACAGCAGCCTTTCAGACAGACTCAGAGAGAGTTTGGGTTCAGCCCCCCTGTCACTAGGAGAACACATCTAGTCTAGGACCCTTACAGACAGCAGCCTTTCAGACAGACTCAGAGAGAGTTTGGGTTCAGCCCCCCTGTCACTAGGAGAACACATCTAGTCTAGGACCCTTACAGACAAATACTGCAGTAACATGGCCTTTAACTCTTTCTTCTGCAACTCGGCTGTGCCTCTGTTGAACTGATACAGGATATGGATCCAAGATATTTAGAGGTAAAGGGCAGGAAGTGGGTTTCTTGTGGGGTCAATAAGTGTCTTTCTTCTCATTAGTTTGGTTAGTGGTTAGTCCTGCTCCACTCAACCCTGTAAACAGCCATAGTGACATGTCAGTGAGCCTGCTGTCCCAGCACAGGATGTGTTGCATCACATTTGATGTCATGATGAGTAGGCGTTAAACAGTATTACACTGAGCGAGATGATGATTATGGCAAAATGCATAGTTTGTCTCATACAATGTCGGCTTCCATTTAGCTGCACACCACACATAAAATCACACAAATGGAAAGACAGGTCATTTCTTCTACAAACTATCAGAGGTCTTTACCTCATGTGTTACATTTGTCATTGAGTCAATAAAAAAGCAATAATTGTCTCTTAGCTGCACGCTGGGAGAAACACCAAGGGGCTTTATGGAAGCTTGTAAACTCAGCATGAAAGAGCCTATTGTGTCGAGGAGCGCGTTACAGCGGAGACTTATGTTTGAGTCTTTATCCTGCGAGGGTGCACTTACGGTATAAAGACTTTATGTGGTGTATCAATAGTTGTATCTAGGAGTTGGACAACATCAAGAAGGGGGTCTTGACTAAAACAATCATTTTTTATACATCACTAAGAAGACTGAAATGTTAATTTACCAATGTCTTTTGCACTCAATCTCATCAAATAAATCACATTATGGTTCCAAAGTTCAAAACATTCAAAGTTGTAATGGAAGCTTTTAAGAGCATATTACTTCTTTTGGAGCATCACCCTTCGAACTGTCATTAGAAAAACACTGATGTTCAGGAAATATATATATAAAAAGATTTTTTGGTGACTTTATTAAGTTATTCCATAGTTAGTTTAAGAGAGCATTAAATTCATACTATGGTCTGTGTTATTGAAGCATTGATAGTTATCACTAGTTATACACACCTTCATGAGCTGACCGTCTCCCGTCCCAATGAAGAAGACCATCCAGGCTTTGTGTCTCACGGCCAGCACAGAGGTCATGGACTTCTGCCTGAACAGCACCGCCTTCGGCTTCAGTGTCTCTGCCTGAGAGACACAGACGCTCATCATCACACCTGAATCCAACAGGTGTTGTTTCATGAAGACCAAAGCTTTAAATATGGACAATACTTGAAAAAGCTTATCATTACTTGAATCTCAGTTAAATGCATTGCTAGGTCATGAGGTGTAGTTACGGGACATCACATGTATTTATCTTTTATTTGAACAATTCATAATGTCGCACTGTCGAGCTGCAGTGCTGCCATCTGTATATGATATATCATTTATTTGGCTACATTTCAACATTACTTTTATTTAAATGTCTACCAGGTCCAAACTGGTTTGGATTATAATTGGACAGAATTTAAGAAAATTAAATGTAATGTTGCAACAAGTAATGCACAAACAGAATGTATTTACATTTAGATTTCCAATCAAATGCCACTATATTTGCCACTGTTGTTCACCGCTATATGCATCTAATTAAGTATATAACATTATAAATAGGATGCTAACTAATGTGCTGATAATGAATTAGTACATTTGTAGCTGATACAAGTGCAGTGACTGCGGTCATTCTTTTATACAACATTTCTATAGCAGTCAACTCCACAAGAGCCTCGGAAATGTACAACTCACCTTTCTTAAAACATTAAACCATAAAATTATCAGATCAGGACGCAATGTAATACTTTCCTCATATATGCTGTCCATAGAATGCATTTTAAATAATCATATTTTTGTATTAGGTTACATTGTGGTAATGCTTGAGAGTAGAAACTTTATTATGTGCTAGGTATTATGTCTGACATTGTTATTTAATTAATTATCTAATTGATTTGCCCTTTTCTTTAATTGAATATAAATACATTCATTATTGATATTATTGTTTTTATTATTATCAGTATAATTAGTCGTCATACTCTAATGTGTTTCCCAGGGGAAACATATGTAACAGATTACTCTAAGGGCCCACCGTCTTCTTTTTATCCACGGTGCACACACTGCAGAAGTCCGGATCCGCATCCGCCGTCATGTTGAGATCCGGGCTGATGTCAAACAGCAGCAGCTCGGTGTTGGTCTTTCCTCCGTCCACACTGAACACGCCGCTCCAGAGCACCGGCGGCCCCCCCGGGATCACAGAGGAAGAGAGGAGTCTTCCGCCTCTCCCTCCATCCGCGGAGAGGCTGAGGGTCGCGCCCCGCAGAGACTCCAGAGTCTGCTTCTTGGTCGCTTTGCCCTCGAGCCAAATGAGACGGACCGTGTTTCTTGAGGGCAAGTTGGAGAACAGATAAATGATGGAATTGATCTGAAACCCATCTACAAACTCCACACTGCCCTCACGTTTGATCACATGGGTATTGTGCTCGCCAACAGTAGAAAAGATATATCCTCTCTGGATGTTATTGGTGTTATGAAGGCGCACGGCTTCTGATCCAGTGGGACAGCTGCTCCCTGTGGATTTGGTTTCGTCTTGCTGTAAGGCAGCCAGAATGTAAGCATGCTTTCCCTCCTCATTCACCAGGAAGCCGACAGACGCACTGTTGCGCAATGGAGACCCCACCTGGATGTGTTCGGTGTACAGAACATTTGAAATGTTCTTCAGGTCCAGCACCTCGCAGTACCCGCACTCGATAACACCACAGCTGACCAGAGTGCCATTCATAACAAACGGCAACAATATGTTCACGCTGAAAGTTGCATTCAATTCGTTTGGCACAGAACCCCGGTAAAAGCGCGCATCGTTATTCAGATGACTACCTGTCAGGATACCTCTCAGGGTCAGACTTTGAACCAAGGTCAGGTCGTGGTTCAGCTGGTAGAGCTTCTCTTCCGCAGCGATGTAAACCGTATTGGTGGCCACGGCGAAGTGGCGGATGTTTTTTTCAGTGGTGAAGCCTCCGTCCTCCTCCAGGCACCGACTCGGTTCTCCCCAGAGAGAAGACAACAGAATAGGCAGCAGGATCATCTTGTTGCACGGTGCAGCAACACTCTCACACACAGTGGCAGAGGCTGTGCGTAAAAGCGCAATACCTCTGTGGAAAAGAGAAGTGCTGAAAGTGGGAGGAGCTAGTTCAGCGAAACCGAAAATTAAGACGTTTTAACTATTTCTGAGATATGATTTTGCAACCTTACAGCTGCCCCGCCATTAGTTACCATGTTATGTTTTAAAATAAAGTAAACTCTCCAGTGTAGGTCTATGATCAGAGGCGCGGGAAGGTATTTTGAGTCAGGGTGCTGAGGTGCTGTCCGATATGCTAATTACGCACCAACGGGGGGGCCACAAATACACAGCATAACAATGGACACCAGTGAACACTATTACGGGCACTATAGAGCACACACACACACACACACACACACACACACACACACACACACACACCACACACACACACACACACACACACACACACACCACACACACACAACGAAGATGTAAAATATTATTTTACCAACAATGTGGAATTTATTGGCTACATATTACAGGGATTATGCACGGCTGCAGCCAGGGCCGGCCCTAGACATTTTGGTGCCATACACTGAAAAAAAAGGCCGTTGGATTAACATGATTTTAATATGGAAACCGGTTGCACACATGAAAAACATGTGTACTCAAAACTATTCCATTATGTTAGAGACACACAACTATGTTATGTCAAAGAAACATGAAATGGTTATGTTCATTTGAATATTTCCTTTAATATAGGTATATTCATTTACCCTATGTTTAACCAACATGACTTTTTATGTTCATTTTAGGCTTATAATATGCTCAGTATATTTCTGTACAGAGCCACATGAATGTTTTGTTTAAACTACATGCTATAGTTTTCTGTTTAATCTAGTGCTCAAGGGGAACATAAGATTATTGATTTCATGTGAATAGAGGCATGTCGTACATTCTTCTACAGGATGCATCCTAATCTATTATCTACAGCATTTATCACAACATTTTAAAACAAATAGTCAATAAAGACAAACACATTTCTTTGAACAACATTCATGTATTTTTCTCAAAAAATAAAACATAAAATATTAACAACCAGCACACATCCAGATGAGCTTTTGGTTCCTCCATCATGCAGCCCCAGGAGAATTAACAAATACATTGAAAATAAAGAAATAGAAGAAATAGAAAAAGTTTGTGATGCATGTATATAAACATTATTGTGTTAGAACACAGCAAGGAAGCTTAAAGGAAACTATTCTCCTGACCAAAATAAAGGTTTCTTGGGCCAGATGGAAAAGAAAGGCTAATTTGTGTAACTCATTCATAGTAAACAATTAACAGCCGAAAAAAGAAAATGTTCTTGCAAATCCATTATTTAAATAGTAACCTGCTAATATGAAAGGGCACTTTAATGCAAAAAAAGCAATGGCATTGCTTTGGAAAAATACATGAAAGTATAATAATGGCCTGGTTTCTCACCACATATGCACTAAAGAAAGTATTACAAATAAAAACAAGAACTGACATTTTAAAGTAGCGCAATTAGATCATTCTGAAACACATGACAAGTGGTACATTCTGAAACACATGACAAGTGGTACATTCTGAAACACATGACAAGTGGTACATTCTGAAAACACATGACAAGTGGTACATTCTGAAACACATGACAAGTGGTACATTCTGAAACACATGACAAGTGGTACATTCTGAAAACACATGACAAGTGGTACATTCTGAAAACACATGACAAGTGGTACATTCTGAAACACATGACAAGTGGTACATTCTGAAAACACATGACAAGTGGTACATTCTGAAACACATGACAAGTGGTACATTCTGAAACACATGACAAGTGGTACATTCTGAAAACACAATGACAAGTGGTACATTCTGAACACATGACAAGTGTACATTCTGAAAACACATGACAAGTGGTACATTCTGAAACACATGACAAGTGGTACATTCTGAAACACATGACAAGTGGTACATTCTGAAAACACATGACAAGTGGTACATTCTGAAAACACATGACAAGTGGTACATTCTGAAACACATGACAAGTGGTACATTCTGAAACACATGACAAGTGTACATTCTGAAACACATGACAAGTGGTACATTCTGAAACACATGACAAGTGGTTACATTCTGAGAAACACATGACATGGTGGGTACATTCTGAAACACATGACAAGTGGTACATTCTGAAAACACATGACAAGTGGTACATTCTGAAACACATGACAAGTGGTACATTCTGAAACACATGACAAGTGGTACATTCTGAAACCATGACAAGTGGTACATTCTGAAACACATGACAAGTGGTACAATTCTGAAACACATGACAAGTGGTAACATTCTGAAACACATGACAAGTGGTACATTCTGAAACACATGACAAGTGGTACATTCTGAAACACATGACAAGTGGTACAATTCTGAAAACACATGACAAGTGGTACATTCTGAACCACATGACAAGTGGTAACACTTCTGAAACACATGACAAGTGGTACATTCTGAAAACACATGACAAGTGGTACATTCTGAAACACATGACAATGGTAATTCTGAAACACATGACAAGTTGGTACATTCTGAAACACATGACAAGTGGTACATTCTGAACACATGACACGTGGTACAATGCTGAAACACTAAAGTGGTACATTCTGAAAACACATGACAAGTGGTACAGTTCTGAAAACACATGACAAGTGGTACATTCTGAAAACACATGACAAGTGGTACATTCTGAAAACACAATGACAAGTGGGACAGTTCTGAAACACATGACAAGTGGTACATTCGAACACATGACAAGTGGTACATTCTGAAACACAATGACAAGTGGTACATTCTGAAAACACATGACAAGTGGTACATTCTGAAAACACATGACAAGTGGTACATTCTGAACCACATGACAAGTGGTACATTCTGAAAACACATGACAAGTGGTACATTCTGAAACCACATGACAAGTGGTACATTCTGAAAACACATGACAAGTGGTACATTCTGAAACACATGACAAGTGGTACATTCTGAAACACATGACCAGTGGTACATTCTGAAAACACATGACCAGTGGTACTTCTGAAACACATGACAAGTGGTACATCTGAAACACATGACAAGTGGTAGCATGCTGAAACACATGACAAGTGTACATTCTTAAACACTGACAAGTGGTACATTCTGACAACAATGACAAGTGGTACATTCTGAAACACATGACAAGTGGTACATTTCTGAACCACATGAACAGTGGTACATTCTGAAAACACAATGACAAGTGGTACATTCTGAAAACACATGACAAGTGGTACATTCTGAAAACACATGACAAGTGGTACATTCTGAAACACATGACAAGTGGTACATTCTGAAACCACATGACAAGTGGTACATTCTGAATAAACAACATGACAAGTGTACATTCTGAACCACATGACAAGTGGTACATTCTGAAACACATGACAAGTGGTACATTCTGAAAACACATGACAAGTGGTACATTCTGAAAACACATGACAAGTGGTACATTCTGAACCACATGACAAGTGGTACATTCTGAAAACACATGACAAGTGGTACATTCTGAAACACATGACAATGTGGTACATTCTGAAAACACATGACAAGTGGTACATTCTGAAAACACATGACAAGTGGTACATTCTGAAAACACATGACAAGTGGTACATTCTGAACCACATGACAAGTGGTACATTCTGAAACACATGACAAGTGGTACATTCTGAAAACACATGACAAGTGATACATTCTGAAACACATGACAAGTGGTACATTCTGAAACACATGACAAGTGGTACATTCTGAAAACACATGACCCCAGGAAAAACACACATTTCTGAAACATGCAAATCAAGCAAAAAGCATGAGCAAAGGAAGTGCACGACGTTGTATCGATGAAAGTCCAGTATGAATGCTGTAAAAGTGCACAATGGTCCATGGCAACAGCTCACTCAAACAGTTTGTTTTTAAACGCTTGGGCTTTCTTGGAGAGCATGTTGCCGTCTAGCTCCATTAACATTTGCTGGAGCACTTCGAACGTGCACTTCAGTTTAGGGGGGTAGTTCAGGTTTATTGCATACATTAGTCCAAACAGCATGGTAGCAGCTAATGCAATGTTGTCCACATCAGTTAGTAGGCTACCTGTTGGCCTTCTAGGACAATCTGTCCTCTTGTCTCCTCTGTCCTCTGGTCTCATCTGGTCTCATCTGTCCTCTGGTCTCATCTGTCCTCTGGTCTCATCTGTCCTCTGGTCTCATCTGGTCTCATCTGTCCTCTGGTCTCATCTGTCCTCTGGTCTCATCTGTCCTCATGGTGGAATTGTGTTTGACAACATAAAGGCCCACTGTAATCCCCTGAATGGACCCCAGAATGACGTCTTCATCTTCTGCCTGCAGAGCGCACAGTCACAAAGGGAACGGAGTGAGATCTAACAAACCAATACATATATATAACCATTACTAAGTCCCTGTGTTTAACAAGTACATTTGGTCAGATTTCAGTACTTTTAAGCCTCCTTGTTATCTGATATACTCCTGTCTGACCTGATAAAAAATGTTTCATTTCCTGTATCCGTTTTAAATTAAAAGCCCTCTAGCTTTTCAGTGTAGTCTGGCTATTAAACAAAAAACAGGGATGTTCACATACTTTAGGCTATATACTATGTGGTGTTTCAATAAATCCATATTTTAACGCCCAACAAAACAATCAAAAGGTCAAATATGACTTCTACTGACCACAAACTCTCTCATTGAGGTACACACACATAGGTGCACACACATAGGTACAAACACATAGGTACACACACAGCCCCTTGAGAAGACAATCCCGGCCTAAATCGACATCATCAACCTAAGTGAAGGGGAATAAGAAAAGAAATAATCTGTTTTGCTTAATGAAATGTGTACACTATTGACTCGATGTATCATTTCCTTAAAATGAATTCTTACTTGAGTCATGTTTGACATAATACAGTTCAGACGCTGGCCTATCTGTCCTCCTCTCTTCTCAAAAACCTTCAGAAGTTTGTCAGATAGCACATCCAGCTGAGAGAGGACTCTGATTGGAGGGGCAGAGTTGTTATGCGCTTAAACTCTGCATTTATCAAAGAAAACTAAATATCACAGTCATAAAAATCATGAAATCATTTCATTTCTAATGATGTTATGATTGTAGTTGTGTGCTTGCCTCAAAACGATGCAGAGAAACTAGTCCATGCATTTGTTACTTCAAGGCTAGCTTATTGTAACTCTTTATTATCAGGGTGTACCAAGAAGTCAGTCAAGTTGCTTCAGCTGATTCAACATGTATTGCCCAGAGCACGGAGAAGGGACCACATTACTCCTGTGTTGGCTCCATAGTGAGAATAACTTTTTATATCAAGTACGAACAACCAGCTTAGACTACATTACATTTCATTTAGTATACGTTTTATTCCAAAGCGACTTAAAATAAGTATTACTGTAATATAAGAAACACCCTTATAGCCATTTCAACAAACAAAACATTATCACTTTTGTGAAGGAGGCTTTATCACAGAATGTTTGGCTTCTCACTTCCTGAATAACTCTTGCCTAATAAATCAGAACATGTGTATATCCCTGCAATGTTTGCAGTATGTAAATGTTAGGAATAAATATTCAGAAATTGTCAGACTAATACCAGTTTTCAATTAGTTAAAGATCAAGTTTAAGTTAGTCAAGTAAATCACACAAAACATTTGAATACTCACCATTTACTACAGAGCCTTTGGAACAATGTTCAAAGCAAGGCTGAGGTCAATCTTCTCCACACCAGTGACCTATTACAGAAAAACATATTCTAAATTATTTCATTATTCACACACAAATAAAACAAAAATGTTCTGCTCCTTAAAGGCGACATTTACCATTTAATGATGAACCCATAGACTGTATATATAGGGAACCTTTAGGTTCATATGAACCGACTTCGGCCGAGATGGCGCCTCCAGTGTAAAAAGCTACAGTAGCCTATACTAATGCAATGAGTACAACTTTGTACGGAGCCATACACATCAGCGTTGCGAGCTCATTTCCATTGGTTTCAATGGAGACGTGCACTGCAGCAGCGCGCACCGCTCGTCATGTGACGAGGAACAACCAATCACAACCGAGAAACATCTCAATCAATCAATCAATCAATCAATGTTTATTTATATAGCCCAATATCACAAATGTTACATTTGTCTCAGTGGACTTCACAGTTTGTACAAAATATCAGTATGACAATACGACACCCTCTGTCCTTAGACCCTCTGTCCTTAGACCCTCTGTCCTTAGACCCTCACATCGTACAAGGAAACACTTCCAGAGAAAACCCACAGTTTAAAGGGAACATGGGAGAAACCTCAGGGAGAGCAACAGAGGAGGGATCCCTCTCCCAGGACGGACAGTCGTGCAATAGATGCCGTGTGTAAATTGAAAAGATAATACATTTGAAACATCTCAACTTCCGTAAACACAAGTGTACGGCAAATACGGAAGATAAGTTCATTTCACAGCGGGTGGATCGTCACCCTTACTTGATCTGTCCGGCATGTCCCCATATTCATGGTATGTGCACCGCTGCTCAAATGTAACACAATCATTAATATCCTCCACTTTCCAGTATCAAGTGTCGCTTTCCGGGACACACCCCCACACACAATATTGTGTCTTTGTTTTGATTTGTGTGTATTTACGGTATTTACATGAACACAGAGCGGATCAGAGCAGAGACATAAACACCGTTTTTTAGGGAAAACACTGCGGTCCCACAGACAATATTGTATCTTTAACAATCAACACTTTAAATGGGTAAAGATGGTCGCTTAACGCAGGGGTTCCCAACCCCCGGTCCGCAGACCGGTACCGGGCCGTGGAGTTGTTACTGCCGGGCCGCGAAATAGCTGTGAGTTTATCGTAATATTTGCAGAATTATAAATATATAAAGATATTTTATTATAATATTTTTTTCAAAAAGTGTTTAATGTTCGCACCTATAGCAGTCATTACTTCCTCCAATAGCCTGGTTCATCTTTCACCAGATAACCGTTGAAAATGGCTTTTATGATGTTCCGAGGGATTCGGCGGCTCAGGTATCAGCCTCTTGTGCGCACGAGAAAGTTACCGGTAAGTAGGAAGAGGAGCGCACAGGAGACCACCGTTTAATAGCAGACTGTTGTGTTGATGTGGGGAAATGGCAGTGCAGACATTATTTGAGATATATTTCAAACTCGGACTTCATTTTAAGGACATGTCGGCCAGGGGTGTAGAGCTATACGTTTATTTTATAGCTTTTCTTTTTAATGACATATTTTAAATGCCATTTTCTTAATGTCTTTCATTTTTTGTAAAGCACTTTGAATTGCCTTGTGTTGAAAAGTGCTATATAAATAAACTTGCCTTTGTTTAAGCACCGAATTCTTTTATAAAGGGATATGTCCTTTATTTAACCAGGTAAAAGACTCATTGAGATTAAAATCTATTTTTCAAGAGCGACCTGGCCAAGAAGGGCAGCATGTACAAAGTTACACCAGATAAAACACAGACATGACAGGCAGACAAATACAGCTGTAAAACACAAATAAAATGGCACATTAGCCAGTCAACATGCGAAGTAAAACAAACTATTAAAATCATTCAAAAACTGTCAAAATTTAAAACGATTTTAGGATATACGAGCACTCACATCTACCAATGGTGTCGTGTCCTCTGTCCTTTAAGATGGACCTGAATTCCCCCATAGTGATTACATCTGAGAGTTTCAGCTCCTTCTGTACATTGTTCCAAGCTGTGGGGGCAGCATATCTAAAAGCTGTTTTACCCAGTTGTGTTCTCACTGTAGGGACCAGCATCTGAATAGAATCTTGGGAGCGCAGGCCATATAGACTTTCTCTTTGACACATATATGTGCAAATGTAGGAGGGAACCAACCCAAGCAGAGATTTATAAATAAAACCCAACCAATGGGAAAGTCTGCGAGCAGACAAAGATGGCCAATTAGCAGCAGCATATAAAGTGCAACGGTGTACTCGATATCCACATCCAGTGATAAATCGTAAGGCACAATGGTACACAGTATCCAAGCTCTTTAGGCATTGGTCAGAGGCATTCATGTATAGCAGATCACCATAATCTAATACAGATAAAAACGTTGCAGATATCAAATGTTTCCTTGTCTAAAAAGAGAAACAGGATTTATTCCTGTAAAAGAAACCTAATTTTATTTTTAGCTTTGAAACAACATTTTCCATGTGTAACTTGAAAGACAAGTTCTGTTCAATAAGAAATCCCAGTTATGTGTAAGTAGTGACCCTCTCAATGTCAGTCCCTTGTGCAGTACAAATCTTGGGTAGAATAGATGGTAACTTTTTGCCATTCGAAAATATCATCACTTTGGATTTTTCAGCATTTAATACCAACTTTAGTCGATATAAATGGGTTTGTATCAAAGGCAGACTGGAGGAAATCTAGACTTTGCTCTATAGAAACGGAGGAACAATAAATAAATAACACACACACACACACACACACACACACACACACACACACACACACACACACACACACACACACACACACTTACTTCATCTCCTCGTTTTCCCATCACTGGATAATCCGTAAATCATACAAACAAAACCAAAACGTTGATTTATCTGTTTTCCCGTTTTGGTTTAAAAACTGAATAACGTCGGTTTTTTGGTTTTCCGAAAAACGAAAAAACGACACCGGTTCTTTTTTAAACGTTGTTAATATGTTTTGGATGCATATTATTCTAGTATTTGTTCAGGCTGTTACATACAATTAGCCTCTGTTGCTACCTGCTGGTGGTGAGTAAATATTAAAATCAGTTCAAATTGACAACCGGTCCGCGATTTTTAATTTTTAATGTATCTGCCGGTCCTTGGCACAATAAAGGTTGGGAACCCCTGGCTTAACGTAAGGTAGGCCTACAACCTGCATCAGCGCTCTTAAAAGTCGGCACAAGAGTTGACATGCAGAGCCGGACCGACGCAGTAAAGTTCTACACCGCCTGACAGCATGAACAATCATTTAAAACAAGACGCATAGACATGCAAACATCCCGCAAGCTCATCCATCATCTATGACCCCCCCCCCCCCCCCTCCCCACTGAGCTCGCTTTAATGTGCTTCACTTTGGGCAAGGTTCATAGTTTTAAATATTGTAAATCAAGCAACTGTCGGACTTACGCTCTACAAATACTCACAGTATAAAAAAACCCGCTAAACACAAGTCAATCGATATAAACTCACCTTATGATGTTCATGGCTTTATCCTCGCTAACACCAGTGACTGACAATGTTTACAAACTGACAGCTGTATTTACGTTGAACGTGCACCCCTCAAGATTAACATAGTTCTACATGATTGATTCATGTTTCGACAAGAAACATAAATAAATTATGTTTCATATATTAAATGCATATTTGCAAATTGAACAACCCCAATTTCCCCTTTTTTCAGTGTGGACGGATCTATAGTACACAGATTGTTCGAGTAGAGTGTCCGTAAATGATCACACAATAGCACCCTTTAAGGTTTTATCAGGGGTTAAACAAGGCTGCCCGTTATCATTGCACATATTAGGTATAGATATTGGTAGAGGCATGGAAAATGTAAATTGGGATAGTAGACTCCCAGCAATTAAAGGGAAACTCCTTAGGTGGGAAGATAGGGCCCTTACATTTACTGGAACAATACTTGTCATTAAGGCGGAGATCCTTGCATCACTGACTCATCTAGCAGCCTGTACCAAGAGCCTTTCAAACAACCTTGAGAAGATCCATTTTCCAATTTATCTGGGGTTCGCATCAGGAATACTTAAAAAGAGAGATCATGTATAAACCATTAGAAAAAGGAGGGAGAGCAGTTCCAGAGCTGGGGGTCAAACTGGAAGCCCTTTTTTTGAACACCGATTCTAAATGCTGTGTTATCTGAAAAGAACAATAGCCTCTGGACACACTTTGCAAAACTTTGGGTGGGCCGAAAGTTTATTTCTGGTACAGGCAAAAGAGCCCCTCTGAACATCCTCCATGCAGAGACTAGGCCACCATTGTATGGCAGAGCTGTGACCCTCTTTAAGAGAGCCGTCTTAGACACATCTTCTGTAGGCTTTGTGAACAGAAGTTGTGTTGAAAAAAGCCTCTCACCTCTGACCTCCTGTCTAACACCAATAGGGACGTTACCGGAACAAAAATGCCTGCAAGTATGGAAACATGTAAACTCACCATTCCTTTTTAAGGCCCATAAGGATTTGGCATGGAAAACAGCACATGGTTGTCTCCCAACAAAAGCGTTCCTGTACAGAGAAGATGTTCACAGAGTGCAAAATGCCCCATACTAAGTTGTAGTTCCGAGGAAAATGTGGCTAATCTTTTTTGGTATTGTTCATGTGCGAAAAGGGTGTGGGGGACACTAAGGCCATGGATAACTGCTCTTTATCGGGGACCCAATGAGCAAGATGTCCTTTATGGTGATTTAGAACCCAAGGATCCTGAAAGACATCAACGATGGTGGGCTGTAATTAATTGCTTGAAAGAAGGAATTTGGAGGTGTAGGAACTTAACCGCCTTTAAGAAATGCCAGATGTCAACACAGTCAGTGGTA
>CADEHL010000376.1:0-41646 GCA_902827135.1 Harpagifer antarcticus
GTGTTCTGATGTGTGTGTGTTCTGACTTTGATGTTGGTGGTATGGTTCTAGTGTTTGTGCTCTGATGCTGTGTGTGTTTTAATGTGTGTGCTCTGATGTGTGTGTGTTCTAATGTGTGTTGTGATGTGTGTGTTCTGATGTGTGTGTTCTTGATGTGTGTGTTCTGATGTGTGTGCCTCTGACTGTGTGTGTTCTTACTGTGGTGGTGTTCTAATGTGCTGTGTGTGTTCTGTGTGTATGTTATAATGTGAGTGTGTATGTTCTAATGTGTGTGTGTTCTAGTGTGTGTGTGTTCTGATGTGTGTGTTCTAGTTTGTGTGTTCTGATGTGTGTGTTCTAGTGTGTGTGTTATAGTGTGTGTGTGTTCTAGTTTGTGTGCTATGATGTGTGTGTGTTCTAATGTGTGTTCTAATGTGTGTGTGTTCTAGTAAGGAACTTGTTGTACATGAGTTTTGGTCTTAATATTAATATATATATTAATAATAATAATAATAATAATAATGTGTATATATATCGTAATATTTACATTTATTTGACAGAGCAGGGGGTATACTACGAAGCCGGATGTTCTCTTAGCGGCTAACTTCAGGTTAACTCTGGCTTTCCGGTGCTACGAAGCTGGTTCTCTTTTTAGCGGGCTAGATCTCCATGGTAACTGATGCTTAGCGGCTAACCTGGTCGGGAGCAGGTTAGGTTACAGGCTAAGAGATCAACTCAGTGAAAGCACCGCCTGCTGACCAATCAGAGCTCAGTGTGCGGAGTTTAAAGAGATCAAGTCATATCACAGGAGAAAGGAAATACAGAAAAGCTGCCGTTGCAGGAAAGACGGCAACAATCCCAGACTGTGTGAACGTGAACATTAATAGAATATCACCTCCATCTTCAGAGCAATCTGACTATTATAACATTAGCGTTAAGAAAGCTTACTTAAATATCTGCCACAACATAAGTAACCGGATCAGAGTAACATTAAGTACAGTCCGCGGCATATCACATCATCATATATCTCCTTATCTGAGTCAGCTGAGCCGTATCTGGCCGTGCTACACTCACAGCGTCACATACTGTATGCAGAAGTATTATTTTAAGCAACACATTAAGTTGATGAAACACTCGAGACAAATGTAATTAAAGTCAGATCCACTCGTGTCTTAGACGGGCAGTGATATCATGAACCTGTTAATGTACGCATTCAAACACTTGTTCTGGTACCAGCTGTGTTCACCTTGCAGCTGCAGCTCTGTGGCTTTGATCCTGGATCAAGTGTTTAAGTCATGGATGTTTAAAGTTTAACTTCTTCATATGTCTAATATTATCGTTGACTTTTCATTCAGGAAGTATGATGCTGCGCTGTCAGTAGCTTCTCCATGTCTGTGATTGGTCGAATGCTCCAGATACCACCCCTCTCATGTGAACGCGCACCTAACTAGATAGGACACGGCTGGCTTGAGCGATCCACTTGATAACCCGCGTCGTAGGACTGCTTAGCGAGAGCGCGTATGTTTTGGATTAGGCCAACCGGCTAACTCAAACATATCCAGGTTAGGTTGAACCAGCTTCGTAGGACAGGCCCCTGGAAACTGATTGACTTACATACTTGTTTGTGTTTACCTACACAGTCATCACAGATGAGCCAAACAGAGTAGAGGATGAAGAAAGGAGAACAGGAGAAAGGGACACACAAGAAGGAGATACAACAGACAAGAACCACAATGGAGACAGCAATGAACAACAACATTATTTCCTCCTTCCATCCCTTTTTTCTGTTTAATCTGATTACTAACAACTTCTAATAATTTGACATAGTTTATGATTTAATTGGAAAATGAAGTGTTTTTAAATAATAAACCTGTTTCTGATTCTGAGATTTGTTTTGACATATGGGTGTTGAGAGATGTATCCATATCTCTTAATGTTGCTCTCAAAGTGCACAAGATTGATGCTTTTAACTTCAACATTTAAAAAAAATCTTCCTGGGGACCCCAGAGGAGGTGAGTTCCCCCCAAAAGAGCACTTTATCTCTGCTTATGTAACTCCGGTGTCGTGTCCCCTCGGCAACAGATCACTCAGAGCTGATTACTTTCCTGCATTTCAATGGACAGCATATAAAAAGAACACGTGAGCTGCATTGCTTAAGAGATCCTCACATGCTACCTCTTTTACAAAATAAGTATCCAGTCAACAACAAAACATCAGTGATCGTATAGTGGTAGTATATTCACAAGCAATGTGAAACATTAAACTTATACAAACTGGTGTACAAAACTCACACACCTGCGTTGATCTCCTGGAGTGTCTCTACTCTTTCTTCTCCACATCTCTTGTCCACCATCAGAGATTGCAAACATTTCAGAAACAGATAGAGGTAGGGGACAAGCAACTTGTTCGCTGGGCATGTCGAAAACCTCCCTGCTTTGACTTTAGGGAGCCTTTCAGCCCCTCTAGCAAAGGCACTGGAAAGCAAGCTTTGAACATTCAGTACCATCTACATGCGGTAATGTTCCAGACACTGCTCTCAACCACTCAGGGCTGCACAAATACCTGCAGAAAGAAACAATTGACTTGGTGCAGGCAGTAGATTACAAAACAGCAGTTTAGAACACACTGAAAAGTTACCGAAGTAACGAGAAAGCACATGAGGTCTATGAAAAGACCAAGGCCCTGTGCAATGATCTTGATATTCCCGAAACTGTGACGCAGAGGAAGAAGCGTAGAAACATGCAAGACTTTGTAGTCGAGGCATCATGTGGAGCAATGTGAAACATTAAACATAAAGAAACTGGTGTACAAAACACGGGAGCTGGGTTCCGGTGCTCAGATTAGCTATTGATGATCACGTTGATAAATCATATAAAACATTACATTACATTGCATTTAGCTGACGCTTTTATCCAAAGCGACTTACAATAAGTACATACGACCAGGAAGACACAGCCCAGAAGAAAACAGAATCATAAAGTACATCAGGTATCATAGAGCCAAACATTTCAAGTGCTACTCAGCTGGCTTTAGATAACCCTAATACTATATTAGTATATAAGTGCCTTGTTATTAATTCTATCGCTCGAAGTGGAGTGGAAACAAATAGCCAATCACACAAAAAACATGTTGCTGTGACTGTGAGCATTAAACAATTAACATTAAACTAAACAAACAACAGTACGTTATTGTCCTTATAAAATAAAAACATACATTTTGTCCAACGAGATAATACAGGCACCTTACCCTCAAGAGATCCTCACGTGCTATGAGAATCTCCCACAATCCATTGCCGTAACAAAGCTAATGCAGGCACACGTTTGTGACACCAGATGGCGCAATTGTATATGTGCCTGTGGGGAGCCTTGCAGTAGAACATTCGACTGTAGCGCCGCCACTGTGGGCTAAGCCCAAATGTTTCCAGGTCCAGGCGACGCCCCTGCTCATAAGTATCAGACACTGACTTTACAGAGAGTGAAGATGACATGAACATAGTTACTGTATGGTACTGAAGACAAAATACAGTATATTGCATTTACCTCTTCCTCTAACTCTCTCTCCAAAATTGGCCTCCATTGTTGTGCACAACAAAGTGTTCAAGCTCAGGTTTCTAAGTGATCTAATTTTAACATGTGTATTCTGGGTGCAGGTGTATCAGGTACAGCAGATGAGTTGTCCCTGTGTCCACCTAAAATCAATTCAAACACCATGACACAATTCAATCTGATTAATGATAAAAACCTAGAGGACATTATTCAACATCTGAAATCCTCCTCCTGCTGCCTTGATATTATTCCAACAGGCTTTTCAAAGATGTTTTTCATTGCATGGCCTCAGATCTACTTCATATAGTAAACAAATCTCTTCACTCAGGTATTTTTCCACAGGCCCTGAAAACTGCAGTCATTAAACCGCTCTTAAAAAATAATAATCTAGACGCTTCAGTAATGAACAATTACAGGCCCATATCAAACCTGCCATCTCTAGGTAAAATCATTGAAAAAGTTGTCTTTCAACAGTTGAGTAATTTCTTGCATTTAAATAACTGTTTCGATGTGATCCAGTCAGGCTTTCGTCCAAACCACAGCACTGAGACTGCTCTTGTAAAGGTCTTCAATGACATCCACTTAAACACAGACAGTGGCAGAACTTCAGTGTTAGTATTATTAGATCTCAGTGCTGCGTTTGACACTGTTGACCACAGCATATTACTAGACCGACTGGAAAACTGGGTGGGGCTTTGTCAATCGACCAGTGTGCTTTTCTTTGCCATTTCTTCTTTTAGCTTCTCTGTTTTAAAAAATGCTGCAAGCGTCCCTTAATATATGCGACGCTCGGGATTAACTCGCACGAGAATTGTGACGATTCACTCTGACCAATCAGCAGTCGTCAGTTTAGCATATTCAGCAGCCCAGTTGTTGGACTCGCTTGTTGGCCTGATAGAACCAGGATTTTGTCGGGCCAGAAAAAAGGTGAAAAAGTAGCCCCGGGCCGGAACTAGGCATAGTGGAAACGCAACCAAAAACGGGACCGGCACGACACGGGAAAGCTTAAACCACGCCGCGGTGGAAATGAGCCATTAAGGGTCCCCGAACCAGGCTAAAAACGAAGAGGGACCGTGCCTTTGAGGCAGTGAACCCCTATGGAATGAACTCCCCCAGAAACTGAGAGCCTCTGTGTCAGTAGAGGTTTTTAAGGGGCAGCTAAAGACTTTTTTTAAAGGTGAGTCTTTAGCTGCCCCTGGCGTCGGAGGAGGTGAGTTTCTAGCTGTTTTTCATTGATGTTTTATCCTATCTTTTACTGGGTGTGTTTTATGCCTTTTGCCAATAGGAACTATTAAAAACATCCCAATAGAAGTTTAAAGTCACAATATTTCATTAAAGGTGGGGTAGGTAAGTTTGAGAAACCGGCTCGAGATACACTTTCTGTTATATTCCATGGAATGCTCTCAATATCCAGATAGCAATAAATATCTGAAGTGCTTTGACAAAAAATCCATAAAAAATGTAATCTGTGGAAGCCGTGGCGCTGTAAAAAGCACGACCAATCATCTGAGCCGGCCCGGCTAAAGTAACTGGATGGCCTACCTGCCTGTCAGCCTTCCATCGGGGCACACACTCACCTCGTGCCCTCATTGGTCATGTTCGTGTGTGTTGGAGGAGGGGCTCTGTGAGGAAGTGGCAGATTTTGTGTATTTTCAAATTGCAGCGCACTCGAGCTGGTTTCTCCAAAATTACCTACCCCACCTTTAACCAAACAGATTATTGGAGAAACTAATGTGATGGAAATTATGGTACTAAAGCTTAGTACAGTGTAAACCTAATGAAATGTAAACTGCTGTATTCTGATACTGCTGTATCCCTGGAGTGACCTTTGAATGTGTGTGAGTGATCAACAGATGTTTTTGCAAGGGGGTTTTATGACACTACAGGAAGGATGAGGGGAAGGCAGTTAGGATAAGGTGTTATCTGTATCCCTTTTGCTCTGTGTAGGGTGTGAGTTTTGCATACTGTATCTGAGGGGTATCTGTATATCCCATGGTCTTGTATGGAGTGATGGTTTTGCATACAGTGCCAGAGGGGGGGTATCAGCTGGCCTCCCTGAATGATGTTGTAATGTAAATCTGCTTTGATGTCCTCTTATAAAGAGAGCCTGTTTTACTCAGAAAGGTATGTGCTCTTTGGAGGAGACGTCATACTTGCAAGTATAAAAGTATCTTCATTGCTTTTAATATGAATATTGTTTGCTGTACGTTTGTTACCTTACTGATTATTCTCTCTAGACCACAGCTGATTTTAAAGCTGCTACTACACTACTCATCAGATTAATGAACAGTGAAACTAAATTCCTTCAATGCAGCTTAACAAGGCTAGCAGTTGAGATATAATATTTAAAAAAAAGGAATAGCAAGGCTATTAGAAATTCATGGTTGAAACACAGAATAGTAAAACATTTCTTCATAGTTCAGGAACCATTACAAACATCAATTCAATTGGAGAAACAGCATCTCTGTGGCCTTGTGTTGGCATAGTGTGAACGCTGGTCAGAAAATAAAAAAACTGTTAAAATAATAAAGCTTTATCCATACAGCACTTTGATTGAAAAGTTTATTAACAGCTTGTATATTGGGTACAGTACAGTACAGCTCAAAACATACAATTGTTAAGGGGATGCAGACCAGAGAAAGACTTTCGTCTTGTTTACATCAGGGTCCCCCATTTCCAATTCATCACATCATTTAAGACATGTAAGACATATTTGACAAACAGATGGGTTATTTACAATGTACATACAGGTGGTTTTTTACATACAGATTTCTTATTTACAATTTTCATTTTAGATTTCGTTCTAATACATCCTAACCGGACATTTAAGACATACCAAGTCTACAGATATACAGTTAGTAACAGAGTCTAAAATGCGAGTATATACATAGATGGGGGGGGGAAGCTGTCCATTGGACGACAGGTTGAGATCTGTACCATTACCGGGGCCAGTTCTGCAATGCTCTCCCTCGAAGGTGCTCTTTAAGAGAGGCTTTGAAGGTAAGTATCGTTTTACTTTCCTTTACAGTTGTGGGAAGAGCGTTCCACCTTGATGTGGCATAATTGCGAAACGTGTATTCCCCCTTTTTTGTGCCAAATCTGGGTTTCACATGATTTGCGAGCTCCCTCTGGTGTTATGATCATGGTATTCCTTGACCTTTGGGAAGAATTTTGACATGTACATGGGTGCCATAGAGGTGTAGTGGATCTTGTAGACCAGGCCCATTGCACGTGCATCTCAAAGTGCTTTATAAAATGGCAACACATCAGAAGTTAAAAATAAACAAGAAAGTCCCCTCAGACGTTAATACCTTTCAGATACATGCAGCAGAATATAACATTGCAACAGGTTAAGATACACAAAGAGGTAAAAGGTATGATAATAACAAATGAAATACAGTAATGAAAATTATGATTTATCACGGAAAGATAAGACACAAGACAAGTGAATAGATGCAACGATATAAAACCAACAGAAATACAAATACAAATGAATAGTGATTAAAATATAAAGAAACCAACGTAATAATAAATGTTGCTATTGAAACTGTTAAATAACTAATATAAGATAAAAACCCTTCCTATATCATAAATGACACAATATAAAAGTAGGTAAATAATAAAGACTAAAAGACCATTTAAAGTGGGGGGTTGCTAATAAAAATCTAAAGAGATGTGTCTTTAGCTGGCGTTTAAATATGTCCACTGAGCCTCTCTGATATTTCCTGGTGTTCCACAGTTTGGGAGCGTAGTGGATAAAAGCCTGACCCATTTTATTTTGGAGGAATTTAGGGATATTTAAAAAGCTGAAGAGGACATCAGGGCTTGTCCTGTCACATAAAACGAGACTGACTGTGAATTGAAGTCTGTTGGTCGGACTTCAATTCAGAAAGACTCTTAAAATATAACTACAGCTCTCAGGACATCAGGAGGAGGAAACAGCTAGCTTGGCTCTCATAGTTGTTCAAAACGATGCGGTGTGAATGCGCTCATGGACTTTAAGCTGAGAACTTTGACAAAACATTTTCCCACACTCTTCACACCAGTACGGTTTTTCTCCAGTGTGAATACGTTGATGTCTTTTGAGAGCACCTGATTCAATGAACGTTGTCTCACACTCTTCACACCTGTACGGTTTTTCTCCAGTGTGAATACGTTGATGTCTTTTGAGAGCACCTGATGTAGTGAACATTTTCCCACACTCTTCACACCTGTACGGTTTTTCTCCAGTGTGAATACGTTGATGTTTTTGGAGATGAGTTGATGTAGTGAATGTTTTCCCACACTCTTCACACCAGTACGGTTTTTCTCCAGTGTGAATACGTTGATGTCTTTTGAGAGCACCTGATTCAGTGAAAGTTGTCCCACACTCTTCACACCAGTACGGTTTTTCTCCAGTGTGAATACGTTGATGTCTTTTGAGAGCACCTGATACAGTGAAAGTTGTCCCACACTCTTCACACTTGTACGGTTTTTCTCCAGTGTGAATACGTTGATGTCTTTTGAGACAACTTGATGTAGTGAATGCTTTCCTACACTCTTCGCAGCTGTACGTTTTTTCTCCAGTATGAATACGCAGGTGGCTCTTTAAATGTCCAGATCTTATAAAGGATTTGTCACATTGCTGACAGCTGTGACGTCTCTCTCTTCCTTTTGGTTTCTAGAACAGACGGACAGAGAAAGAGAGAAAGTAAATCTAAAAATCATAAAAACATATACAGTTAACACAATAAAAACTCCCTTAATATAAACCTTGAGTTAACGGAATACTACTTTTACTAACTCTTTGTGTTTATTATATTATAACATATATGTATTTATATAACATATTTATATTATGACATTTCGGCCAGGAGAGCTATTTGTTTAAGCACCGGATCGGCAAAACAGGAGAGTCTGTGAACCAGTCTGCCTTGATCTATGAATTCATGTCCAGGACTCTCAGCTAGTTAGCAGCTACAGGGATTCCAAGGAACAGGAGGGCTGTGTACCGGGAAATAAATCTACAAGTGGTAGTCCTCCCTGGAACTCTCTGGGTGCAAGGCCGAAGAGTAAATCATTTCCATGGGATTTGGGAGAACGAATAACAGGTAGAGCCCAGCGCTCTGAAATCTGTGATGCGACCGGCTGGCCTGCATTGTTATCACCCAGGAAGAGCGCCTCTTCAACCCCTATTCATACTAGGAAACAGTCGTGGACAGCTGCTAAAGGGAGAACTACAAACAATCCTCCTAAACCACCAACTGTGCCAATCCAGAACAGATACGCTCCGCTGACCCAGCACCGGAGATCTCTTTCTGATGAGCTGGATAACCTGTCCTCTTCACACAGCAGGGTAAGTACCAATAGCTACTCCAAAAGTAAAAGGCTATAGGGAAAGCTAACGACTAGGCCTGAAACTCTGATTGTGGGTGACTCTGCTGTAAGAGATGTAAAAAGTCTGTGTAGTAAGAACACCAAAGTACTCTGTTTTCCCAAGGATATGGTCTCTGACTTGGCTGAGAAGATCCTGCATATTGGAACTGAACATCCGACTGTGAAGAATGCGGTACTGCACATTGGAACAAATCTGAACAGTCAGAAGGGCTGAAAAAATACTTTGGAATGTCTGGAAACTGTCAGCTCTCTAAACGCGGAGGTGTTCATCAGTGGCCCTCTACCGCCAGTCAGAAGAGGAGTATAGAAATTCAGCAGATTGTTTGCACTGAACGCGTGGCTTTCAACTGTCTGTACTGACCATACTGTCCATTTTATTGACAATTTTTACTTTTTCTGGGACCGCAGACATCTTTTTAAGGCAGATGGAATTTGCTTGAACAAGTCAGGAGTACAATTGTTTATCTCTAACATATTCAACTGCCTGCGTCATCAATCTGTTCCCTCTGCCAAGGACAAACGGCAAGAGCAATAAAAACAGGAGAAAGACAACACATCGCGCAGAAAACCTTGAAGAAATATCACTGCACCCGCCTGAGGAATGTTTTGATTATGGGAGACCTATGACACAAATGGAGGAGTGTCCAACGCCATTCAACCCCCGTCAACACCTTTGAGGATACTCTTCCTTCACACCCCAGCTCTCTCTACTCTCCGCTCACCCTTTCACCCTCGACCACCCCCCTGGAGTTTGATGAGCAGATGAAGGAGATACAGAGGGTTGGCACCAAGTCCTTCCTGGAGTTCAATGACCACATGAAGGCGATACGCAGGGCTGGCAGCATTTCCTTTACCTCCTCAACGACGCCCACCAAAATGACTGAAGCATAGACGCGCACCACGACCCCCGTCACCATGCCTACCACAATCATCCGGACAAAAACGTCCTCCCCCCCTTCAAGACTGCTGTCTCCGAAGCCTGATAAGAATGTGTGTGTAAAAAACGCAAACACTGACTGATATATGCTGGGTCTAGGCTCAAGGGTGTATGGCACTCAACTCTTTCTAGGACATGCCGGGGCTCTGCCTGCCAGTAGCTTTGCCGATATCTGTGTTGATAGGTAATAGATTAAGAGCGGTGAATCAGCTTAGACACAGGAAGCGCTCAAAGGTTTGTGTGAGTTTATCAAATTTAGAAGTGATTCCATGTCAGTCACAGCTTGCCACAAAAGATCTGACTGATAGTGTATTTAACAAACTTAAACTACCTTTATTACATGTCAGGTCTTTGGCAGGTAAAACATTTTTTTTTTTTTTTTTTTTTTTAACTGTTTATTTTCCTCTAAACAAAACAAGACATATCCTGACATAGGACATTTTCATTCAAATGGCAGATGCTACACGACAAAGCAAAGTATAGTTAATATTGAAATAAAGCAAATCCAGTATAAATTGAAATAATTAAGTAAATAATATAAATAAATACAAACTGGGATATAAAAATAAATAAAGTAAAATCAAATAAATATTAATGAAAACATAGGGACTGATATTACTAGACCGACTGGAAAACTGGGTGGGACTTTCGGAAACAGTTCTAAATTGGTTTGAATCCTACTTAAAGGACAGAAACAACTTTGTTTCTATAGGTAAATACACATCTGAGTTGACAAATATGACATGTGGGGTACCTCAAGGCTCCATCTTGGGGCCTCTTCTGTTTGACATCTACATGCTACCACTGGCTCAGATAATGAAAAACAACAAAATAAGTTACCATAGCTATGCGGATGACACACAAATTTACATAACTATTTCACCAGGAGACTATTCTCCAGTTAAAACACTGAGTAAGTGCATTGAGCAAATCAATGACTGGATGTGTCAGAACTTTCTCCAATTAAACAAAGATAAAACTGAGGTAATGGTTTTTGGAGCCAAGGCAGAACGTATAAAAGTTAGCGCTGAGCTTCAGTCTGCAATGTTCAAAACAACAGATGAAGCCAGAAATCTAGGTGTAGTCATGGACTCTGACCTGAGTTTCAACAGTCACATTAAAACAGTTACTAAATCAGCCTACTATCACCTAAAGAACATATCTAGGATTAAAAGACTAATGTCACAGCAGGATTTCAGAACGCCTCTGCTCGAGTCCTCACTAACACTAAGAAAGTGGATCACATCACTCCTGTTCTGAAGTCTTTACACTGGCTTCCTGTGTGTCAAAGAATAGATTTCAAAATACTGCTGCTGGTTTATAAAGCACTGAATGGTTTAGGCCCAAAATACATTTCTGACCTACTGCTAAATTATGAACCATCCAGATCTCTCAGGTCTTCAGGGACTGGTCAGATTTCTGTCCCCAGAGTCAGAACTAAACATGGAGAAGCAGCGTTCAGTTATTCTGCTCCAAACATCTGGAGCAAACTCCCAGAAACCTGCAGGTCTGCTGCAACTCTGACTACTTTTAAATCCAGCAAGAAGACTTTTCTTTTTGCCGCTGCTTTTAATTGAACTATTATCTTAAACTGCAGTGTAACTTGTATTCATGTATTTTGTCTTTTAATGTTTATTCTATTAGCTTTTTAATAACTGTTTTTAAATGCCATTTTCTTAATGTCTTTCATTTTTGTAAAGCACTTTGAAAGGTGCTATATAAATAAGCTTGCCTTCCTTTACTCTCTACACTGATGATTGTCGTACCAACACACCGCATCAATTCATAATTAAGTACTCCGATGATACTGCAATAATATCTCTGCTACGTAACACAGACGACCCTGAGCTGCACCAACAAGCTGTAAATCGTAGTACCCCTCAATGCAGTGCGGAGCCTCAACGCCCCTCCTTCTCAACCTTTGAGGCACGTGACGGGAGCTCAACGTGGGAAGAGCTTCACATGACGCGTTGCATCCTGTTTCCGGGGTAGCAGTTCTGTTCTGTTAATCATAGCGTCAGAGTACGATGGAGGTAAGTATTCCTGAATAAATTAACTATTTGCTGCGGTTTAAAATGTGTTGATTTTAAGTCTCACTTATTTGCTGTCAAATGTGCACTGTCGCTACTAGGACGTGCATATCCTAGTGATGCAGTAAGTAAAACTACATTTGTGTTGCTTCAAAATAGTAGGATTGCTGTATAAGCAAAGTCCTGACAACTTTATATTATTCTTGCACTACTTGACAAATACTAATAACTATACTATGCATAACCTATATTTCAATTCGATTTTTACAAAATAAATGTATATGCAGCTTATTTTATTCCTGCATATTGCCTAACCTAACTTATACTGACTGTGTGTTTGTATTCTGCCAGATCCTGAACAGCTGTCTTACAGTTACACTGTCACACTGTCCCGAAATTGACACCAGATGGACACACGATAAAGGAAATATTGAAATTCGGCTGAGATCGAAGCAACATCGGGCCATTCGTGAGGGCATCTTAAGCCATCGTATGACCGCCGGTGGAGTTTCTCAGGCTCCGGCAGCAACTTCGTGAGCGGCAACTTCGTAAGGCACTTGTGAGGGCTTCTTGTCAAGTCGTGTCACATTTCCTTTATCGTGTGTCCATCGGGTTGTTTTATTGCACAACAAAATCATGTAAACATATTATGTAAATAACCCAATTTGTGTTCTGTGAAACTGAAAAGGATATCATATATTATTTTGAAGGCGAGTTGACAGGAAGTTGTTGTTGCTATGGAAACAACAACATGACGGAGAAAACGTAATATCTTCTACATAGAAAGACGTAGAAAGTAAAGAACAAAGTCTGAAGATATCAGTACAGTATCATAGTACTTTAACATAATTGTTTGTGTTACTTTCGTTGCAGTTGTATGTCTTAAATGTAATGTAAATGTTGCCTTCGTGTGGTTCGGGGCCATCTTCGTGCGAAATTCACAATTCAATATTCGTGTGTCCATCGGGTGTACATTTCGGGACAGTGTGACAGGGGCTTTATTGAGAAGGTATTGAAGCTGTTCTAAAATATGTAAATGTATAAAACATACTATATTATACCAAACAATTATAAGATATTACATTATGAAACTACATCTGTTACAGAGAGTAGATGGCGTGTTTGCTGCCAACAGCCATGTTATAGCTGCCTGGTTTCCACCATCTTCGCTGAATCCGATGCAACACCTGCCGGTATTTTTATCATGATTATCCATGTTGCTGCTCCATATTCTTGTACCAACTCATTACTGTAGTCACATCAACACAACTGTTTTTTTTGCTTTTCCAGGAAAATGCAGCAACGGCTTCTCCTTCCAGTGTGGGACACTGGACACTCTGTAAATCAATCAAATCAAGTTTTATTTATATAGCACATTTATAAACGATTTTTGGTCGAGCCAAAGTGCTGTACATATAATAAAAATAGCCTACAGTAGAGACACTTTACAGCAAATACAACAGCACAGATTGTTCAGAATATCAGTATGAGAAAAACGACACCCTCTGTCCTTAGATCCTCTGTCCTTAGACCCTCTGTCCTTAGACCCTCTGTCCTTAGACCCTCACATCGTACAAGGAAAAACTTCCAGAGAAAACCCACAGTTTAAAGGGAACATGGGAGAAACCTCAGGGAGAGCAGCAGAGGAGGGATCCCTCTCCCAGGACGGACAGACGTGCAATAGATGCCGTGTGTAAATCCAAGAGATAATACATTTTACAGCGTATAGACCGAATGTTAGGAAATGCATGTGTCTGTAATGGGAAGATGAATCCACGAGGATGTCAGCTACAATCCTGTGGGAGCCATCAGGGAAGCAGCATGACGAGACCCAAGGCAGGACCGCAGAGACAGGTTCAGCCACGACCCGAAACGTCCACGACTTAATCCAGAACTCAGGATAGAGGATCCAAGACTCAGGACTACAGCAAGTACATGTAGTTCATTCTTTGCTATTGTTTGTTTGAAATTTGCCATGCCGAAAATAGTGTTTCTATCTTTAAATTCAACGCTTCATTTAGTTGTATAATACAGATCCTACAACTTTATAATATAACGTTTGTATGCCAAAGTATACCTGTTGATATTGGAACATGTGATATTAACAGACACTGAGGGCACAAGCGAGGGAGATTTTCTTTCTAGATCCCCTCCGGAAAGTGGTAGTTCTGTTTTAGACCACTTGTCTATCTTTTTTTAATCCATACATGGCTCTGTTTTAGTTGAACTAACATGGGATACATTGTATTAAATAAAAGGCATTGAACAGAACCACTTGACAGCGGGGCTGTTCTGTTTTACCCCTTAATGACTTTCTTTTTTTTTTGGAAGTTCAAGTTTGTTCCTGTTCCAACAGTGTTCCAAGATTTTCTGCATGATTTTCAAGTACTTATAAAGTTGAATTAAATTGTACTTATTCTTAACTTTCACATGCATTGTGTTCACAGAAACCTTGCTCAGATCTTGTGCCCTGGGCAAGTCTTGGTGTGGATGATGTCCAGGTTAGATTTATTAAAATTATTCTCCTGAAGAGTATGATGTAATTGTCACTTTTCACACTACAGGGCCTACCAAGACAAGGGTTCTCGAACAACTGTGGGGTGTTTGTTTTGATGGTAAGATACTGGATATACAGTATATATATAGTAGTCCTATTTTTCTGTTTAAAATAATGTATACAGATGTATAATGCTTTCAGCATGCTATGCACTCCATTACTGCTCATAGTTTGAGACATGCTGTGATTTATTTATATCCAAAAGAACATTCACGGAGGAATATTATTTGTCAATGAACACCATAGCATCACAACAACCTAACATTTCTTTATTTACAGTACGCATTTTACATTGTGGCAAGAGCCCAATTTGATTTCAATGAGGTATGTATAAATAAGGGTTTAATATTTCAGTTTGTGGATACAAGACTTTTGAGGACATGTGTTGTTGACCCATCTGGTTGTGTGCTTTTTATATTCCAAGACAAACATGCAGCAAATTAGGCACTGGTAACCCTAGTTCTCCTCAAAAACTTTCCCATGATATCTGTGTTGATAGGTAATAGATTAAGAGCGGTGAATCATCTTAGATACAGGAAGCGCCACATGTCAGCCACAGCTTGTTACAAAAAACATGACTGATAGTGTGTTAAACTAGCTTTATTAAATGTCAGGTCTTTGGCAAGAAAAACATTTTTAATCAATGATTTTATCACTGAGCACAATCTCGATTTTATGTTTTTAACAGAAACTTGGATTGAACAAAATAACATTGCAGCTGTTCTTATCAAATCAACCCCTCCCAACTTTAGTTTTATGAGTCAGGAAAGAATGCATAAGAGAGGGGGTGGAGTTGCTATTCTGTTCAATGATTCTCTTCAATGCAGGAAGACTGGACTACTGCAAAGGTGTCTTCACAGGTCTCACTAAAAAATCTATTAGGAAGCTGCAGCTGATTCAGAACGCCGCTGCTCGAGTCCTCACTAACACTAAGAAAGTGGATCACATCACTCCTGTTCTGAAGTCTTTACACTGGCTTCCTGTGTGTCAAAGAATAGATTTCTAAATACTGCTGCTGGTTTATAAAGCTTTGAATGGTTTAGGCCCAAAATACATTTCTGACCTCCTGCTAAATTATGAACCATCCAGATCTCTCAGGTCTTCAGGGACTGGTCAGCTTTCTGTCCCCAGAGTCAGAACTAAACATGGAGAAGCAGCGTTCAGTTATTATGCTCCATCTGGAACTAACTCCCAGAAACCTGCAGGTCCGCTGCAACTCTGACTACTTTCAAATCCAGGCTGAAGACTTTTCTTTTTGTCGCTGCTTTTAATTGAACTATTCATATCTTAAACTGCACTGTAACTTTTATCCATGTATTTTCTCTTTTAATGTTTATTTTATTAGCTTTAATGACTGATTTAAAATGCCATTTTCTTAATGTCTTTCATTTTTTGTAAAGCACTTTGCCTTGTGTTGAAAAGTGCTATATAAATAAACTTGCCTTGCTGTATATTTCTTTAATTTTACATTTGCATTCTTGAAACAATTTGTTACACTGTAACCACACTATATATATTTTAATGTTTGTCTTTCATTCACCAAGGTCTGAACAAGACAGGTCGCAAGAGGCGACGGGAGGAAAAGGCAATGCCGGTAGAAGTTGTTGAATCACAAATGATAAAGTCTTGAACCAGTGTGAGTGTTAAACATTTAAAGGTGGGGTAGGTCATTTTGGAGAAACCTGCTGGAGTGGCTAGAATGTGAAAATACACAACCGGAAGAAATCTGCCACTTCCTCACAGAGCCCCTCCTCCAACACACACGAACGCGCACATGACCAATGAGGGCACGAGATGAGTTTGTGCCCAGATGGAAGGCTGACAGGCAGGTAGGCCGTCCAGCTACTTTAGCCGGCTCAGATGATTGGTCGAGCTTTCTACAGCGCCACGGCTTCCACAGATGATATATTGTTATGGATTTTTTGTCAAAGCACTTCAGATATTCATTGCTATCGGGATGTTAAGAGCACTCCATGGAATATAACAACAAGTGTTTCTCGAGCCGGTTTCTCAAACTTACCTACTCCACCTTTAACCTCTCTTTGTCAAATATATATTTCAGGATGAAGAGGTTGTGAGGTTCCGCTGGTAATTGAGATGGGGTCATGAGTGACCGCTGCTGGGGGGGGAACTGTCACAATCAGGTTCACTAATGCCTCAAAATGTATTAGTTGTCATGATCCGTCTGTGTTTTATTTTGTCCTGTCTTGTCTGTTGCTTCCTGTCTCTGTGTTCAATAAAATTGAAAGTCCTGAATTCAAAGTGTTTAAGAGTATAAGTATTATCAGCTAAATGTACTCGAAGTATCAAAAGTAGAAGTACAGTATGCGGAATGGCTCTGTTCACAGTATTATATTACCATTGATATTATCCTGTCAATACGATAGCACTTTAATATATCTTTTGAAATACTGGGAGGAAATACAGTACTATATGATTTCATTTATATCACATGTTTTATCAGTGAAAAGTGAGTAAATATACAATATTGCCTCTGAAATGCAGTGATTATATTGAAATTAAAAAGGTGTACTTTAAAAAACAAATGAAGGCCCTTTCTTGAAGTCATAACTGAAATAATTGATGCAATTAACATGCAAATAGACAATAGCTGTTAATGTGTTTAATTTGAGTTTTACATTAAGGTATCATTATATATATTAATAATATAAGATATAAAATATATATATAACAAAGGTATCACAGATATAATTATGTTACTTTTGTAAGTAGACAACACGGGAGTCGGGACGTCACGTGCCTCAAAGGTTGAGAAGGAGGGGCGTTGAGCTCCCGCCCATGTTGAGGTATTGCACACTGCACTGAGGGGCTTCTCAGTAAATCAGGTGGTTGAGTGGACTGATAACGCTCTTGAGATCAACACCAAGAAAACTGAGGAAATCGTTTTTGGCTCACCATCTGACTCCCTTAAAGTCCCCATTGTCATCCATACAGATGAAATCAAGCAGGGAGTTTCATACAAATACTTGGGTGTAATGATTGACCGTCTGCTGTCATGGAAAGAGCACATTGAATATCTGAGCAAGGACAAAACAAAGAATTTATTTTCTCTTAGGTCTTTTTGGCCGAGCAGAGAAATCCTTCAGTTGTTCTTTTCATCTGTGATCGTGTCTGTTCTGCAGTACTGCAATGCTACCTGGTACAAGTGTTTGTCAACAGCTTTAAAATCAAAACTGCTCCACCTGTTAACAATCTGCTCAAAGGTTGTTGGTCCACCCTGTCAGAGACTTTCTGACTCAGCAGACCATAATAACCTGAGAGGCTGTCCAACAACATCATCTGGGACCCAAAGCATGCTCTGAACAGAGAATATGAACTGCTGCCATCTAATGGAGATTCAATAGAGTCAGACTGAAGCATCCTTTGTGCTCCAGTCAGTCCTCTCAGTAAACACAGAGCTGAATCCAGATCAAAAGCACGCTGAAGGCTCTTTGAGCAGGTTGTCTCTCACTGATCCTGCTGTTATGTTACATGTTTGTTGTTCATGTATTGTATCTTGATATTTGTTTATGTTGATGTTACACATGGAGCTGCTGTGATGCAAGTCACATTTCAGACTTGATCATTAAAGTTTTATCGTATACAGCAACGTTATAACCTATATCTAACCATACAGTGCATTCATATTGTATTTTCTAAACAGGTTGTGATCTTTCATTTGGGGATAACGGTGTTAGGAATATATTGTGATGAAGTGCACACTGACCTGAGCTCCAGGGGTCTGTTTCTTCTCCTCCATGCTGCTCTCAGTGCTCCTTCTCCAGCTGGGTCTCTGTAATAATCAACACAACTACAGCTGACACAAAACAAGACAACTCAATATAACCCACAGACACAACAAGACAAATCTACAGGTACTTCGTAAGTTCATAGCAGAGGCTAGAAGTAACTAAGTACATTTACTCAAGAACAGTGCTTAAGTACCATTTAGAGGTACTTTCACTTTGCTTGAGTATTTCTATGTAATGCTATTTTGTATATTTAGAACAGTTCAGAGATAAATGGTGTACTTTTACTCCACCACATGTATGTAATACCTTTAGTTACTTTAGAGATCTGCATTAATGATGTGAAATACATTCAAGTTGTAGTGGAAATGTCCACTCTTACCTTATATGCTTAAACCAAATGCTTCTCAAAACATTGTCTAAAACAACTATACCATTTCCTGAGATGTGCTGTTTTCTCTGCATACTCTAATGAGGGGTTTATTCCCAAGTGCTTCAATGCCACAGAGCTGATTTGGCAGACTATCGAAACTACTCCTCTTCACACAAAGTTGTAACTCCCATAACAATATGAGACCGTGTGAAAGCAGATTTCTGAGGACACTCTGTCTGCCCGCTCTTTCTTGTATATAAGCTTTGCTATTTCGTGACTATTGCGCACACTGCTGCAGACTATCCTATACTCTGAGACCTGTGTCTTTGAAGCTTCAAATAAATAACCAGAAAGACAACTCTGTCTGTTTCACCATTTATTGTTTGATCACAGCATTGCAGAACTGGCCCCGGTAATGGTACAAATCTCAACCTGTCGTACAATGGACAGCTTCCCCCCCCCCATCTATGTATATACTCGCATCTTAGACTCTGTTACTAACTGTATATCTGTAGACTTGGTTGGTCTTAAATGTCCGGTTAGGATGTATTAGAACCAAATCTAAAATGAAAATTGTAAATAAGAAATCTGTATGTAAAAAAACCACCTGTATGTAAATTGTAAATAACCCATCTGTTTGTCAAATATGTCTTACATGATGAATTTGAAATGGGGGACCCTGATGTAAACAAGACCAAAGTCTTTCTCTGGTCTGCATCCCCTTAACAATTGTATGTTTTGAGCTGTACTGTACTGTACCCAATATACAAGCTGTTAATAAACTTTTCAATCAATCAATCACTCTGACTTGTGTATCTCCACAGTATTGACTGGGTCTAAGATTTCCATAACAAAGTGTTAAATCAGACTTTAGTTCCACCTGGAGTAAATTCACAAGCTACCCTGCAGTCTACAAAGCCATTAAAACTAACACACACACACACACGCACACACAAACTGAAGGATGTTACCTCTCTCTCCTCTTCGTCCTGGTTCTTCAGTCTTTCTTCTCCTTGATAAAACACTGCCGTCAAACACACTAATCTCCCTTTCTATAAAAAGCTACGAACAAAGAACGGGAGGCAACAAAAACACGGTTTAACGGATGAAAGCACGGATAAATCACCCTCCAAGGATAAACTAACTCTTTGTATGTGTTTTAAAAGACTCTTAAACACATTACATTCGGTGTAGCATCTGCATCAACCTCTGTTAGCAACGTGTAGCTTCTGAGGACTGGAAGCTAGAAACGGACCACCGCAATGCATCATGGGATCATTTCACTGCCCCCTGTGGTGAAAAAATAGAAAACACTATCGCTATTAAAATACTTTTTCTTTTTAATTATATATGTTTTGATCTATAATGATTGATCATTAACGTGTTGTCATTAAAGGTGCAGCTAGTTTGAATGACTTTGTACTGAGGGACATCAAAATAATAACATAATAAAAGATTCATTAGGAATTAAAAATAAAAATAGTTAAATGAAATAATAATGAAAGATATAAAAATATTGGAAAAAATATGTTTTCCCCTCTCTGGTCGCTACAATGAGGAAAATAAATTACGGGTCAAAAGTTTTATTTACAAGTATTAAAAGTAAGCAGAGGACACCAAACCAACTGAGACCTGTTTGTCCGCTGCACACACACCTACACCACACACACGCATATACAGCTCCTAAAACAGGCTACAGCCGTTGTGTATTTTATTATGTGAAGCACTAAATGGTTTTAGAAAAATATCGACTCTTTGTAGATATCTACTAAACTAAAGCAAATAAAAAGAGTAGGCCTGTTATATAAATACGGAGTGATATATATTATACACACTGCTCTGCTTTCTGGACCTCACAGCTGTTCTCACTGTGAGCAGGGGCGCCGCCAGGGATTTTGGGCCCCATGAAAAGATATCACATTGGGCCCCACGACCAGACCCAGGCCACGCCAACCAAGCACACTGCTGTAACCACACCTCCAGAACCGAACCGACTCTTTTATGCTTTAAATAACTACCTGTACAGGCTTGCATCCATCTTGTAGTCCAATACTAACTACACAATATTTACTGACACTGAGCGGTGAACATACTGTGCAGACGTGGAACATTCTGCTGCAGTAGAATTCACTATTTGATATAACACTAACATTCCTGACGATAGACCTCAATAGTCATCTGTTATGGTGTGCATGCCTTTTTTAATGGAACATTCAAAATAAATATAACTTAAATATACATGACCTCTTAAATTAAAATAAACATTAACACCAATATTATCATTTATAAAATGCTATAACAAAAAAAATAACATAAGCAGCAGATTTTTTAATTAAATATACCAACTACAAAATAAGCGGGTATTAAAGTGTAAATGGACAACACAACGGAAATGGAAGTGAAAAGGCCTGATGGTGCTAAATCAGAGCCTATCACCTGTTCTCAGTCTTTTTCTCATCATGCATATGGTGTGTAGTGATCCAATACCGTTACCATAGCCTTGCCCTTTAACAGTTATCACGAGCCCTGGCTCAGCCTCACTCACCAAGAGCCCGGCGCCTAGCCTCCTTACAGGCAAACTGATCAAGTCCAGCTTTCTAGCCAACTGGCTTTCGATGGACAGCATGGCAAGACTGCAAAGCATTATGGGGGGTCAGGGCTGCGGAGCCTAAAGATGGATCTGTTGGTCCTAGCACCAGGGGGAGGGACAACTGGTTTAGTATGAACAGCTGCTAAAAATGTACCTGCATTTATTAAATGTCAGCTAAAAGAGTGAAATTAAAAACCTCAGAATTTTCTGTGAAGATATTAACAGTACTTAAAGGTGGGGTAGGTCATTTTGGAGAAACCAGCTCGAGTGCGCTAGAATTTGAAAATACACAACCGGAAAAAATCTGCCACTTCCTCACAGAGCCCCTCCTCCAACACACACGAATGCGCACATGACCAATGAGGGCACGAGATAAGTTTGTGCACAGATGGAAGGCTGACCGGCAGGTAGGCCATCCAGTTACTTTAGCCGGCTCAGATGATTGGTCGTGCTTTTTACAGCGCCACGGCTTCCACAGATTTTTTGTCAAAGCACTTCAGATATTCATTGCTATCGGGATGTTAAGAGCATTCCATATAATATAACAAAAAGTGTATCTCGAGCCGGTTTCTAAAACTTACCTACCCCACCTGTAGCGGCCCAAATCATATAGAACTAAAACAGATAGTTAACTTAACAGCCGCTGAGGCACTAGTTAGCGGATCTTACGCAGGGCAATGATCCAGGTCCAGACAAGATTCTCCGTTGTGCATTTTATTCCTATAACAAAATACAATGAACAGGTTTCCTATATCTCTTTCCTTAAGCCTTTCCTTAAGCCTTTCCCTTGTGTAGCTTGAAACACCCTGGTAAAAAACCGTTTGCCTACTAGTGCTCTGCTCCACCACCCACCTGTCTCCAATATATACAATTACACCAGGTACTCTAATCACCCAGTGCCCAAACATGCCTTCAAAATAAAAGCATAGAAACTACTTTAACTTATGAGACTAACTAAGAATACATTTACAATAAAGACTATAAAACAGCAAGAAAATAAATGTTAAACTATTAAATAATATAAAGAGATATATAGCTCCAACATTCCGGCCCCTAATTGTGGCCAGTGTAAACACACAATTACTATATATATATATATATATATATACCATGGTGTCCCCCAAGGCTCCGTGCTTGGTCCCCTACTTTTCACCATTTACATGCTCCCCTTGGCCAGATCATACGTCAATTCGGTCTCAATTTCCACTGCTACGCTGACGACACTCAGCTCTATCTCAGTACCTCACCATCCGCCCAGCTACCTCCACAGTCTTTGGTCAATTGTCTCCATGCCATAAAAACCTGGATGACAGCAAATCTACTCAAACTCAACAGTAAGAAGACTGAGCTCATGGTTGTGGCCCCCAAAGCACTGCTCCGGAAGGTTGGGGATCTCCTCCTCCACATTGACGGCTGTTCCATCTCCCCGTCTCCCGAAGTCCGTAACCTGGGTGTCATCCTTGACTCCACTCTCTCATTTCAGTCACATATCAAATCCGTCACTAAATCTGCCTTCTATCACCCGAACATCTCCCGTCTACGACCATCACTCTCTGATTCCGTGGCCGAGACCCTCATTCATGCATTCGTCTCCTCCCGGTTGGATTATTGCAACGGAGTCCTGTTCGGGGTTCCCAGTAAAGCCCTGGACAGGCTCCAGTATGTGCAGAACTCGGCTGCCAGGGGGCTCACTCACACCAAGCCCTGGCAGCACATCACCCCCACCCTGATCCACCTCCACTGGCTCCCAGTCAAGCACCGTATCACCTATAAACTCCTTCTTCTGACTTACAAATCCCTCCATGCCCTCGCCCCCCAATACCTGTCTGACCTTCTCCGCTACCACACTCCATCCCGGAAGCTAAGATCATCTGGACAGGATCTCCTCTCCACCCCCCCGCACCAGGTTGCGGACTTTCGGTGACAGAGCCTTCAGTGTGGCATCCCCCACCCTCTGGAACTCTCTCCCCCCCCCCCAAATCCGCAGCGCCCCAACCCTGGACAAATTCAAAAAAGCCCTCAAAACGCACCTTTTTACCAAGGTTTCCCCACTGTATAGATAGTTTAATAGGTTTATTTTTCCGCTACTTTCCCCCCCCCCCACCCCCTTAACCTGTCTGCCTCGTTTCCCCTACTCCCCCCCCCCCCCCCTACCCGACTTGTAAAGCGACCTTGGGTTTCCTGAAAGGCGCTATAAAAATATTATATATTATTATTATTACCGCCAGTCAGAAGAGGAGTGGAGAGATTCAGCAGATTGTTTGCACTGAACACCTGGCTTTCCAATGCCTGTACTGACCATTCTGTCCTTTTTATTGACAATTTAAACTTTTTCTGGGATCGCAGACATCTTTTCAAGGCAAATGGAGTTTGCCTGAACAAGTCAGGAGTGAAATTGTTTATCTCTAACATTTTCAACTGCCTGCGTCATCAATCTGTTCCCTCTGCCAAGGACAAGAGGAATCAAAACAGGAGAAAGACACAACACATCGTGCAGAAAACCCTGAAGAATTATCACTGCACCCGCCTGAGGAATGTTCTGATTATGGGAGACACATGGAGGAGTCTCCACCAAAAAACATGACTGATAGTGTGTTTAACAAACTTAAACTAGTTTTATTAAATGTCAGGTCTTTGGCAGGAAAAACATTTTTAATCAATGATTTTATCACTGAGCACAATCTCGATTTTATGTTTTTAACAGAAACTTGGATTGAACAAAATAACAGTGCAGCTGTTCTTATCGAATCAACCCCTCCCAACTTTAGTTTTATGAGTCAGGAAAGAATGCATAATAAAGGAGGTGGAGTTGCTATTCTGTTCAATGATTCTCTTCAATGCAGGAAGACATCTTATGGGAACTTTGCTTCTGTTATGACCTGGCTCAAAAGGCCACAACAAAGAGGAGACACACCATGTCAATGGTTATCAAAATGTGTTTATTTACCAGAAACAATGCAAATTAGATAAAGGGCAACAATAGTTAAAGTATGAGGTGTGGACGACAGTGGTATCAATAGTGTAAATGCAGGGTGAGGGTTGCATGAATGTGTATGTGTGAGAGTGTTGAGGTGCACAAAGTAAAGTAACAACAAGTCATACTCAACAACACCGGGACCTGTACGGGAAAGCAGAGCGAGCACAGAGAGGAGCAGAGAGGCTCTAAATAGCTGCAGGACACCAGACCCAGGTGCCCTGAGTTACTGCAATCAATGTAAACAGCAAACACCCATCACCAATCACCAATCACCAATCACCACCTCCTCTCTACTGATGCACCCACAGGGGCATCACAGCCCCCCCCTTAAGACGGGGCCCCAAAGGGATCCACGACAACCCAATATCCTCCTTTTTAACTCCAGTTTTTTTATTTTCCTTCTTAGGACTGGAGGACGCTCCTCCTCCACTGTCTCCGAACTCCTGCCCCGCGACCCCGCACCGCTTCCTCGCCTCCACTGCCTTTATGTCCCACTCCTCCTTGGGTTGGCTGGCGTTGAGCCACAGCATGTAGGCGCTCATCGGTCTCGCCGACCTCCTTCGGCCTCCTCTTCTTCTGCCTCCTCTTCTTCTGCCTCCTCTTGTTCGGCACCTCTTTGACTGTCCTCTCTTTCTTCTTTGTCCCGATCTCAAGGTACCGTGCTGGACCACATTCTCCAGACTCTGAAACAGGTAGGTCAGTAGACATCCTACGGCTCTGCAAACGCGTAACAGTATAAATTGGCGACACACTTGGAACTTGCAAACCGCTCTCATCTGGCTCCACAGATGCCAACGGCCTGGAAACCACCACAGGCGGTGGCACACCAGCCCACACAGCACTACCAGCGAGATCGTTGCCCAAAATCATCTGTATCCCATCAAGTGGCAACGCGGGACGCACGCCAATAGACACAACTCCCCGCACCAGCTCGCAATCCAGCACTATTGTATGCCGTTGCACAGGGATCAAGCCCATCTCCATGCCCCTCATCAGCACAACATCCCCAGTCTCTGTCTCTGATGAAAAAGGCAATACTGACTCAGCAATAAATGAGTATCTAGCTGCTGTGTCACGCAACACCTTAATCGGAACATACTTGTCACTACCAACTACTGACACAACGGCTTCCGTTATGAACGGCTCAAAAACAGAACCCACATCCAAGTCGGCACAAACCAGCTTCTTATCAGGCACCATGCCCGATCCTACACCCTGCGGCTTTTTAACCAAAACGGCAGAACAACACATGGCTGGAGCATGTGGTGAAGAACGAGGCCTCCCCTCAGGTTCCAGCAACGGACACTGCCCCTTCCAATGACCCTCTTCTCGACAATAATGACATAGGTCCACTTTGGCCCCCTCGGGTCGCCCTGTACCTACAAGTCTACGGGAGGAGCCTGGTGAAAACTTTGCACCACCGCGGGCATAGCCATTGTCTTCTCCCCGTTTCCAATCACCCCTAGAATACTTCTCAGTAAAACTGCCCTTATGTGTCAACACAAAATCGTCCGCTAATTCAGCAGCTCTAAACGCGGTGGAAGGTTTCTGTTCATTCACATAAGTGGCCACACGCTGAGGGAGACTGTTTTTAAATTGTTCCAAGACAATGAGCTCACAAAGGCCGTCAAAACTTGTAACCTTCGCTGCCGCGCACCACCGCTGAAAATGAGAAGTTAAATCACGGATAAACTCCATATGTGTCTGCTTATCTCCCTTGACCCAACTTCTGAACCTTTGACGATACGCCTCAGGAACCAGTTCGTAAGACTTCAACACCGCTGATTTTACTCTATCATAGTCCAAAGCATTTTCGCCACAAACCGCTGAATAGGCTTCCTGTGCTCGCCCAGTGAGTACACACTGAAGTAACAGTACTCTGTCCGAATCTGACCAGTTTCTTGCCTCTGCTATGCGTTCAAATAGAGTGAAGAAAATGTCCGGGTCACGTTCATTGAACTTTGGCACTAATTGCAAGTAAGAAATGATATCGCCACTGCCTGATGCCGACCTATCACCACCATCCTCCCTTGGAGACAACTTGCCCTCTCCCATCAGCCGTAATCTAGCATGTTCCACCTCACATTTCATCTTTTCCACCTCCAGCACCTTCTCCACCTCTAAACGCTTCTCTACCTCCTGCTGCTGACCCCTCATCTCCAACTGTAACTTCTCCTGCTCCAACCTCAACTCCAACTGCAACTTCTCCTGCTCCAACCTCATCTCCAACTGCAACTTCTCCTGATCAAACTGCATGGCCAAAAGCTCCTTTTGCTGCTCGAACGTCAAACCAGCTGTCTGAACCACTACCGGCACGAACCCTGCCGCACCAGACTCACTCTTCTGCAACACCCCCTGCTCAAACAAAGATGACACAATGACAGTTTTAATGTCATGTTTCCGCTTGCTCCCCACAACAGCAATGTCATAGTGCTCTGCTATTTCGACTAACTGCGCCTTCTGGCAATTATCTAAGAACGACACTGAGGGCGCATCCACAAACGCTGACAAAGAAGTCATACTAGCCAATCAGAAAGCAAAGTACCAAACTGCCAACACGCATGGGCATAAGATTAACCCAACAGAGAATTTCCCCCTAACTGCCTAAACAAAATCTTCCTAATCTCACCTAGTCTTCATGTGGCTTGCGGTGGGTAATTACGCACTGGAACCCGGCGGAGTTTATGGAGCGACCTGCACGCAGGTAACACCAAGAAATCACGCGGATGTGCCCCCGAGACAGCTGTCCGAAAACAGCTGACACTAACCACGTTGCCACAACACTATGAAAAAAACAAACAGACGCAACCCAAAGGGAAACGTCACTTAAACCTAGCGGGGAAAACTCTTTACAAAAGCGTAACAAGCAGCAACATCCTACCTTCTGATTGGCACACAAAACCTGACGCCATGTCAAACACTAAAGCTTCCTGAAACCCAAAAAACATGATGTGTCCCCAAAATAGCAGTACCGAGCCAGCACACAGCTGGACCACATCAACTAATTAGCTGCTCAAATGACACCATGTGCTCTGAGCACTACACAAACTTTTAACCAAATAACCCGTCGGACGAGCCCCCATTTGTTATGACCTGGCTCAAAAGGCCACAACAAAGAGGAGACACACCATGTCAATGGTTATCAAAATGTGTTTATTTACCAGAAACAATCCAAATTAGATAAAGGGCAACAATAGTTAAAGTATGAGGTGTGGACGACAGTGGTATCAATAGTGTAAATGCAGGGTGAGGGTTGCATGAATGTGTATGTGTGAGAGTGTTGAGGTGCACAAAGTAAAGTAACAACAAGTCATACTCAACAACACCGGGACCTGTACGGGAAAGCAGAGCGAGCACAGAGAGGAGCAGAGAGGCTCTAAATAGCTGCAGGACACCAGACCCAGGTGCCCTGAGTTACTGCAATCAATGTAAACAGCAAACACCCATCACCAATCACCAATCACCACCTCCTCTCTACTGATGCACCCACAGGGGCATCACAGCTTCTTTTGAATATGTGGCCCTTCAGCTGAAATGCTCCTCTCGAGCTCTGTTCCTAAATATCTATAGACCACCCAAATACTGTGCAAGCTTTTATGATGACTTTACTGAACTGCGGTCTATAGTGTGTATTGACTTTGACCGTCTAGTCATTGTTGGTGATTTTAACATCCATGTTGACAACCCTCAGGACAGAGGGGCAAAATAACTGTTTTGTGTTCTTGATAGCTATGGACTGACTCAGCATGTGACGGAGCCCACGCACAATAAGGGGCACACTCTGGACTTAATTATCTCAAGGGGTCTGAATATCTCTAAGGTTGTGGTGACTGATGTTGCACTCTCTGATCATTCCTGTGTGTTCTTTGAGAGCTCTATTTCTGTTCACAAAAATGTTCAAAAAGAGGTAACCACAAAGCGATATTTAACTGAAAATACTAGGGAAATGTTTACTCAGAATTTTTCTTCCACATTTTCCCCTGCTAACATCTCAGTAAATGAGCTAGTAGATCATTTTAATTCAAAAATATTATAGATGCCATTGCTCCAACTAAGGTAAAGGAAGTGTCTGGCAAGAAAATATCTCCATGGAGAAAGGCCATGACCATGAAAACAGAAAAAAGAGAGTGTCGAAAAGCTGAACGTAGGTGGCGAAAAACAACTCTCCAGGTTCACTTTGAAATGTATAAAGAGAGACTTGGCCTTTATAATTTGGAATTCAAAAATGCACGACAATCGTTCTTCTCTGACATCATTACCAAAAACAAAAACAACGCACGTGCCTTGTTTGCTACCGTCGACAGACTAACTAACCCCCCAGTGTCAGTAGCCTCTGAATTTCTATCCACCAGGGCGTGCAATAATTTTGCCTCCTTTTTCACTGACAACATTCAGAAAATCAGACAAGCAGTCAGTGCCTCTGCATCAGGAACAGTAAATGTGTTGTCTCTGTGTCCACCTAACATCAATTCAAACACCATGACACAATTCCATCAGATTAATGATAAAAACCTAGAGGACATTATACAACTTCTGAAATCCTCCTCCTGCTGCCTTGATATTATTCCAACAGGATTTTTCAAAGATGTTTTGCCTTGCATGGCCTCAGATCTACTTCATATAGTAAACAAATCTCTTCACTCAGGTATTTTTCCACAGGCCCTGAAAACTGCAGTCATTAAACCGTTCTTAAAAAAGAAGAATCTAGATGCTTCAGTAATGAACAATTACAGGCCCATATCAAACCTGCCATTTCTAGGTAAAATCATTGAAAAAGTTGTTTTTCAACAGTTGAGTAATTTCTTGCATTTAAATAGCTGTTTCGATGTGTTCCAGTCAGGCTTTCGTCCAAACCACAGCACTGAGACTGCTCTTGTAAAGGTCTTTAATGACATCCACTTAAACACAGACAGTGGCAGAACTTCAGTGTTAGTATTATTAGATCTCAGTGCTGCGTTTGACACTGTTGACCACAGCATATTACTAGACCGACTAGAAAACTGGGTGGGACTTTCGGAAACAGTCCTAAATTGGTTTGAATCCTACTTAAAGGACAGAAACAACTTTGTTTCTATAGGTAAATACACATCTGAGTTGACACATATGACATGTGGGGTTCCTCAAGGCTCCATCTTGGGGCCTCTTCTCTTTAACATCTGCATGCTACCACTGGCTCAGATAATGAAAAACAACAACATAAGTTACCATAGCTATGCAGATGACACACACATTTACGTAACAGTTTCACCAGGAGACTATGCTCCAATTCAAACACTGAGTAAGTGCATTGAACAAATCAATGACTGGATGTTTTAGAACTTTCTCCAATTAAACAAAGATAAAACTGAGGTAATGGTTTTTGGAGCCAAGGCAGAACGTATAAAAGTTAGCGCTGAGCTTCAGTCTGCAATGTTCAAAACAACAGATAAAGCCAGAAATCTAGGTGTAGTCATGGACTCTGACCTGAGTTTCAACAGTCACATTAAAACAGTTACTAAATCAGCCTACTATCACCTAAAGAACATATCTAGGATTAAAAGACTAATGTCACAGCAGGATTTGGAAAAACTTGTCCATGCTTTTATCTTCAGTAGACTGGACTACTGCAATGGTGTCTTCACAGGTCTCACTAAAAAATCTATTAAGAAGCTGCAGCTGATTCAGAACGCCGCTGCTCGAGTCCTCACTAACACTAAGAAGGTGGATCACATCACTCCTGTTCTGAAGTATTTACACTGGCTTCCTGTGTGTCAAAGAATAGATTTCAAAATACTCCTGCTGGTTTATAAAGCTTTGAATGGTTTAGGCCCAAAATACATTTCTGATCTACTGCTAAATTATCAACCATCCAGATCTCTCAGGTCTTCAGGGACTGGTCAGCTTTCTGTCCCCAGAGTCAGAACTAAACATGGAGAAGCAGCGTTCAGTTATTATGCTCCAAATATCTGGAACAAACTCCCAGAAACCTGCAGGTCCGCTGTAACTCTGACTACTTTTAAATCCAGGCTGAAGACTTTTCCTTTTGTCGCTGCTTTTAATTGAACTATTCATATCTTAGACTGCACTGTAACTTTTATCACTGTATTTTTTCCTTTACTGTTTATCCATGTATTTCTTCTTTTAATGTTTATTTTATTAGCTTTTCTTTTTAATGACTGATTTAAAATGCCATTTTCTTAATGTCTTTCATTTTTTGTAAAGCACTTTGAATTGCCTTGTGTTGAAAAGTGCTCTATAAATAAACTTGCCTTGCCTTGAGCTTTGATTATTGCAGATGATCTGTATGATAATCTGACTACTTTCTGTGGTCTGGAATTATTGTCCTTTAAACATAACATGTGTGGTGCAATGTCCTTAGGATTTACCTCGTCAGAAGATCCACTTCTGTCCTGTGATGTGGCGTCTTGCATCATTTTTCTTTGATTGGCGTTACTTAAAAATATCCAAATTTGTTATTTTAATCCACAGGAGAAAACGCAGATGCACGCGCATGCCTGCGCGTCAGAGTGCCTGTGTGCACCTGTTCCACGGTCCAACTATTCTTTAAACTTTTTCCACTGTTCATTAATATGCGGCGAAACAATGACTCCAGCCACTGGAGAAAATGTTCACATACCGCCCATGTTCCTGTGCCGTTGTTGAAGTCCGCCCAGAGCCCGATGTGTCTTTTAAAGTGAAATCCAATACTCCACTTCAAACACGGGCGATCCAAAATATCCACGAAAAAGAATTTCCAAAAACAAGTCCGCTTTCACGGCACGGTTTTTTACTTTGTAGCGGCCAAAATCATATATAACTAAAACAGATAGTTAACTTAACAGCCGCTGAGGCACTAGTTAGCGGATCTCTTTCCTTAAGCCTTTCCTATGGCTTTCCCTTGTGTAGCTTGAAACACCCTGGTAAAAAACCGTTTGCCTACTAGTGCTCTGTTCCACCACCCACCTGTCTCCAATATATACAATTACACCAGGTGCGCTAATCACCCAGTGAACCAAAACATGCCTTCAAAATAAAAGCATAGAAACTACTTTAACTTATGAGACTAACTAAGAATACATTTACAATAAACACTATAAAACCGCAAGAAAATAAATGTTAAACTATTAAATAATATAAAGAGATATATAGCTCCAACACCACCTTTAATGTCAGCAAAACATTACAATTATTATTTACAATGGACTACGCTTAGCTAACAGACTAATTTCCACCACTCATGGACCACACCCACCTTTTCTTTTGAAAAACTGGGTGACATACTGTCACTCTTTAGTCCCTCTCTCTTGTCTTTCTCTCCTTTCTTTTCTTTCTTGAAAGCCTGACAGTAGTGTTAACCATACTGTTTCAATCACATTAGTATGCATAAAAAGTGACAGGTGACACGCCCCCAAATGAGCTAAGTCCCGCCTCCCCTCGCCTCCCATTGGTCGAGAGCTTTTTATGAGAGCTATGTCCCGCCTCCCATTGTTTGAGACCCTTTGATGTGAGGGGTGAAGGGTTATAAAGGGTAGGTGTGAAAAGCCCCCCTGTGGAATGCCTTTGTTATCTATTTCTTTGATGTATTGATTAAGGTAGTCTCTTTGAAGTTATGCTGTCTGGTCCCTCAGGGGGTTATATAATCTAATTAGCCTTTGCTGTTTTGCCCTTTGATCTTAATCTAGGTATTTTTATGAGTGAGACATGGTTTGTTATCTATTTCCTTGATGTGTCGATTAAGATAGTCTCTTTGAAGTTATGCTGTCTGGTTATCTAATCTAATTAGCCTTAGATGTTATGAGCCTGTGATCTTAATTTAGGTATTTTTATGAGTGAGACATGTCTCTCTGAAGTTAGGATGTCTGGCCGCTCAATGTGCCAGGCCTCCCCCTCTTCTCCACCCTTGCTATGCACGGAGATTATGGGGTGAAATTAAATGAAGTTAGAAATAGGCTCAAAACTAAATAAAAGACAGTAATTTCCACTTACCAAGTCACCTTTCAAAAAAAAAAAAAAAAAAAAAAAAAAAAATGGCCGAAATGAGACAACAGCTATCCGCGGGGGTCCAGTCAAGAAAACGAATGTCTCTGCTGAATACAGAGGTCTGTACACAAACTTCTCCTGTGTCTCTGTGACCCCTACTCTGAGACAATTAACACACACACACACACACACACACACACACACACACACACACACACACACCCACACACAGAGTTGCCCTTTGATGTGGGTAGAGATAAGAAATCCCCTGGTTAAACACATGGATAAAAGCAGAGACATGACAGCCCTCAACATAATAAGTCCCCGCCCTCCCCCTCCAGATCATTTAAAAGTGAGAACGCCTCAATGATATTCGTTGAAACACTAAACATGGATCTGAGAAAAAACAAATCTCCCCCCGCGAGTTGCAGCCTGGAGCAAACGCCTGGAGGACCACAGACCCCTCCAACAATATGGACCCCCGATCTCGACAGCTATATGGCGGGGATTGATATTACTGAATGGATGAATGTGTGTGAACCTCCATCTACGCCATCCGAGTCTCCAGAGGGATCAACAAATTGTCCCAATTGCCCACCAGTAGGTCCTGATGTGCCGTGCTTTTGCCCGCATCCAGTGAGTGATGACGCAGAACGTGTTCGGACAGCGGCATTTCTGCATACGGCAAAAGCTGTCGTAGTTCAGCTGCTAGATAGGGTCCTGCATCTGTACAGAAAGGAAAAATGTTGTGGATGTCAAGTCGACCATCCTAGTCAAATGCAACACGAGTTTAAAACAGCCACCCTACACCTTTTTTAGTTGTCCTCTCTAAATTAGATGTGGGGTTTTTTAAATGATTCGTGTTAATTAAGGGCTATTGTTATTTTCAGACCATATATATATATATATATAAACCAATCGGAAGCTGACGGTGTTTGGCTGCAAGGCAGAAGCCATATCAGTGGATACATCCTTAAAGACTGCAGCACAGAATGTATAATATGTCAGAGCGACCCGCTGGCTGTGTACCGTCTGTTTGATGATTGTGATCAACCTTAATTAAATGTGCTAATAATATCTTTGTCTCAGTTCATTTCAGACTGCAACACACGTACACAAAACAAAACAAACTACTTAGTTGGGTTATAAAAGAGTTAGCTTATTAATTCTCTAAGTTTAAGTCAAGTTGTACATCATAGTTCAGATTACTAAGATAATGAAGCTTCTATTTACGTTGCCATATGTATAAAGTATCTACATACGTGTATTGTAAATAATCAAAAGTTTTGACTGGTAAGATTCTCACTTTTTACAGAGAGCTCCGCTCCCCCTCAACATAACAAGTCCCGCCCTCCTCACCAGATCATTTAAAAGTAGGGATGGAAATAGGTGAAAAAAGAAATGCGCTCAAACTAAATAACAAGCCAGTCATTTACACTCACCAAGTCACCTTTTCAAAAAAGAAAAATGGCCAAGAGATGCCTAGATATGGGTTTAATCAGCGAGACCCCTGTGACAACCTACAGCCATCAGTCCGGAGCGCCAATCAAGAAACGAATGCAGCATCTGTGCCGTTTTCAGACGCCTCCAGCCGAAGAACTTCATGAAGAATGGACTCTGAAAAATGGCGATGTTTGGGGTTATGTATTCAACTATATGGCGAATGAACTGCATTTCTACAATCTGAAGAATGGAGAAACGTATGGACCCCGCAGTGTTAAAGCGACACTGACCTCAACAGATTGGGCTGTGTTAACTCTGGTGTCTTACAGAGATCTACATGCAACCACTGTATCGGAAGAAGTAGTGCATCGAGAAACCATAGTGGAACCAGCGGTGTACAAGATATTTGTAAAGAAAAGCAAAGAAACGCATACAGCATGCGAGATCAAAGAAGAGTTTTCACCGCTGTCCCTCAATGTGAAGGAAGAAGAAGAAGGAGATATTCCCCCACCGCCAGAAGTGAGAAGAATCCTGACAAGCACCGTATGGGAAACTAAAAGCGGACCATCGGGGCGGTGGTATTACCGCGCAAGCCGTTTGGTGACGCTGGGGAAGGACCCCTCTGATGATTTTGTTTTGGAGTATTTCAACTCTACATGCGGGGTTTTTCAGACATCCTTTCGGGTGCCTCTGATTGCTTGGCTGAAAATGATTGATGGAAAAGCTACAAAGCTTAAAGAATTTTTTAAACAGAGTCAGACATCGATGGACATTATAAAGGTGAAAAAGACTCTCACTTTTGCAGAGGACTCAGTATCCCACTCAACATAACAAGTCATACCCTCCTCATCAGATCATTTTAACACTAAGGACCCCTCAAAGAAAAGCATTGAGTTTTCTACCTAGGTAAAAGTTGTTACGAAAATGTGTTATCTCTGTATCAAGAATGATGGGTTTAAAAATGAATCTTGTGAAAAATACCAACGCTGTGAGAGACGTCATAAAGACACTCATTTTAACCACAGTGTTTGTTCTCTACAAATGTTTAAAGATTGTTACAAAATGTAAAAAATAAAAAAGGTATGGAGACAAAATTAATTCAGGTGACTCTGTCTTTTATCAGGAAAACAAAAATATAATACAAATGGTTTAAGAGGTCAAATGTAACCATCTTGGACTTAATATTCAAAACAAAATACTTTATCTGAATACATTTTCTTTTAAACGCACTTTTCGAAATTATTTATTTATTATTTCAGTGGAACAATCCAGTTTCTGTTAACATCAATGCTTTTTCTCTTCTCTTGTGTTACTAAGATACTTTTAGACCCACTTTGGCATGTGCAACACTTAACAACTGGTAGAATATGAAGTACTTTTGTAAGGATTTTGTTTTTAAATGGCGTTTTTTTTTGTTTTGTTGTAAAAACACTTGTTCAGTTAAACAAGGTTTTTTCTTTTTCTGATAACCTTACATATTTTTAGTTATTTTCTACTACCAAGATACTTTAAGATACACCTTGATGTATGCAACACTTAACAAAGGGTATAATATGAAATACTTGGTAAGGAAGGGGGTTTTTCTTTAGGGGGTGCAAAACTTTAGAAAGGGGTAAAATATTCATTAATTGTAATGAATTGAGTTTTCTTTTTCTTTTTGATTTTCAACATACTATTTGTACACAATGACTTTTTCCATATTTCTGACAAAACTATACTTTTTGACTTTTTCTGTAAAATCTTGACAAAACTATTACTTATTCTTATTTTTGACCTATTGCTGCGTGGTTGGAAATGATAGATGAAAAAGCTACAATGCTTAAAGAACTTTTTTAAAAACTCTCAATTCTATAAATGACTCCCCCCATCTTTAGGTAACTTTTTTTGAGAGAATTAAGCATAAATATGGGGAAATCCTGGAATATCAGATACAATTAGCATCTAACCAGAAGTGCGAATGAAGCAGTGAACTGCAGTATATTTGATATACATCCAATATATATATATATATATATATATATATATATATATATATATATATATATATAAAAGGTTATGTTAATATTGATCAGCTGGTCAGAAACTTGACTCCATAGGAAATATAAAAAGATATATGTTGAGCGTGATCATAACTTTCCATTAGCACAAAGTTTCAGATCCGCTGTTGCAGGTTTAGCCATTCAGTCAGCCAGGTGTAAAATATGCATTTATTATCACTTTTTCTATTTGGCCAACTAGTGATAATTAAATTATACCCTATTTATTTAACTATGTTTTTTCTCTGCTAACAATGCTTTACTTAAAACTGTAAATATATGGGATGATAAGGTCGTTTCTATATCTAAACACCTTGGTGATAATCATACAAATCCTTCAACAAAACAGGTCTTTCTGCCGAAGCGTTTACAAATGAATGAGAGTATATAATCCGCCAGCAGTGACATTTTGTGGGCATCTTTATCCTTACTCACAGTTTCTGCCATCAGCTCATAACTGAGAGCAAATAATAATGGACTAAGACCGTAAGAAACCAGAAGAGATTCACAATTAAGAAGCTGGAAGGACTTCAACAATCAACTTCGACTGATTCATTATCAAAATAGTTGATGAATAATGAAATAATTGACAACCAGTCGATTCATCTCACAGCCCAAAGACCGTAGCTCGGCTGCTCCCCCTTACATGACCCAAAAGATCTCTGAGCTGCTGCGTCTCATCTTGTAGAACAGAGGACTATTTTTAAGTAAATACATTATAGGGTTAAAATAAGATATATATGTGGTGGAATTATTTTAAAACAGCCACCTTACACTTTTTTTTTTAGTTATCCTCTCTAAATTAGATGTAAGGGTTTTTAAATGATTAGTGTTAATTAAGGGCTATTGTTATTTTGGTTTATATGGGGATAGGAGTTCAACTTTTTAAAATTGCACAGGATCATTCTAAGAAGAGTGTGAGGGCTAATGAGCCAGCACCATACCTCCTCTATGCATTTTGTTGACCTGTGTCTGATCTTGAAAAACTCTGATAAGTATTTTCTTTTATTTTAGTTTATAATATCATGTAATTATTAAATGTTTTTTTTTTTGTTTGTTTTTTTGGTAGGGGTTAAACTAGTATATTATGTGGATAGTATATTATTAGATACTTTAAAATGTTATGTTTTTCTGTTTACACTAGAGACCCTGTGTGCTGAAATCTACTCAAACAGAGTACTGCATGGTAGTGGTCTGCTTTTAAACACAAAAGTGTATCTTTCAGTAACTTTCTCAGAGAATGTAAGCATAAATCTGTCAATTGTTCAAAACAGCCTTGTTTCACTGGAATAACCTCAAAATCACAAAATACCATTAAGTGTCAGAATCCTAACGAAATCTAATAAAACAGAGTACTTTCATGGTAGTGGTCTGCTTTTAAAAAGAAAAGTGTATCTTTTCTGTAACATTTTGAGAGAATTAAACATAAATCAGTCAAATTTCAAAACAGCCTTCAATGAAATAGCCTCAAAATCACAAACTGCCATTAAGAGTCAGATGCTTTTACGAAATCTACTCAGAGTACTTCATGGTAGTGGTCAGCTTTTAAACACAAAAGTGTATCTTCAGTAACTGGTTGAGAGAATTAAGCATAAATCTGTCAAATGTTCAAAACAGCCTTCACTGAAATAGCCTCAAAATCACAAACTGCCATTAAGAGTCAGAATCTTAACGAAATCTACTCAAACAGAGTACTTTCTACAGATGACTCCTCCCACTCAACGCAATAAGTCCCACCCCCACTCAGCAAATCATATAAAACTAAGGATCCTACTAAGACGACCGTTGAAAACTAGGCATGGATCTGAGAAAAACCAAGTCTGATGTAGCCTCCCCTTATTATCACCAGGATAAAGGATATGGGCTTAATGACTGGATGTTACAAAGTAGGGGAGAGGATGTTCCCGAAGAAGAGCTCTCCTCTATATCATATCCATGTAAGGTCTTTAGGACAAAAGAGGACCATGATAACATGACATATGAAGAATATCTTTCTTTAAAAGATGGTATTATAGATAACCTTAATAGAAACAGTATATCTCATACCACTCGCCAAGATCGCAAACGACAATTAGCAGAAAAGAAAAGAAAAATTAAAGAAAACCGAAGAAAAAGAAAAAGCAAAATGAAAAGGAGAAGAAAAATGAAAAGCAGACGCAGAATGCGAATGGAAAGAAATGGGGTAAAAGGACGGAAAACGAAAAAGACAAAAAGAAGGAAGGTGAAAAGAAAAAGGAACAAAGTGAAGAAATGTCAACTAGAGTATGGTATTGTACAGCCATTACCGGATCATAATAATCTTATAGATCAACTACCGCTAACCGACTGCTGCGAATGTGTTGAGCAAATACCAAAAGCAATGGCAGAGCTTTGCTTCAATATAATGAGAGAAAAAGCGCGATACTGTGGAATTGCCCAAATTGGCGACAGTGCCAGAACACGTATTAAAAGACTGTTGGCGGATCTCTATTCTAGTATCGGTTGTCATTACATCGAAGGATACGCCAAAATGTGTGACGACATAGACAAAGCTTTTGAAGACAATTATATGCTACCTGTCCTTACAGCTAAACAAATCCTACGCCAGGTATTCAACAGACCACAAGAAGCACAAGAAGCCCCAGAAAGGATTACATTCAGAGCTAATAATGGCGAAACCGAAGAAGAAGCAAAGCAGATTATAATCGTTGCGGGTGAAAGGATAGAGAATTTGCATGTGATGTTAATGCATTTATCTGATATAAGAAATGCATTCGTTTACTTCCAAAAGACTCCTAAACATCTACTTGGGCAGTGTGAATTGAACGATAAACCGATCACTGTCAATGAAACGCGGAGAGAAGCAGCAGTGCAAATCGTTAAGTCTATTACCTTGTATGCACTACGACATTAACTTGGTAAAATGTGTGTTTTTATGAAAATGTGTTGAAGGATGTGTTTTCAATTAAACAACCATAACAAAATGAAAATGTGTTTTTTATTTTTGCTTTCGTATATAGTAATAGTATTGTAAACGAAACATTTAAAGTGTATCAAGTGCTCTCATTGTACGCTCTGTTTTTTTTTTTTAGATGCATCTTTGTGTCAAAAAACAGAGCGTACAATGAGAGCACTTGATACACTTTAAATGTTTCGTTTACAATACTATTACTATATACGAAAGCAAAAATAAAAAACACATTTTCATTTTGTTATGGTTGTTTAATTGAAAACACATCCTTCAACACATTTTCATAAAAACACACATTTTACCAAGTTAATGTCGTAGTGCATACAAGGTAATAGACTTAACGATTTGCACTGCTGCTTCTCTCCGCGTTTCATTGACAGTGATCGGTTTATCGTTCAATTCACACTGCCCAAGTAGATGTTTAGGAGTCTTTTGGAAGTAAACGAATGCATTTCTTATATCAGATAAATGCATTAACATCACATGCAAATTCTCTATCCTTTCACCCGCAACGATTATAATCTGCTTTGCTTCTTCTTCGGTTTCGCCATTATTAGCTCTGAATGTAATCCTTTCTGGGGCTTCTTGTGCTTCTTGTGGTCTGTTGAATACCTGGCGTAGGATTTGTTTAGCTGTAAGGACAGGTAGCATATAATTGTCTTCAAAAGCTTTGTCTATGTCGTCACACATTTTGGCGTATCCTTCGATGTAATGACATACTAGAATAGAGATCCGCCAACAGTCTTTTAATACGTGTTCTGGCACTGTCGCCAATTTGGGCAATTCCACAGTATCGCGCTTTTTCTCTCATTATATTGAAGCAAAGCTCTGCCATTGCTTTTGGTATTTGCTCAACACATTCGCAGCAGTCGGTTAGCGGTAGTTGATCTATAAGATTATTATGATCCGGTAATGGCTGTACAATACCATACTCTAGTTGACATTTCTTCACTTTGTTCCTTTTTCTTTTCACCTTCCTTCTTTTTGTCTTTTTCGTTTTCCGTCCTTTTACCCCATTTCTTTTCATTCGCATTCTGCGTCTGCTTTTCATTTTTCTTCTCCTTTTCATTTTGCTTTTTCTTTTTCTTCGGTTTTCTTTAATTTTTCTTTTCTTTTCTGCTAATTGTCGTTTGCGATCTTGGCGAGTGGTATGAGATATACTGTTTCTATTAAGGTTATCTATAATACCATCTTTTAAAGAAAGATATTCTTCATATGTCATGTTATCATGGTCCTCTTTTGTCCTAAAGACCTTACATGGATATGATATAGAGGAGAGCTCTTCTTCGGGAACATCCTCTCCCCTACTTTGTAACATCCAGTCATTAAGCCCATATCCTTTATCCTGGTGATAATAAGGGGAGGCTACATCAGACTTGGTTTTTCTCAGATCCATGCCTAGTTTTCAACGGTCGTCTTAGTAGGATCCTTAGTTTTATATGATTTGCTGAGTGGGGGTGGGACTTATTGCGTTGAGTGGGGGGAGTCATCTGTAGAAAGTACTCTGTTTGAGTAGATTTCGTTAAGATTCTGACTCTTAATGGCAGTTTGTGATTTTGAGGCTATTTCAGTGAAGGCTTGTTTTGAACATTTGACAGATTTATGCTTAATTCTCTCAACCAGTTACTGAAGATACACTTTTGTGTTTAAAAGCTGACCACTACCATGAAGTACTCTGAGTAGATTTCGTAAAAGCATCTGACTCTTAATGGCAGTTTGTGATTTTGAGGCTATTTCATTGAAGGCTGTTTTGAAATTTGACTGATTTATGTTTAATTCTCTCAAAATGTTACAGAAAAGATACACTTTTCTTTTTAAAAGCAGACCACTACCATGAAAGTACTCTGTTTTATTAGATTTCGTTAGGATTCTGACACTTAATGGTATTTTGTGATTTTGAGGTTATTCCAGTGAAACAAGGCTGTTTTGAACAATTGACAGATTTATGCTTACATTCTCTGAGAAAGTTACTGAAAGATACACTTTTGTGTTTAAAAGCAGACCACTACCATGCAGTACTCTGTTTGAGTAGATTTCAGCACACAGGGTCTCTAGTGTAAACAGAAAAACATAACATTTAAAAGTATCTAATAATATACTATCCACATAATATACTAGTTTAACCCCTACCAAAAAAACAAACAAAAAAAAAAACATTTAATAATTACATGATATTATAAACTAAAATAAAAGAAAATACTTATCAGAGTTTTTCAAGATCAGACACAGGTCAACAAAATGCATAGAGGAGGTATGGTGCTGGCTCATTAGCCCTCACACTCTTCTTAGAATGATCCTGTGCAATTTTAAAAAGTTGAACTCCTATCCCCATATAAACCAAATAACAATAGCCCTTAATTAACACTAATCATTTAAAAACCCTTACATCTAATTTAGAGAGGATAACTAAAAAAAAAAAGTGTAAGGTGGCTGTTTTAAAATAATTCCACCACATATATATCTTATTTTAACCCTATAATGTATTTACTTAAAATAGTCCTCTGTTCTACAAGATGAGACGCAGCAGCTCAGAGATCTTTTGGGTCATGTAAGGGGGAGCAGCGAGAGCTACGGTCTTTGGGCTGTGAGATGAATCGACTGGTTGTCAATTATTTCATTATTCATCAACTATTTTGATAATGAATCAGTCGAAGTTGATTGGTTGAAGTCCTTCCAGCTTCTTAATTGTGAATCTCTTCTGGTTTCTTACGGTCTTAGTCCATTATTATTTGCTCTCAGTTATGAGCTGATGGCAGAAACTGTGAGTAAGGATAAAGATGCCCACAAAATGTCACTGCTGGCGGAATTATATACTCTCATCATTTGTAAACGCTTCGGCAGAAAAGACATGTTTTGTTGAAGGATTTGTATGATTATCACCAAGGTGTTTAGATATAGAAACGACCTTATCATCCCATAATTTACAGTTTTAAGTAAAGCATTGTTCAGCAGAGAAAAAACATAGTTAAATAAATAGGGTATAATTTAATTATCACTAGTTGGCCAAATAGAAAAAGTGATAATAAATGCATATTTTACACCTGGCTGACTGAATGGCTAAACCTTGCAACAGCGATCTGAACTTTGTGCTAATGGAAGTTATGATCACGCTCAACATATATTTTTATATTTCCTATGGAGTCAA